>OU612047.1:52726702-53326702 GCA_914767935.1 Coremacera marginata
GGATTACAGCGGCATTTGCCATTCATATTCGTTCAAAAAACGCCCTAGCTCTTTGGAGATTGAGAGGAAGAGGCAACATATGAATGACACACTTAATAATGATTTGGAAAAAAATCTTCGAGTGGGGTCCTGCTAATAGAGTAGAATTTAATGCTAGCAAGACCCAGAGTTGTCTGTTAACTCACAAGCGAATCAATTGCCCCTTAGCTCCCCCCCATATAAACGGTGTAGATCTTTTGAAGTCAGATGCTCTTGACGTTCTGGGCATATCAATACAATAGGATCTTCAGTGAAATGATCACATTTTTGTTGTGCCAAAAGAAGCAGCCAAGTGTCTTAGTTTTTTAAAACGGTGTCAGAAATACTTCACTCAATCTGTTCTTCGTTTGATCTACAACTCATATATTAGGTCGAAAATAGAGTACAATGCGCACATTTGGGCAGGAACTTCAAGATCATATTTGGAGCTTCTGGACCAACGATGGATTCAACGATGTGGGATAAATTTTATAGGAGATGAAAATATTTCATCTTCACTCAAGTCTCTTGGGCATCATCGCAATGTTGGTTGCCTAAGCCTTCTGTACAGGTACTACCATGGGAAGTGTTCAAGGTAGATACATGGCCATCCCTTTACCATTGCCTCATTGCCCAATAGAACATCGCAGTACCAAGATAGTTTGTTCTTCGGTCGCTCAGTAAATTTGTGGTACAATTTCCTTGCGAGCGTGTTTCCCGTGTAAAGTTTCAATCTGTGTAAATTTTAATCAAATCTTCACCCACATTACTCCATCGTTCTGCCTTCCAACTAACTATCACCCGTCTTCCGAATCAACACAATGCTTTCGCATTTAGGGGGGCATCCCCTGAGTTGTTCAAGTAAAAAAAAAAAAAAAATATGATAGAGGACAAAAATCTAAGGTTGACGTATTTTTTACACGTGCTCAATCAATAGTTTAGGGTTTAAAAATGGCGTTTCAAAATCAGCGGAAATCGAATTTTTTCGCCATAGCTTGACTATTTTTCATGGAAACGTACATATTAGGGCGGAGTAATTTGTTCGGAGTAAAATTTTCGAAGAAAGTGTAGGACATATTTGAATTTTGGCCTAAATTCTAAGCAAAAATGCTGAACAAACCATATCTCAAAAATGACGTTGGACCCCCTCCCCCCAAT
Organism: Coremacera marginata; assembly: GCA_914767935.1. Taxonomy (NCBI): domain Eukaryota; kingdom Metazoa; phylum Arthropoda; class Insecta; order Diptera; family Sciomyzidae; genus Coremacera; species Coremacera marginata. The sequence goes on from OU612047.1 coordinate 52,727,879, forward strand.
TTTTAAAAGAAAAATCAGTATATTATCATTAATTTTTCCACTTACAAAATTTTTTGTATTTATTTGTATTTAAGACATAAGTGCATATAGTACAATTGTAAAAGATCTCAAGTTGTTTCGTATACGAAAAATCCAAACAATGGGTTTTATCAATGCCGAAGAGAGCAAAGCAAGCTGGCTTTTTGCTAGCTTTTTGCTCATTTAATTGCTATTTTGTATATTTCAATGCATTTTTCGATTAACCAAAGTATCATGCACTGAACACACTAGGCTACAACGGCATATTATTGCATATTAGAACTACTTTAAGCGACCCCTCCCCTAGCCTTATAGCTTATAAAAAACCAAAAATCAATTACAATCAATTTCTCGGATAAGATAAATTTTAATGATGAACAAATTTTATTTAAGCACCCGCTTACATGTGACATTCCGTATAATAATTTATTAGAACTTTTAGAACTCGAGGGTGAAGAGCTACCGTTGCCAGATCCTGAAATTCGTTATCATATTTTTTTGTTTAAGCGAAGAATTTCGAGAAATTATATCGAATCAGAAAATTTATAGTTCAATAAAAATTAAAAATTTAACAAAAAAGTTGATAAAAGGCTCAACTTAAGGACCCCGTATCTTACCAGCAAAATTTAATTTGAAAAAATGTATATATGAAAAGCCCGTCTAAAGTATCTTTATTCTCAAAAACCAAGTTTGAGTAAATTCCTTCTTAAATGAAGATTCAACAATCATTCGTACCCAGCAGTGTAAACAATAATGTAGAAAAAAAGGTTTTAGAAGCTCAACTTTGGATAACCATAGAGAACAATCCTTGAGATCATATTACATGCAAAGGGTGTTGTAACGAGTTTTTTTCCTTAGGCTGAAGTATGGCCAGCCGCTCCAGGGTCCGTCCAAGGGATCTCGCAACCCCTGGGCAAAACAGACTCAAAAAAACAATAAATAGTTTTGTAAATCTCAGAATTTTTCACGGTTGGACTCGGAGGCCAACTCTATCACTAAACCCGAAGGTTTTAGCTCGAAGCGCTCACAAAATCTATTAATTTTTTTATTTGTTTTTTTTTATTTGTTATATTTTTTTTTATTTTATTTATTATTATTCTTTTATTTATAGTAGTTATTAAAAATATTAGCTCAACACTAAATTCCTACAGTTAACCATCTATATATAATTTTACAGGCGGATATAGTGGCAAAGTGCACACGGCGGCTGAGGGTCGATTTTATCAGGCGGCAGAGTGCCGATGGCAGAGGCCTTACAATACGGGTACTTAAGATACGGTTGACCGAAGCCGAAGCTTGAGTTTGACCGGAGCCGAAAGCTGGAAGTTCATTAACTGCGTTTGCATTTGCGTACGTCTACTCGCTGGCGCAATTTACGCAAGAAAATTATTACAGAGTACAATAATTGTGTTTTGACTCCATTGCAGTTCAGGGCTACAAAGATATGGAACATTTTCTTTATTCTTGATATAAAATTTTAGGTGTATTTATGCTGAAATATTAAAAAGAAATTAATTTTTAGTAACATACATTTTCAACATTTACCATAAAAAACATCATGTTAAACAAATAGCAAAATAGTAATAACTTATCAAAATCTTTATTTGTTTGAATTCATGTTGAAGGACCATCCTTGGAAATTTTAAAGAATGAACTCGTTTCTCTTATTTCTTCTCGTTGTTCGCTATTTGCAACGAGCTGTCAAAAAACGCAAGTTACACAAGAAAAGTTGAAATATTTTTTTAATGATATGATCGTTACAGTGGTTTTCACATGTTGGATACATCTAGATAACAAAACCTAGCAGAATTTAGTAAGCCCGCTATCTTCGGAATAACCCTGAATACGAGGTTTTTGTCAATATTTCTTCCAAAGTGTGACGTGTTGTTGAAAAGAACAGAGAAGGCATTATAGTGGTGACGGATGAAAGTAGGAAAATAATACCTTGTCTGCAATGCATGCATGATTTTCTATTATCTATATATATTAGAGCACCCATACGTGTAATTTATGTAAGACATTCAATAAGCATTAAATCTTGTTATTAGCGCAATTCCACGTTCCGCAATATCATTCACAACTAATAATTTTTTAACAGTTGCTTTTGAAGCAACGTAGCTCCCAAGAAGTCGGATCAGTCAAAAAAAAATATTTAGTTTCGGCTGCAATTTTTTGCTGCAATAAAATAAAAATGTAAGTGTTGTTACTAACAAAGTTACATAATTCGACAGACATGACTTTCTCACTAGGCCACTGAGCTCGGTTTGGTCTATCAGGATGACCTTCTTTGTTCAAATTAGATATCATTTTTCTATTCATTTTGACATCTACTTCATCATCGAAGAAGACCAATGCAGCGTTGGCTTCATTCAAGTATATATATATAGACCCAATGTTGTCCCAGACTGTGCAAGACCCAGTGTTGTCTGTTAACCCACAAGCGAATCAAATGCTCCTTAGCTCCCCTCTATATGAACGGTGTAGATCTTACGGAGTCAGATGCTCTTGACGTTCTAGGCATTTCAAAACAAGCAGATCTTCGGTGGAATGATCACATTTTTGATGTGTCAAAAGAAGCAGCCAAGTGCCTTAGTTGTTTAAAACGGTGTAAGAAATACTTTACTCCATCTGATCTTCGTTTGATCTATACCTCATATATTAGGCCGAAAATGGAGTACAATTCGCACATTTGGGCGAATTGAAAGACGTGCGATATATTTGATAGGTGATGGAAATATTTCATCTTCTCTCAACTCTCTTGGGCATCGTCGGAATGTTGGTTGCCTAAGCCTTCTGTACAGGTACTACCATGGGAAGTGTTCAAGGGAGATACATGGCCTGACGCCACCAGATCGTGTGTTTCTTAGGTCCACTCGGGCAGCTCTCCAAGCCCATCCCTTTACCATTGCAACTTTGCCCAATAGAACATCGCATTACCGAGATAATTCGTTCTTCGGTCGCTCAGTAAAATTGTGGAACAATCTCCCTGCGAGCGTGTTTCCCGGCAGATTTAATCTGTGTAAATTTAAATCAAATCTTCATCGACACTGCTCCATCTTTCCACCCTAAGAATTTAGCATAGAATTCGAATATGGCATACACTTTCTTCGAAAAAAATTGCTCCGCCCTAATACACATATTTGGTACCATACGAAAGGCACAACAAACATTTTTTTTTAGAAACTTTTACTTTAAGTGCCTTTTTTAACAAAAAAAATTTTAGTATAAAATGTTAAAAAAAAGTAACTTTTAGAATAAGCTGGAAATAAACATAAGTGAAAATGAAACAATTTTGGGTTCGGGCTTCTTATGATATCGACTAAATACTGTTAAAAATTATAACAACAAAATAAAAATAAAATTTATTCATAAAAATCAGTTGACATCATGTGTGTCTTTTAAAGTCCTTTCGTTTGATACCAAATATGTGTAGGTTTCCACGGAAAGTAGTGAAGTTATGGCGATAAAACAAGATTTCCGCTGATTTTGAAATGTCATTTTGAAACCCTTGAAACCATCGTTTGAGCTCGTATAAAAAAATACGTCAATCTTAGATTTTTGTCCTCTATCACATATCCGAAAATCATTCAAAACGTCGAGTGACACCTGGGGACCTTTCCTTGTAAGTAAAATAAAAGTTAAAAAATTGAAATTAAAAACATTTCTGCCAAAAGTTTACTTATCTAAGATAGATAGATGGTGTTGGTAATCGATCTGGTTTATTTTTCTTAATATTAATTATGCAACCTCAACACCCAAACCCAATTCACGGCAAAGTAAAAATCTCATTTGAACCAAAGTGGAGTGAAAGATCTCAGCCAGATGAGCAAGCGCTCTCCTACATAACAGCAAATCATTGAAAAACCACTCAACAGTTGAAAAAATAACTCAAATAACGGCATGGTACTTGAACTAATTATATACTTACTCAAGCATAAAATATTGTATAAGATAAAATTAACTGAGCTGAGAGTGAGAGCTAACTTAGACAACATTTAAAGAATTTACTCAATGATGATTGGTAAAGGATTGGCGGATGGAGTGATGTAGCGGGTGCGTTGAAGCAGAACTAGAGCAGCGATCTTTGATTGTTATTGAGGATCGTTTCAGTTCATTGAGTAAAGCAGCAGTGTAAAGTACAAAAGTGCGCAAAGGTTGAGTGTAGAGAAATTTATACAAGTGATTTTTCTAACAAAAATAATTGAGAAAATAAAAATATTTATAAAAAAATAACCAAAAAAAAAAAAAAAATAATAAAAAGAACAACCATGATTAAAAGTGAAGAAATGCTAGAGTCGAACTCGCATGTAGTGAACGGTCACTCCATACATCACACCTCCATGCATCCGCATCATCTTGCACACACCCATCACAACAGTCTATATCGTAGTCTACCCTCCAACATTATGTCCACCACAAACTTCCAACCGATCGTTTGTAGTGATCAATCCACTATGATGCGCATGCATCAAGAATCACCCGAACTCGTCGATGACAAACGCAATCTTAATTTTATTGATCGTAAATATTATGACTCTATGATGACTCAACATGGAGTTCAAGTTTCAGAGGCAGGATCCGGTTCCTGGCATAACATTTCGACACCACCCACTTCCTCGAGTCCTGTTACCTATGGTATTTTAAGCCAAAACGATTCAGCAGGTTCTTCCCCAAATTCAACATCAAAAACACCGACGGATACTGAGCTGCACTATAACAACTCTGCATCGCCCAGTAAGATGGCAAATCTACTACCACCCTCATCTTTGGGTCAGCAGATAAATCATCATTATGCCTCTACCATCAAGTATTGTTCCAGTAATGTGATACTTAATTCAGTGGATTATATGAACACCAACGAGTCAGATCACGATCAGCAGTCACATCAACAGCAACAACATTCAAACCAACATCAACAACATGGGTCATCCTCCGGTTCTACTGCTGATCTTTTGGCGCAATCCTTGCAGCGCATACAACATGGCGCTAATTCGACATCCGCTGGCATAACGCCCAATGTTATCACTAGTTCACATAGCATATCGGGAACGTTATTATCGAGCAGTGAGAAGTTTTCCTATTCAAATAGTTCCTCACCCGCAAAATCGGTGCATAGCAATCACAGTGAGAATAATTCAACACAACAACTACAACAACAACAACATCAGCAGCAGCAGCAGCAGCAACAACAACAGCCCTCATCAAGTCAAGATCTATCGTCACCAGATACAACAAAGAAATCTGGCTTGAGACGACCGGAAAAACCGGCAATGAGCTACATCAATATGATTGCAATGGCGATAAAAGAATCGCCCACGGGGAAATTGACACTTAGTGAAATTTATAGTTTTTTGCAAAAACGGTGAGTGGACAAAATATGCAGTGTGCCTGTTTTTGAAATGTGAAACTTTTTGTGGCTTTATAAAAAAGTTCCATGAGGTAATCGCTCACATTAGTTTTCATAGATATAAAGAGCTTTTTGGGTTAACAAATTAGATGGATGTTTATTGAGAGACAATTTCTGTCAATTTATGAAAATCTTATTAATTTACGTCTGAAATAATTTTAATATTGCAAAAATTTCCTTAGTTTTGTTTTTTAAATTTTTCTTCTTTTTCCTGGTGTAACTTCCGAGAGAAATAAATTTCCTTAAAAACTCTTTTTAAAATCTATATATTGGCTTTTAAGAAAATATTTTTATCTCCATCGTTCGCATATTATCTTGAATCGTCTTTTAACTTTCAAACTCATTAGTCAGTATCTTTAGTTAAATATATCCGAAAATAGATGGGAAAGAGCTAAAGAAACCGTAAGTTGATTAGAGTCAATGACGCACAGCGTCGCGAGTGCGGACAAAAGTCGAAAATTTTTTTTTGTTGGAATAAAATAAAAGTAAGTAGATATACAGAATTACAGACAGGAATCTTATAATTTTAGATTTCAGTGGATTTTACGATATATTTTCAGTTTCATACATGCCACGCCCCCTAATGTGGCTCTGAAATGTCATGCAATTTCATTTTTTGAAGCGAAGCTTTTTACTCCTCGTTCTGTGATTTGCTTGGTTTGATGGTTTCTTTGTTGCTAGTGCTTATTACAACAAGAAAATTTGATACTTTAATATTAAATACTAAAAATATTTTTTGGCCTGCCCGTGGGGATCGAACCCACGTCCTCTTACTCAAGAGTCCAATGCACAATCCACTAGGCCACAACGACTTGTCAGAAACAGTTGTTAATTCAATCCTAATTATAACAGAAGCTATGCTGCAGTAGATCGTCACCGTCTATCAATTGACAGAGGGTTGTGTATTTGCTATGCTACAACTATTAAAATTTCCTTTTATTTGCCACAAGGTGTCTTCAGCATCGGTTTGTTTGTATTGTGAATGCGTTTGGTGGTACTGTTGGCATAGAGTATAACCCTAAATGAACAAACTAACTTGTTTTTAAAAACAACTAGTTAAAAAACTAATTTAAAATAAACCAGTATATGAACTACTTTGAAATATATTAAGGCGGCATCCACTTCAATTGTAAATAGTTTTATTTGCATTATATATGAAATAATTGAAATACTACTTAAAAACAAGTGATTGATAAACTACTTTGAGTTTTATTAAGGCGGCAACTACTCTGATTTTGACATGTTTTAATTGCAAATTTTTATTAGATTACAAGTTTATATATATTTAACCATGTTATTTCATCAAATATTAACTTTAGGCCATCAGTAATAGTTTTCAATTGGTTATTTTAAAGTAGTTAAAAACTAATTTAAATTTAACTAATTTAACAAGTAGTTTAAAATATATGCAGACGAAAGTCAATTGACTTATTTAGCGGACATCACCATACAAAATATGTTAGTTCGTTCTATGGGAAAAAGTCAGAATTTCTACTAGTTGTGGTTGACAAAAAACTACTTTATCAACTACTTTTAAATTAGTTGATTTTCCTACAGGGAAATTATTATCTAGAGATTGCATCAACTCTGCTAAATCTCTGGCATGTGTTAACAGAGGTTAACAGAGTTTTTTTCTTCATGTTTTTAAGTGAAATAACTCTGTTAACACATGCCAGAGATTTAGCAGAGTTGATGCAATCTCTAAATAATAATTTATACTCTATGACAAGTGCGTTGAAAAGTGCGTTTTTAAGTGTCAAAAAAATAGATATCAATAAATATAGAATTAACAAACGCATGCATGAGTCAGTGCAGCCAAGTTCACAACCTTGTGTGGAAAGTTAAAATGGAGAGTCGCTGGCATTATATGCCCGTATATGTAATTGGCGTGGAAATTTGACATTCAACAATAAAAAAATAAGCAGTAAATATGTTTTCTGTATATATGTAACTTATTTTATGTTATTTTAAATTTTTGAATTAATTTAAAAAAGTTAATTTATTAAAATGAAAAAATTATTAAGCTATCAAATCTATGTAACTGCGAAAAAGCTTTGCTTCTCTCGTGTGTCTAACGACGCACCTGTGTTTTTGTAATGGAAGCTTTCTTAACATTTTCCCGAAAAGTTTGGCTGCGGCAGCTAAAAATTAAAGTTATAGGCAATTTTCTAAAGCATGTTTTTGCCAAAATGCGAAAATTTGTTTGGGAAAAAATTTGGGAAAAATATAATAATTTCCAAAAGTTTAAAAATGTCCATATCTTTGTTTTTAATTTTTTACTGATACTTCTGCATATTTTATCAATAACCGGATCCCCCTCCCCTTTTCCTCCAAGGGAAATCCTGGCTAGGGGTATAATTTCGAACCTTTTAAAAAGCTCAAAAAATAAAATGAAATCGTTCTGGAAAATTTGTAAAAAACCCGAAAAGTTATTCTTTGAAGGAGACGCAAAAATCACTTGGTAGAATAGACAAACTTGAATTCCCTTAATTTTACACTGATAAACTAAACATAAGAATTGATCAAAAATAACATGAATTTTTACTATTTTGCTTGGGAAACGTGCGGGAAACTTAAGTATAAAGTTTAATATTTACTATATTACTGAATGTATATTCTAATTAAATAAAATCGGAAATTGGTCAATAAAACACAAAATGTTTATTCAAATTTATTGCATCGCCTTCCGAAATAAGATACTTATGCCAACGAAAAATTCAATTATCAAAATTATTTTTTGAATGCTTTATCCGGAATCTACTTAAGATATTGCCGCGAATTCTTTTCTCAACGAGGACCTCGAAGTGCTAATTTGAGTTTTAGAAGGGGAAAAAATTCAGCCGAAGCCACATTTGGTGAAAACGGTGATTGTTCGATCGTTTCGAGGTTTGTTGAATTTTTTTTTTCAAACCTTGACGCGATTGAGTTTTTGAAAAAAAAATCAGGTCTTTCGGAAGTAGTCGAGCGGCAACGCGCTTCATACCCAAACAATCGTTTTGAATAATACGAATTGATTCGTAAGGCACAGAAAGTTCAGCGACTACCTCTCTCAAACATAAAATATGATTTTTCGTCAGCATTTTCTTTAATTCACTGATGTTAATTAACTTCAGTTAAAGACGTTGATGGCCGACCAGAGCAAGGCAAATCTTCCATCACATCTCGATGCATTGTACCACTCATATGCACTTGTTTTTGGTAAAATTGATTCACTGTTTCACTGTTCGATTTGACAATATAAAATTTGAGACAATTTCATTGTTCGATATTTTTATCCGTTCATTATCAAAATTGCAAAACTCACTTGAGATGAACTGACAAATTGCAGTCTTTCGATCTTTGCAGTCAAATGCCGATTTTCAGCATATTATTTATATAGTTTTTTGACAATAACTCGTCGACAAAATGATATTTTTTCAATCTGTATAAGCTAAATTATTGCTAAAGACCTGTGCAACAATTAAAATTTTTTAAAAAATTGATTTATAAAATTTTTGTGGTGCTTATGAAGCAAAATGTTGGAAAAACTATTTTTTTTTCATGCTTTTTGAAATATTTTCCACAAAACTAAGTCTTTTTTGCTTTCTGTTTGATCTATTTTATGCTTCTCAGTTTCTTCAATAAATTTAATTTGAAAAGAAAACAATCATAATACAAAACTTGCGTTTTCCAGCTTAATATTAATTTACTTCTCTTTTTTTATGTACCAATTTTGTTCAGTGTTGGTTTTGAAGAAACATTGAAAAAGAAATTATAAAAATATGAAAAAAAATATAATTTTGAAATGTTAGTTATGAAAAGTTTTAAGTAAAAAAATTAAATAAATTAAATTAATGATTTGGCCAGTTGCCGTTTAGCTGGCGGCCGTGGATCAACATCACTGCTCTCTCTAATATCTTGGTCATCGTCATCATAAAAAAAGTGAAACGTTTTTTGTAAACATTTGGAGCATTCTCTATATCTAGTATATGGCCATAGCACGGTGCAAGAATATTTGCATCGGAAAACTCCCAGCGGCCCTCAAACTATTTCTTGCTGTACAATAATTATGCATACGAAATTTTATGGATCTGGGATAATTTTTTAGGGAAATATTCACATATGGTCAAAATTATAGGTACACGCATGAGCTTTCTTCTTATTAGTCAAAAAATATTTATTTATTTATTCAATTTAAAGAAAAGAAAACCAAACGGATGTTATACGTTAACATTGCATTAAATAAAAAATAAGTTAAACTTAGAAAAACGGCAGAGAAATATGTTTTGTATACATTTATATATAAAGAAAGCAAATTCAACTGGTCAAAAAAATAGGTACAAAGAAGATCTGTTGAAAGGAAATGATAGATATTTGTAAAGTCTTGACCAACGTGAGTGAGTTTTTGAAAATTGTAACCTCACAGCCAAATAGCACATTTCTGGCGAGTCTTCCTGGAAGATTAGCTCGTTGTCGTCTCACTCTTGATGATGAGAATAGGTCCTTTTTGGAAAGGCAGACGATGTGGTTATCTGTTGTTTGAGATGTTTTCTTTGGTCTTCCATGGGTTTCCGTCGTAGATTTTGATTTGAGAGCATTTTCAACAAAATTAAACGACCTTCCCAATGATTTGGCAATCATTCTTAACGTTAAACCTTGGTTTCAAAGCTTGAATACCAATCCTCATTCCTCTTGAGTACAATGCATAATTCGGCCAATCTCATAACAACATTATGTTGCAAAAATATTGCTTCTACATCCTAGCAACTTACCTCTAATAAGAAAACTTTCCAAAATCACTTTAAAAAGAGAAAAAACCCCAAAATAGTTGAACTGTACTTATTATTTTGTCCAAGCACAAATATCCACTTTGAAGCTAATTCGGTGTGTTTACTTTTTCTCGAATAATCACACCGTTACTTTTATGTTTTGAGTATTGCCAGATCAATTTGATAATGGTGAGTATCAAAAATTTACAACAGTGTTTCACAGAAAAAAAAAAAAAAAAATGTATTAAAGAAGTAGGTTTTTTGACCATGTCTGTACCATATATGGTATATTTTCTAAATTATTATTACAGCAATAATTATTATTTTATATTTTATATATTATTTTATAGCAATAAAATAGTAATGGGTATAAAATGCGTTTGATCGATAATAATTTTCTGGGGAAATATACCAGATTACCCAATGGTTATATTGGAGGTAGGCGTATTAGTCGGCCGATTTGGTTTATTTTTATACCAAATATTTCTTACTATAAAATAATTGTTCGAACCAAATTTTATTACCACATTACCAATTTCGGTAATATGGGAGGTAAGCGTGTTAGTCAACCAACTATGTCTGCAAATTTTTTGTTGTTCTGGGATAAGTTTTTTGGAAAATATATCATATTACCGATTTCGGTTATATGGGCGGTAGGCGTATTAGTCTGCCAATTTGATTACTTTTTACACCAACTATTTGTTGCTATAAAATAATTATGGGTATATAATTATAAGTATGGTTATTTGATTGATCTGGAATAATTTTTCGGAGAAATATACCAAATTACCCAATGCAGGCAATGTTTATATGGGAGGTAGGCGTATTAGTCAGCTGATTTGGTTTATTTTTACACCAACTATTTTTGGCTATTGACTTATTTTGCGTACCAAATTTTATTGATCTGGGATAATTTTTTGGGGAAATAGTATTCCAGATTACCGATTTCGGTTATATGAGAGATGAGCGTGTTAGTCAACCGATTTGGTCCATTTTTACACCAATATTCTCTGTTTTCTGTGACACAAAAAAAAATCATCTATGCAAATTTTTATTGTTCTGGGAAATATACCATATTACTGATTTCGATTATATGGGAGGTAAGCTTTTCATTCATCCCATTTCAACGAAATTTGTGTGAATAGTTCTCTTGCCGTAAAACTTATTTCCACGAAATTTCATGATCCTGCGGCAACTCCTTCTTTTTCGTCTGCAGCTTATAAGGAGCCGCGACACTGTGTGATGTAGCAAGATGGGAAAGGTGGCCTGAGATAATTAATAAACTAGTCCTGCTTACTAGTAATCTTCAAGGTTATTCCTCTGGTTAGAGTAACTACTTTATTTACAGTCATTCACACACAATTAATTTACAAATAAGTCTATTAAAATTGAAAAGATAAGCATTTATTTTTTATTGGCTTGTATAGCCGGTCTTGACAGGGATACATTTAAGTGATTGTTAGTACGCTTACAAAAGAAAATTAAAAAAACACACAGGTGCGTCGTTGGACACACGGGAGAGCGAAGCTTTTTCGCAGTTACATAGATTTGATAGCTTAATAATTTTTTCTTTTTAATTAAAAAATTAACTTTTAATTTCAAAAATTTAAAATAACATAAAATAAGTTACATATATACAGAAAACATATTTACTGCTTATTTTTTTATTGTTGAATGTTAAATTTCCACGCCAATTACATATATGGGCATATAATGCCAGCGACTCTCCATTTTAACTGTCCACCGGTTGTAACCGGTTGTGAACTTGGCTGCACTGACTCATGCGTGCGTTTGTTAATTCTATATTTATTGATATCTATTTTTTTGACACTTAAAAACGAACTTGTCAACGCACTTGTCATAGAGTGTAAATTATTATCTAGAGATTGCATCAACTCTGCTAAATCTCTGGCATGTGTTAACAGAGTTATTTCACTTAAAAACATGAAGAAAAAACTCTGTTAACCTCTGTTAACATATGCCAGAGATTTAGCAGAGTTGATGCAATCTCTAGATAATAATTTATACTCTATGCCAACAGCACCACAAACGCATTCACAATACAAACAAACCGATGCTGGAGACACCTTGTGGCAAATAAAAGCAAATTTTTGATAGTTGTAGCATAGCAACTACACAATCCTCTATCTATTGATAGACGGTGACGATCTACTGCAGCATAGCTTCTGTTATAATTAGCATTGAATTAACAACTTTTTCTAACAAGTCTTTGTGGCCTAGTAGATTGTGCATTTCACTCTTGTGTAAGAGGGCGTTGGTTCGATCCCCACGGGCAGGCCAAAAAATATTTTTAGTATTTAATATTAAAATATCAAATTTTCTTGTTGTAATAAGCACTAGCAACAAAGAAACCATCAAATTTCCAAGAAAAAATCTGTCGAAAATTTTTCAGATTTCACTCCAAGCAAATCACAGAACGAGGAATAAAAAGCTTCGCTTCAAAAACAAAAAGCATTTTTTGTCATGGTTAAATTGTCATGATTAAAGATAAAGCTTAGGATTATAACCTTTACATCATGTATTGAATGGCGATAATGTATTGAAAAAAGGTCATCAAGGCGGATTCACTGACCACCTTCAGCAAGTTTTTGCGACAGTTAAAATAATGTTAACCCATTTTTGTTCAGCGTTGCGTATACACAACGGTTTATGTTTCTTAACCTGGAGGTCACACAGTGATAGATTTTCATGATCTCCAAAAAGAATATAAAATTTTAAGAATTTATCTAATCGACCAGTTTTCGCTCAAGGCTGAACAATTACGTTTACTTACATTTCCAAGATTGGGGAATTTGGGAATTTTTCATTTCTTTTTATCTTTAATTTTAAACCTCTATAAAATTCAAAAAAATAAAGCAAAATAGAAATCTTATACGATCGTCTTTCTTAGGCTTTATAATACTTGCTGAAGGTAATACTTGCAAAACTTAGCCTGCACAATAAAAATCCACTATCATAAATTAGAGAAAAATTTTGTGAATATCCTTATTAATAGAGAAATGCAAGACTATTAAACTTTATCGGCAGGGCTCAGTCCTATCACTCAAAAAATTTCGTGTGTCTTTATCTATACGCCAGAGAAACCTGGTTCGAATCCCACACAACGTGTTGCGTATCTGTGTGACGACTGCTTGAATGGCCGGAATATCATCGTAAACACTTCTTTCAAGGCATTTCTCAGTTTCGGGAAGATAAAATAGTCGCACGGTGATAGATCAGGCGAATAGGGAGGGTGGTCGATGACACAGATCTGTTTTTTCATCAAAAATTCATTCACTTTTTTGGTCTTGTGAAGAAGTGCATTATCGTGCAATAAAAATAACTGTTTTGCCTGTGGATATTCAGGTAAAACACGAACAATTCTCGACTATAAGCAACGCAAGACTTCTAAGTCCCCTTTTCCACACATCAAGATTTCTTGAAAGCAAGTCGAGTTTGTTGGATAACGGAACATAAGGAAAGGGGAAGGAACAGACTTCAATGTACCTTCAAGTTTTTGTTCTATTTCACTCGCCCACATAATCCTTTTTATGTGTAACTCTTTCTTATACTTTCGGACTTGATTTGGACAAAAACTTGACCGTCAAGACTTGACGAGTGGAAACCGGGACTAAATAATAATCACCATTGACAGTTTGACCTTCTGGAACAAATTTCTTGTGAACAATACCCTTCGAATCATAGAAAGTGATCAACATTGCCTAGATTCTGAACTTCTGAAAACGCAATTTGTTAGGTTTTGGTTCACCTTTCGACTGCCATTGTGCAGATTGACGTTTGAGTTTCAGATTCATATTTAAAGTACCATATTCATCATCAGTTATGATGGAATCAAGTAAATCTGGATAGTTTTCAGCTGTTGGAATGATGTCTTTACACTGCTCTCTCAATTCGTGTGGAACCTTTTTTTTTTACCCAAATCTTTAGTTAGCATTTGACGAACAGTATCTCTACTGAATGACGAACAGTATCTCTATTTGTTCGTAACTCCTCAGTCAATATTCTCACAGTAAAATTTTCATCGACAGCAATGATTTGACGGATTTTTTGCACCAGTTCATCCCGATTTTTGTTCTTCAGACGTCCGTTTCTTTGATCGTCGTTCAAGTCTTCACGGATACCCTTGAACCGTTGAAACCACATATAAGCTTGTGTACGAGATATACAATCATCACCATAAACTTTTTTCATCAGTTCGTATGTCTCAGCGAATTACTTTCCAAGTTTTAAACAAAATTTAATATTTGCTCTCTGTTTCATTTTCGCGTAATTTTATAACCTGTCAACCGATTTGCATGAGCTTGGGTGCGTTTCAAAGAGGATAGGTGCATCTTTCTAATAACATATATGTTCAAGAGATGGCGCTAAGTTTTCAATGGTTTAAATTAAAAATTCTGTTATTTAATTGTCACACCGTGTAAATATATTTCTTGATTGCTGGTCTCAAGAAATTATTTAAGTCCAATTTAAATATAATTCAACTTTCCTCTATTCCGATGATTCTGCACTATTCTGCGTGAACTTTATTAATCGAGCTAATAATCGAATTAATTATTTATTTATGCAAGAATTCGAAGCCCTGCGACGAGTACAAATTTGAACCCTTTGTTATTCTAAGCCTTGTGGATCATTTACAATATATTCTCATATTCTATGAATTAAGCATAAAAAACATACTAGGGACTGACGCCGGAGATGTGGCGAAGATCCCGGCACCTACTTGTGGTAGCGGGTACGACGTCACAGTATGTTGCTGTTTATTTTAATTAAATTTTAAACTTTTATGTTAATGTTTTTGTTACAGTTTTTTTGTTGTTGTTGTATGTTCAATATTATTGTAAACAAACACTCAACAAGCTTTGGCTACAACTACAACAATACCTTGTTTCTTTCCAACAATTTTTCTTACGTGTTTGTTTATTTTTTGAAATGTTGAGACATCTTTGAATAAGTTTTTGAATATGATATCACGTGTTTCCAGTCTAAATTATCTAAAAGTTGAATAACATTTTATACTGTCATATTAACTGCAAATTATACACACAGGATATAAATTGTTTCGAGGTCCTTTAGGTTGTTATCGGTCGGTAGCGACGATTTTTCTTAGCTTAGTTTTTAATAAAATTTTTTTTATGGTTTGTAAAAAGAATATGTTATGTAAAAAAATTTTTTTTTTTCAAACTATTTTCTTACAGGTTCTTAACTTCTAATTCTTCTTAACTTCTCTAACTTCTAATACTTCTAAAACCATACAGTTTACAGTTAAATAAAAATTTTTTATAAATTGAACTTTTTGTTCTTGGCTAAGGTTGAATTTGAAATTTGAAATGTTGAATTTGATTTGTTAGAGGTTGACTTTGATCCATAAAAAGGTGTTGTTTTTTAACTATTTAAGGAATTTTTTCTAAGGATCAAACGAAGGAAGACCCTTAAACCTTCGCTTAATAAAAAGACTTAATGTGTTCGATTATTCAATTACAATAAATGTTTTTTAATATGTTTTTATTTATTAATAAAGTATATACAGGGTGTCCCAGACTTAGAGTACTATAATGTGGAGGCTGATTCCTCGTGATGAGACGAGCAAAAAATCGTATAGGTGTGGGTGGTCGCAAATGCCCCCCTAGGGGGCTAGGAGGGAAAAACAAAAAAATAGGTGTCGTAACGTTTTAATCCATAGCTAACATATCTCTGCAACGATTAAAAAAAACATAACTTTTTGAAAAGAAAATTAAATTTGCTTTAATTTATTTTTGCAAAATTTTTCCATAAAGTCATAAACAAAAAATGTATAAGCACCTGAAGTCAAAAAATTGGTTTTTTTCTTTAAAAATTCAACTTTCATGGCAATTTTCTCAGAAAAAAAAAACCAAATGTTTTATTATTTTTTATGACGCAGTTTTTTTCCTTGGTCAATTCTCTAAAAATTTTCTAAAACCGTAACAAAAAATAATGTCTGCGTACTCTGAGTTGGAAAACATTATAACTCTACGATCGGTGAAAGAATGTGTCGATTCAGGCATGTGATGCACTTAATAATGAGAAATTGCTTTTTTTTCTTAATTCCGTTAAATCTAACTGTTTTACTAGTTATTGTAAGCAACAAAAAAACAAAGTCGCCTTGCTTGCATTAAGTACCCCAGTGGGAGGAAAAAGTGGTAGAATCGGAAAATCGATATTATACGAAAAATATTATCTCTAAGGTATAAACAATGTATGATGGATTTTTAGAGAATTGACAAAGGAAAAAAACTGCGTCATAAAAATTAATAAAACATTTGGTTTTTTTCTGAGAAAATCGCCTTGAAAGTTGAATTTTTAAAGAAAAAAACCTATTTTTTGACTTCAGGTGCTTATACATTTTTTGTTTATGACTTTATGGAAAAATTTTGCAAAAGTAAATTAAAGCAAAATTAATTTTCTTTTCAAAAAAGTATGGTTTTTTTTAATCGTTGCAGAGATATGTTAGCTATGGATTAAAACGTAACGACACCTAATTTTTTGTTTTTCCCTCCTAGCCCCCTAGGGGGCATTTGCGACCACCCCACCCATACAATTTTTTGCTCGTCTCATCACGAGAAATCAGCCCCCACATTATAGTACTCTAAGTCTGGGACACCCTGTATATTAGGGTGTCCCAAAAAAGTAGAAGTTGTGGCATTTTATGTGGTACCTAGAGAAATCAATCCCGGAAGACTTAAGCCCCTTTAAATCCGGGATTTTCTTTTCGGGATCCCGGGATTTTCACATAAAAAGAAATAAATTTGAACCAAGCTGCCAAAGCAGCGCAGCTTATGTGACAAGATCTAGATAGTACAAATTATTTTTGAATTCAACCCCTTTAAGATTCACTGCTAAAAAGATCAAAGATGCCCTACTGAATTTTCTTACAACTGCCGGATTGAACTTAACTAATTTCGATGAACCGTACAGCTGCAACATAACCACATTTGAAATAGAATTAGAAAAACATTATAGAGGCTTAAAAGTGAAGAGGCTCTTTCTTGGATAAGAAGTATCTATAGATTGTAAAGACGATAAGTCTTTTAAAGTTTTAAAAGAATCTGCAACACCAGTACTTCAAAGTTGGCAGATATTTTGACTCAGAAAATTTATCTGTTTTGTGGTGGAGGCAATCGTAGTCGAAATATACAGATTGGTTATGATTTTCTAACAACTACTTCCCCAACGGTGTTCTTCTCATCAGCGGGTTATACTTGTAATTAAATGCGAACAAACCTTTCTGATGAAATATTAGACCATTGGTATTACTTTAAAAATAATTAAATATTTTTACGCTATGTGTTCTATAACTCTAATAATTTTTCAATTATTACTGTGATTACTTTTCACCAAAAAAGTATGCATCAAAAATTAGAAGAGTTTTTCATATCATTTGTAGTACTTGCATGTATTTTCAAGTAATTTACTCTTTGCATTGACGAAACAAATAGAACATAAACAGCTTAGTGAATCACAGCGAGAATCACGCAAGACTACTGATGAGTTGGTGTTGCGGCCAACGAAACAGTCTGTCTAGTCTGCTGTGTGATTACTACTCTATTCAGGGTGTTGTTGTTGTTGATGTTTTTTTTTCCAAAAAACAACATAAATCTTGAGCCCAAAAAATATAACTGTTAATAATTGGAAAATTATTAATTGGAAGTCGTAATTAATTTACATATATAAATAATTAAATATATAAAAAGATTTCTTTTGAAAAAGTCTTTTTTAACTTTAATTATCTCTGAACACGATAAAAAACTAAAACTGTGTTCCAAATTTAAAAATGTTAATCATTTCTGTAGTAGTACCTTTCACTGTTTTGTAATTAATATGATTATTTTTTGTTTTTAAATTAATAAAACTTTGTTAGTCAATAATTAAATGAATAATTATCGAATTTTAAATCAATATGTTAGTTTATGTTTCCTTTATAATTGAATTGAACTTCACTTTTTAATTTCAATTCATAGATAATAAAAAATGTCATTAAAAATGTTTTCAATTATTTTAAAAAAAAAAAAAAACGAAATGGCCATTCCAGCCCTTGAAAGGACTTTGAACGAGCTTCTTATAATCAATTGTGCTGTGTGTGTTGTGAAATGTTTGAACACAAATTATCGAGAACTGGACCTACCAACTTTATGCCGACTCCGAAAGGCTTATGTTCTCAAGAAGCTTTTCATGGCAGTTTTTACGCCCTGAGGTTTGCCATTGTCTGCAGAGAGTTGACAGGCGAGCAGAAAAATTAATTCAATTGAAAAACTTTCTGTTTCAGATGGGATCGGAACCTGGGTTCTCTGGCGGTTGAGCCATACAGTCTGCCCACTACGCCACAGCCGCCTTTGAACTATTTATTCTTTTTTAATTTTTGATCCCGAAATAATCCCGGGATTAGGATTTTCAATCCCGATAATACCGGGATTGAAAAAAGCTTCAGGGATGTGACTCCCTAGTGGTACCCTCTAAATTTTTCGTATGATGTTGAAAAAAATGTAAGTAAAATTTGGTGAACCTAGGACCTCGGGAACCTGTGCCGACTTGCATCGATACATGTCAGTACTTGGTAATATGGGGGAAAAAGTGCCAACTTTTTCAAAAATCCCAAATAACTCTTGTAGTAAATTTTCAAAAAGCTGGTTTACAGCTCGTCAAGGTACATTGTACAAGGTACAAAGAATATTGCATAATCACGATACTAAAATTTACGTTCTGTTTTAAAATCTATATTACTAAATTCTGACGGTGGCCCTAGGTACACGAAATTTTATTTACATTTATTTCAATATCAAACGAAAAAATTCTTAAAAAATACAACTTTAACTTTCTTCGGACACCCTACCATAAATAAGTGATCATAACCAAAGCCAAACATGTTCAATGAAAAATGTACGATATAAAAAAAGTGATACTGTTAATAGTATTTTATTATATATAGTGTCATAATTTCCCAGCACAAAATGTCATACCTGATCAGACAAGAATTCAGGCCTGTCAGGCATGATCGAGGCCTGGCATTTCCTTAAAAACAACTCTGATTTTTTCATACAAGTGTCCGCCAGATCAGACCTGCAATTTGGTATAACTTTTTTTTAAATTTTTATTTATGATTTCTAGTCTGAATATTAATTTTTATTTCAAATTCAGATATGATTCAGTTAAATTTAATTTTAGAATACGGGTCTGTATAAAGGAAGTCTGAGCGCATCGAACATAGTGACAGAAAGTTGAAAGCGAACATTATTTCTCTGTATAAATAAGGACAAGAGGTTGGGGGGGGGAAGATGCAGTTAAGCATGAATGCTTGAAGTGTGTTGAACATTAAAATGTTGAACGTATTCGTTTTCGAAGTAGAAGTAAATTTGAACCAAATTTCGAACTTGTTTTGTATACCAAGAACGCGTATGTTTCTGTTTGACATCGCATCAAATCGAAATACAGTTTAGCTGCTTGGTTGAAATCTAATATATCTTCATTTTTGGTGGATGCTGTAATATGCGCCTATATAGTTATATTTAATATTAATTTACTTATGGATTTAATAATCTTTAATGAATCTATTAGCAATACGGTTTCTTTAGAACAGATACATTCATTCAAGATTTTAATTTGATTTCATTTATTTTTCCAAGTGAAGCTTAATATTTTTCAATTTGCGCTTAATATTCCACCACAAAATTCTCCGCATTCGAAAAATTTACCATATAACGCAACGCGTTTGTCCACTAAAACCCTCACTGCGCGGATTAAATTCTTGTTGATACAGGAATCATTGAATTTCTAACTATGCTATGGTGCAATTGCGTTAACGCAATCCGCTGAGACAGTAAACTGTGTTTGAGTTGGTGTATCAACGCAGCGATTTTTGCTGCGTTACCCATGTCTAATGTGGAAACGTGCTTTGAGATATTTGGCAATGGTTTTCATGGCTTTGGGGGAAGGCGCTCCGGACCCGCGTACCCCCATATTCGCGCCACTGGTTTCATGGAAATACTTTAAAACTTAAAAAAAAAAAAAATAAAATCGAACGAATATTTTCCCAAAGGATAGGGGTATTTTAAACTAAGAAATTGCATATCAACCTAATTTTCAACAACTTAACAAATAATATTCGTTCAAGACATAATTTCATAAAATTTTTTCGAACATCAGAACAAACAAACTTCTTAAAAGTTATGCAAATGTAATTATTGTGATCTTTTTACGAAAACTTAGTACGTTCAAAAAGTCCATAGGATGACACATAGATGGTGTTACTAGATTTTTAATATGATTTCATATGATTTTTATTTAGTACCAACATTCAAACGATACGTATAAAAATTTGACAACAATTTGACATTTGATTCGTGAGTTATAGCATTTTGTGTGCAACTATTGTTATTGAAAAAATAATTGGAAAAAAGTGATTTTCGAGTTTTGATAAATCATTGCATTTTGATATAAAAAATGACAGTGTGAACCAAACAATGGCTTGATAAACATTATCCGGCCTCTGCTCCATCGAGACAAATGGTAGAAAACTGAATTGCTGAATTTAAACGTGGTCGTACCAGCACAAATGATGCAGAGCGCCGTGGACGCCCAAATCAGACTGTTATTCCACAAAACATCAAAAACATCCACAAATTAGTTTTGAATGATCGCAAATTATAGGTGCACGAGCTACCTGAAGTTGTAAAGATATCAGATGGTAGTGTTTTCACCATTTCACACGAACATTTGGGTATGCGAAAGCTCTGTGCAAAGTGGGTGCCGCGTAAGCTCACAGTCGATCAAAAACAACAACGAATTGATGCTTCAGAGGAGTGTTTGGCGCTGTTTAACCGATGAAACATGGCTTCACTATTACACACCAGAATTCAAAAGACAGTCAGGTGAGTGAACAGCAGTCGACGAACCGAATCCAAAGCGAGCAAAGACCCAACAGTCGGCTTGTAAGGTGATGGCGTCTGTATTTTGGGATGCGAAAGTAATAATATTCATCGACTATCTCCAAAAAGGAGCCAGTATCAAAAGCGACTATTACTGTGCACTTTTGGATCGATTGGAGACTGAAATCGCTAAGAAACGGCCACATTTGCAAAAGAAAAAAGTGTTGCTTTACCGTCTTGGTAATGCACCGTGTCACAAATCGTTGAAAACGATGGCAAAATTGAATGGATTGGGCTTCGAATTGCTTATCCACCCACCGTATTCTCCAGCTTTAGCCCCCAGCGACTTTTTCCTGTTTTCAGATCTCAAGAGAATGCTTGCTGGAAAGAAATTCAAGTCCAATGATGAAGTAATCGCTGAAACTGAGGCCTATTTTGACGAGAAAGAGAAATCATACTATAAAAGTGGTATCGAAAAGTTGGAAAATCGCTATACTCGTTGTTTCGCTCTCTAAGGCAACTATGATGAACAATATAATCGAGTTTTATCAAAATTTTGTTTTATTCTTACTTATCCTACGGACTTATTGAATGACCTGTTAAGCTTTTTTTTGGCCAAAAAATGCTTTATTGCTCATCGAAATCTTTTGAAATTTGTATTGAAAATTATAGCTCTTGCTTTTTGAAACAAATCTACATAATTATTAAATTTAAAAGGAAGAAAACTTGTAAGTTATGACCTTAAAACTCTCTTTTGTTGTATTGTTTCCTTACTATCTAGACTCTTATGGGAAGGCTTTGAACCCCTAAAATCTCCCTTTTGGCTACGGGCCTGTTCCAAATAAAACGAAAGCTTTCTTTAAATAATTTTTTAAAATAACACAATCGCAATTTGTCTTTTCATTACAGTTTTGAGTTCTTTCGTAGTCCTTATGTGGGCTGGAAGAATTCAGTACGTCACAATCTGAGCTTAAACGAATGCTTCAAGAAGCTTCCCAAAGGCATGGGTGTAGGCAAGCCGGGCAAAGGCAACTACTGGACCATAGAGCAAAACTCTGCCTATATGTTTGAAGATGAAGGAAGTTTGCGACGACGACCACGAGGCTATCGTTCCAAATTGAAGATGAAACCCTATTCGGCTGCCAATGGCTTCTATACCACATCGCCCTATGAAGTCGTGGGCATGGTAAGGTTTTTTTTTCTTCAACAAGATTCATCATCTAATTTTTGTTCTCTATCAAATTCGCAGGATAATCCTAATTTTTACACCACGCAGGCCTACAGTTCCTACGATTATCCTTCAACGGCCGCATCTGCTGGCTTTACGGATAGCTGGAACTCCCATGCTGCTCACAGTCAGAATACTTTGCCGCAGTATTCGAATATAGCTGTAGCTTCATCTGCGCTTCAGAACAGTCCCACGCCACCGCTGGCGCATTCTATGGCCGCTTCGCTGGTAACATCATCCGCGACATCAATTTCACCAACTGCGGCCATAACAGCATCAGCATCTTCAAATCCCGGCTTAGATTACGCAACGGCATCGATTGTGGCAGCGAGCTATCCATATGGCAGCGGCAGTGGGATGGGGAACTTAAGCGGTGTAGGTGGTAGCAATGGCGGCGCTTACAATATCGATACCGGTGAGTTAAAAAATACAATTTATATGTTAATGAGTAATCATGTGCTTATTACAAGTTGCTTCCTCTCTTGCTCTCTCATTGAGAGAATTGAGTTCAGTTGTTAGAAAGAAGAAGCGCAAGTAACGTATATCAAAAATAAGCTCACTACTTTGTAATTTTGGGGTCATTGAAGACTCTTGAAGCGCCGTTTATGATCGGCACTCAAGTAGTTCAACACATGTGTGTGATTTCTTTTTGATAATGCCGACTGAAGGGTGTTAATGTGTGCAATTAAAATATTTTTCTTCATATTTTTGATAAGCATTAAATTACGGAAGAAACAAACTGCTGCATTAAATCTTATAAAGTTATTAATTTGCATTTTTTATTTCTATCTCTCTTCTGTTCAACAGGTCTGCGTTCTATGTCACTCTCTCAGATGCCCTCGCTATCTGCCATGCAGCATCATCAACACTCAGCTATGACGCCACCAACATCGTCGTCTGTGGAAAGCAACTTGATCGAACGCAAGCCTGTTTATCTGCCTTCACTGACACCGCCTTCAGGCTCGGTCATGTCGACCCCGCCACTACATCATCAGCATTTAAACGTTGCTGGTGGCGGCGGTGGTGCCGTCTATTATGAGCACATAAAATATTCGAATTAATGAATTTTTTTCGAAATTTATTTGTTGGCGAATCACATGACAGAATATTTTAGGAACTAGTTTAGTTAGTAAGTTAAGTGTTAAGTCAAAAACTGTAGCTAAGCCAAAATCTGAATTAAAACCAAATAGAAATTGTATTGTTTAGTGGATTTACGAAATCTATTAAAATCTATAAAATGACGAAAAGGAGAATTATTAAATTATTAAAAAAAAAAACTTGTGTATATACAGGAACATGGCTATTTTTTCACCCAACAGATTTCCAAACATTTTGCCAGTGGGGAAGCTTCAAAATGCATCAACTTTTGGACAATTCTTTTTTATATATGTAAATACACCGAAAAAATCGACATGTTTTAAAAATGATCACAATGTTATCATTTTAAAATTGTATTTTTACAAAATTTTTGAATTTTTTTAAACATTTACATATAAATTGATAACATTATGTTATATTTTTGATAAAATTTGCTTTAATCTATTTTTTAATCACAAAGTTTAAAATTTAAAAACACTATGTGACCAAAAAATAGCTCAAAACAAATTTCGTCAAATTAACCACATAATGTCATCAATTTATATGTAAATATTTCATAAATTCTATATGAAAAAAAAACAATTTGAAAATGATAACATTGTGATCAATTTCATAACTGCTACGTCGAATGTCAGATCTGTTGACAACTGACGTTTGACGTAGCTTGTTCGCTTGTTTTGTTTTGTTGAATTTAAAAACTAATTTCTTTCTGCTAAGAGGTTTACTTAATACAATACGTAGTGCTAGAGTTGCTAATGGATGATGCAAGGAGCAAAGGATAGTTAAAAACATTAAAAATAGCACAAGCCACGAAAATATCAAAAGTGTAGCCATTCACCCGAATTTTCTTGAGCACTAGTGTTGGCAGAATGCAGCCATTATGTTCTTATAAGTATAGTTTTTTTATTGCAGCTAACTTTTTTCTTTTTAGAGATATGTTAATATTTTTGGTGTCATTGATAAAAGAAAATTGACGAAATTATGATACAAAATTTATCACTTCCTTAATATTAATTTTAGAAAATGGTCAATGAAACGTATATAATTTGAAAGGTGCTGAACCATAGATGTGCCGAATCATGTCAGATTTTAATTTGATGACCTCTGACCCAAAATATTAACGTTGAAAAATTATATTAATTTCAGTAAGAGATCTCAGGACTAGGAAGATGTAGAATGGTGAATGAGGTTTCGGATGAAAGGTCTGGCTACACAATAAGATTGTAGTTTAGATTGGTGACCGTCGACCTGAAATATGAGCGTAAAAGAGCATTTACGAAATAAAAGCTAAACTATAAGAGATGGAAGAACATGACAGAAGAGAGGATTTTAGACAACGATAAGATGTGCAAAAAATACTTCAGACATTTTTCACCACCTCTTACGGTTAGCCTACAATAAGCTTATTTTCATCTTACAAGTGTGAATATGTATTGTTATGGTAAAATTGCTTACAGATAGTATGTTTTGAAAAATTACCATTACTTTGACATCAAAACTGTAGATGTTCTCAGTACAACGATTTTTGTATGAAAAGTCGTTGGTTAAAAAAAAAATAACGGTATACGAAAACTTTTTTGGTAATATTTTTCATGGATAGTTTATTAAAAAAAATTTCCGTTTTTATGACATCAAAATTATTGCGATATCTCGAAAACTGTAGATTTTTCCGTGCAACGCATTTTCTAAAGCAAGGCCATTGCCTCGGAATGAGACAAAACAATTTAAATTTCAAGTTTTGATTTTGCAAGCAAATATCTCAGCCATTTTTCAATCGATTTCCATCAAATTTTCTTTGTCTGAAAGTTCAATTAAATAATTTTGGAGAAATAAAAAAAAATTTACGGTTATGTCATTAATTAAATTTTTTATGTTGTTTTCAGAAACCTCTAAAATATTCAGTTTTTGCTCAGAAAATAGGCCAAACATTCTTTTCTTGTAATTTTGTTTTTATTTTTTTAGTTTTATTTTTTCACACTCTTTCATTTCTTTTTAAAAATTGCTTCATTTTGACACATAATTCAATTAAGTGTTTCATCGAAAATCATAAGCTTAATGGTTGTATCTATGACATGTTTAAAATTGGCGTGATCGGACCGGAAGTACGCCTACCTGCCATACAAAGTTATTTTTTGTACATCACCGGTCTGATCACGCCAATTTTATACACACCATACAACCACTATAAACGAAACATAAGACCAAAATTTCAAAAAAATCACTAACAAGGGAGAAAATGAGAAAAACTTTCACTTATAACAATACTACATACAACTTTACAACATCTTGTGAATTGCCTAAATGTTAAAGGAGTAGATCTACTTCAATCAGAGCATGACGAGAACACTGATGCAAGCCAATTTGACAACAACGCTTAAGCCATTATACAGGGCCAATTCTTTTAGGCCCATATTAGACGATGTCCGTTTGTCCGATCTTTGTTGTTGCTTTCAATGTGAAACTGTCAAAAAACAGTGAGAGTGAGAGCGGATGAACTTTTTGTAAGGCGGACAAAATATGTTCATTTTGTCTGCTGTTGATGTCAGCAGACAACGGCCACAACAGTGTGGCGATGTAGTGAAATAAAAGTTTTGCCACACTTTAGCAGCTAAAAAGTACTTTTTCTAAGGAAAAGTACTAATATCCTACTATAAGATAAAGAAAAAAAAAAGCGGCATGAAACACTTACTTTTGGCAGGTTATATTATTAAAAAATATTGACAAGAAAGTGGTTGCTATTAAAAGTAATTGTTTTCAAAGTGCACAAAATAAAGTGCAGTAGAAAATGTACTCAAACTAAATGAAATGTCAAATGTGTCCGCCCTA
The DNA here is from genome assembly GCA_914767935.1 of Coremacera marginata. Lineage (NCBI taxonomy): Eukaryota > Metazoa > Arthropoda > Insecta > Diptera > Sciomyzidae > Coremacera > Coremacera marginata. The sequence goes on from OU612047.1 coordinate 52,754,102, forward strand.
AACTTTCTGTCGTGTGACCCTCCAGCGGACAAGAGAGTAAAAAGTGCTCATTTTCGTCGGACAAACGGACATCGTCTAATATGGGCCTTAGCGATTTCCTCTTACCGACACGACAACGACATGATTCTGTCAGACGGCACATGGTATAATGATTGAGAAGGTAGGAGTAATAACTGGCTATTTTCTCAGAGCGTCGACCAACACTTGTCAAAATCAATACAAAGTTTAATTTTTCATCTGCTTTGCTGCTTATTCGTTTTCTCTTTTTCTATGTGTTCTTTTGGTATTTCATAGAAACTTGCTATGTTTCTGGTGAATTCTTGAGTAACTCAGTTGTTACTTATCATAGCATTGTAATAAAAATCTATCACATACTTTTAGGCATCACAAAGAAATTCTGTTTCTTCCATAACAAATTCTTTCAGCTTTTTTTCAAAAATATACAATATTTAAGAAAAAATAAGACCTTACAAAAATAAGACCTTATTATTTACCTTATTTATGAAAATCGCGTCTACAGTATAGATTTGATAGTCATCACAAAAAATGCGCTTGCGTAATAATAATATAGATAGATTTGTAAGCCAGTGTTATCTGATTAAAATTTTAGTGAATTAGACTGAATCTTGGCAAAGTCATTATTTTGGCTGTACGGCTTTACTTGTAATTTTTACTTTTTTTAATACCAGTTACATTTACTTAGTCTACAGATATGCAGCGAAAAAAAGAAAATTTAAAATTGAACTTTCATTAATTTTCTTTAATTGTTTGACACATCTAACCTCACAAAATCAGATTCTTGCCGCATAATATTCGCCTGTAATTAATTTGAACGATTTTACTTTTTGTTTCTTCAAATTTACAAGGCAACATTTAACAAATATTTACAAAAATCTTTAAAATTCTCAAAATACACGAACACGTCTTAATTTCTGCTAAAACTTCACAGCAAATACATAGATAACATGACGCTAATCGGTCAAGTTAGTCAACCCACTAATTAATATAAAACCGCATCTTGAAATTAGACGATGAAGGCATAAGCGTCACCTGGCGTCAAGTAGATTTAACGACACAGACAAGAGTTGAATATTGAGTGTGAAGATTTGCTTCAATCAGCTGCACGTCTATTAGAGTCTCGAAAATAAATGCTTTAGTCGCCAGGTTATGAGGTTGGGTGGTTATTGTCTAAGCTAAATAAATAACATGAGACATTAGATATGACACAGAGATGACGCTTTAAGTAAAGTAAAATATTGTAGAATAGCAACATTTAATTTCCGCTTTCTAGTTCAATTTCCTTCGTGGATAAATATTATTCAAACAAATATTTAAATCATTGATAAAAATTAGTTCACAATCATGTCTTAGAATACATTTCATGTGTTCCATGAAATTTGTGGTTTTTTTCAGTTTTTCCAAAATAAAATTTATTGTTTAACAAGAAACATGGAAAATCAGCAACAACACACAATAAAAGATATCTTTGGTCACAACAACTTAACTCAGAAATATCGAATAACAGTAATATGGCATTTTCTTTATTGTCAACCGTTGGAAGGATGCAGAAATCTGTTTTTCCACAGAATAAATTGCCACCTATGTGTGCAAATATTTCTTTTATAACGGTTCATATATTTCAGAATAATGGATCATAGTTAGTGCAATTACAATATCGTTTTTTACGATATTTGTAGTTATGTCTTTATTGCTTGTGAATATGTGTACTTAAAAAAATTCGTTCATAGGCTTATGCCGTGGTTATGCTAGCCAAAGGAGGTGTTCATACGTCAGTCAAATGATTGAATCAATCAAAATTTGTTGTTGCTTTCCTATGTAAAAAAAAAAATGAACTTTATCTCAGAGCGAAAATGAACTCCAAAATCTTCTCTCGTCAGTCAAAATTTTGATTGAGCTCCAGACCTGCATCAATCAGTCGGGTTGCAGCATTATTTTACTTGTCTGCTTTTTAGTAGGCAATTATATCAAGAAAAGTAGTTAACTGAAAACAAAGGTAGTTTTTTGAAGTGAAAAAGAGGTGTTGTTTCTTTAGTTCCTGCCAAAATTTCATTAATTCTTTTGTTTTTTTATGACTTGCATGCGATGGTCATTCAAATAGGTATAATTTCCGGCGTATTGATTTCCTAATGTGATCAGTTTTAATCCTAAAAGATCAACTATATTTCCGCTATTGTTTTCCATTTTGTAAAATTATTATGCACACAAAACAACTTAATAAAAGAAACACCCGAATAAAGTAATGCACACAGCACGATATGAATTCACAAAATAGTAGGTAGCAGAAAAGTAACAAATGCCTGCGTCGGAGCTGCAATCAAAAAATCGTGTGTGAGCAAGCGTCAATCAATTTTTTCAGAGAGAGTTAAAGAGAGTAAAAAATCGCGATATACTTCAATCATTTGACTGATGTATGAACACCTACAAACAAGATTGCCAAACATTTTTTGTTGTTATTGTTTCTCGTGTAAAGTGAGAAATGAACTTTTTCTCAAATTCTCAAATTCTCTCGCTCTCAGACCGAACATTTTTGATTGCTGATTGAAACAGCAAACATGCCGAACTTTCCAGTGTTGCCTGCAGTCATTTTCCATAAAAGCATTAAAAAAAGTACCAAAAAGTAGTACAAATTTAAATAAGTTATAAAGCAACTTATTTTAAATAACAAGCAACCTTAAAAACAAAGAACAGACATTAAGAAAAAGTCGAACAACATGTGTTGAGCAAAAATTTTCAGTATTTATTGTCGCTTCAAATAAACACTAACAATTTAATGCCTTCACAAGTTTACTACAAAAAAATAGTCTTAAATCAAATTGCAGATGAATTTCCATCAATTCTTATTGTTGTATTGTATTTAATTTAATATATTTTATGTAGGAATGGTATTTACTTGGAGTCGCAGTTTGACCGAAGTCTAAAAAAGTGTATTAAAAAGTGTATACATAAAAATTAGGGTTGTTGTTTAATTTGTGTTTTGGAATATTATAACATTGATGCAACTGTGCACCAAACAGAAGCATAACCACCAAACAAACATTTCAGTGAAGAGAATAATTAAACGAAAATGAACATGTTCGGCAATCATGTTTGGCTAGCATAACCACGGCATTAGATGTTTACGGTCTTCGGGCTAACGTAGTGCTTCTCGTGTTTTGTTGATCGTTGGTGTGCTTGTTCGTGATAGGAAATGAAGGCGTAAGTCATCAGATACTCGTCACTACAGTCAGCGGCAAAAAGTTACCACTTGAATATTGCTTCAAAAATATAATTAACTTTGAATGCTTAAGCTTTTTCTTTAGGTGTAATAAGACACGTGATGTCACAAAAGTCAGTAGGTGGTCAGGAGGTGTCACAAAAGGAGTAATTTTCTGACCACTTTAGGAATCTCTTTGCTATTGACTACGACCCCCACTTAAGGAAATAGTTTAGGAACCCATTAAAAACTAACTAGGTATTCAGTACAAATTAGTAGAAATATTGAAGACCTAGGCACAGAATACCTCCCGAGGGATGCATCTATTGACAATTCAGTCGAATATACAGGGTGTCCCGCAATTGAGTGCAACTATTTACGGAGGTGAAAGGTTATGTCGAGCTGAGCAAAATATTGTATGGAAGTGCGAGGGGGGGGGGGGGATTCTCTTTTCACATTCTTAGGAGCTACGGGGTTAATTAATATTTCACGACTTTGATTCACGTTATTGTTTCTAGCAGAAAAACTAACTTACAGAAAACTTATTTTGATTTTGGATATAATTTTGATAACTGTTGCAAAGGCAATAAAATCACCTTTCCAACGGTATATCAACAAACCCCAACGACTTAACCGTTACCGTGCTGTTTGAAGTTGAAATCAATCGGTTGAAGCTACCAAATTTCAACTTTGAGTGCAAATTTATCGGAATTTCGTGTAATAAATGACATTTTTTTTCATGATCAATTTTGTTATGTTTTCAATATTATTTTGTACTAACACCAAAAACATACACACATCTTTAAAAATAAAAAACTTGGCTGTACTAAAAAAATTATACTTTTTGTTTATGTTTTTGGTTTGTTTTTGGTGTTTTTGAAAAGAAAATTGAGTAAATTACAAAATTGATTAAAAATAAAAATTTCATTTATTACGCGAAATTCCGATAAATTTGTCCTCAAAGCTGAAATTTGGTAGTTTCAACGGATTGATTTCATCTTTAAACGAGCACAGCTCGGTAACGGTTAAGTCGTTGGGGTTTGTTGACATAACGTTTGAAAGGTGATTTTATTGCCTTTGCAATAAATTATCAAAATAAGTGAATCAAAGTCGTGAAATATTAATTAACCGTGTAGCTCCTAAGAATGGGAAAATATACCCCGCCCCTCCCCCCCTCCCATACAATATTTTGCTCAGCTCGACATAACCTTTCACCTCCGTAAATAGTTGCACTCAATTGCGGGACACCCTGTATAACGGGAAAAATATACTAGGCTTTCAAGAAGTTTTGCCCAAATTCTCGAAGTCGCAAACCTACAAATGCGAGTTGGTGGACCAGCAACCTCAAAAAGAGGCCATCAGAGGTTAGAAAACTTCACCAGAAGACTCTTTCAAGCAAATTAGAGCAAGACTAGACAATCAACAGATCTATGCTAAATGCTTACGATAGGGAAGTAAGAATAGCTAAGCCAACATCTTGGACAAAGCTCTGCGAGTCCATTGAGGATACCAGTGAAGCCGCCAGACTTCGAAAGACGCTATCCAAAGACCCATCGGTACTGGGATACCTTAAGAGATTCGACGGATTTTGTACAAAATCCAGCCAAAGAAACGCTTTTGCTACTAATGGGAACTCATTTTCCAGGTTGTAAAGAACTGGATCAAAATGGAGCTAACAGCAATTTGAAAATGGCAATTCCAGAATCCTTACAAGAACTTCCCAACATTATTACAAGGTCAACTATAGAATAGTCGATTGGTTGTTTCAAGCCCTACAATTCTGCAGTACCAGATGTAAACCTTCCATGATGCAACATGCCCTTCCCAGTATCATGCCCTGGCTTATAGAAATCTTCACCGGGTGTCTCACGTCAGGATATGTTCCACAAATTTGGAGAGAAGTGCGAGTTGTTTTTATTCCTAATGCTGGACCCGAAATACTCAAAAACGCTACAGAGAATAATCGATTTTTACATAAGTGAATCTTTGAATGATACTAATCTCTGTAGTGTGCAACACGCCTACTTTAAGGGTGAATCGGTGAAAACGGGCTTGCATCAGATGATTTCAGTCATAGAAAGAATTCTTCACCACAAAGAATATACTTTAGCAACGTTTTTAGATATCGAAGAGGCATTTCACAATGGAAATACAGATTCTATAAAAAATGCTCTAGTAGACGAAGGAGTTAATAGTAAAATAACCCAGTGAATTTATAAAATGCTCAATAGCAGACGTATAAGCTCACAAATGGGAATGAGCGTGGTGAGAAAAGAGGTCACAAGAGGCACACCGCAAAAAAGATTGTGGTTGGCAAAATTCTCACTACACTTAAAACTGAAGGAACAAAAGTTGTAGCCTATACAGATGACGTTGCTTCCTAGTATGCGGGAAATACCTGCAAACAGTTAGCGAACTAATGTTTGGGGCACTGAATGAACTATCGCGGTGGGCAGAATCAAATGAACTTGGTGTATGCCTTACGAAGACCAAACTCATTCTGTTCACAAGAAGAAAAATATAAAGTTTTACTCTACCGAAACTCAGCATAGTAACTCTGAAGCTTTCCACGGAAGCTTAATATCTTTGAATTATCCTTGATAATAAGTTGAGCTTTAAACGCAACACAAAAGAAAAAAAAAATGGGGACTGTGACCGCACATAATGCATTGGACAATATCATACCCAGTGTGAGATTCGGTACAGAATACACCACATCCATCTCCAGCAGACAAGAATGGGAAGAAACAGCTGTAGAATCCTATGACGATCTCAAATTATAAACTGATGGTTTCAAAATGGGAAAACGAAACTGGATCGGGTGTATATTGTGAAATCTTTCAAATCAAAGAGTTCTAAAAATTTCCTGATTACTGCAGCGTTTTTCCGTCAAATATGCTATTGAAAAAGCTGCACAGGCCATTCGCAGGAAAAATCTTACCCCACAAGGGTATTAATTTTTTTAGAAAGCCATCAAAGCGCTGAACAGTAGAAGGCTCGAACGGAACAAATTTGTAAACTTGCACTAAACAGTATCTGCAATACCCATAACGCCACTGTCTGCTTGGTTCCCAGACAAACTGGGCTTCCAGAGGTGATTGCAACATATCTCGAAGACTTTAGCGGGAGCTAAATGAGAAGAGAACTTAAAAGTATTCTGCTTTTGGACAAACGGGAAATCTAGATACTTGTTTGAGCTCTAACAGGTCATTGTCCTATTGTAGTAATGGCCAATAGAATGGGCATAATAGCGCCAGACTTCTGTCGGAGCTGCATATATCATGGAAGAAACAGAAACAATAACTAACTTCCTATGCGAATGTCAAAATCTACAGAATCGTCGACTCCGATATATGGGGAACACAATTTTCAAAGACATGAAAGAGTTAGTGAACACACCACTGAAGATTTGAGGAATAAATTGCAACAATGACTTAAGACGGTACCAAATACAATACAAAAAGGGATTCGCAATGGACCTATAGGCCCCAGCCTATACTACCCTAACCTGACCTATTAAACATTCTGAAGAAATACCGTTGTTTTACAAGATATGCAAAAAATTATATTTGGCATTTTTGTTAACACGAGTGGATGTGTTGGCTGAAATGAAGTTTGTTCCCACAGCCAAGATTATCTTAGTTTAATTTAATTGGCAATGAACTAGTTAATCGTGGGCCACAATTAAATAAAGCTTCATTAATATTTCAATAACACAATGTGGCTGTAAGCACAGCAAGAATTGTAAAAGATTTCTTTCAAGAATAGCATATTGAAATATTATATTGATAGAGCGGACCTGAAAATTATTGAAAACTGTTTGGGTTACCTTGCCAGGGAACTTTATACCGACAATAGGCAATATAATACCATAGAGGAACTTAGAAGTAGCATAATTTTGAATACGAAAGCAATACCTAGGAAATACACTAAAATCCAGGGTATGGAAAGGTCCGCCTGCGTACCTTTGTGGCCGTACCATTTAAAAAGGTACACAGCAAATCTACGCACTCGCGAAAGCATACTCTAGAAAATATTTTATCGCTCTCGTTCACGAGCACGTATGTTTTGGTGAGACTTTAAATGAGATCTCATTACGTGTATCTACCAAAACATACGAGCTCGTGAATGAGAACATAGGTGAGACTTTTAGTGCTTGTGAGACAGCTCATGAGCCACTCACGGACAGAAATGAAAACTGAGCAGTTTAGAGAAAAATTTAGCTTGCATTAGAGTCCATTGCAACTTTTATGATTTCTTTAGACTCTGTGGACAAAAACTACCATGGCCAAAAGGTTCCACATTTAGATATATGATAAAAGTTGAATCATTGGAACTTTTATAGGTTCTGTGGACTCCTTGGACAAAAATCATGGATTTTTTGAAAAAAAATTTCCAATTGCATGATTTTTGGAACTAGTTGGGTTACTGAGACTTTTTGTATTTAATATATTACAATTTTTTTGATATGTAGGTTTCAATATTTATACCCCAACGCGTACTGCGTAAGGAGTATATTAACTTTGTCATTCCGTTTGTAACGCCAAGAAGGAGGCGTGACAGGTATAGAAATATATATATATTTTTGATCAGCATCATCTCCTGAGTCGATTTACGTGTGTCCGTATAAGTTTATTTTTAAGAAACGAAGATCAACTTCGAAAATGGGCCAAATCGGATGAAAACCACGCCTACCTCCCATACAAAGTGACTTTATATTAACCGTAAAATGTCTTTAAAATCCACAAAAATTAGAGAAATGACTCGAAATTTGGCAGGTGAGCTTTGTTCTTCAATCTAAATCCTGGCTATGAAAATTGGAAAAATCGGATGAAAACCACGCCTACCTACCATACAAAGTGGCTTTATTTTAAAAGTAAAATCTCTTAAAAATCTGCTCAAATTAAACATATGTCTTGAAATTTTGCACTTTAGCTTTGATATATAATATGAACCATCTCTATGATATATAGCAAAATCGGATCAAAACCACGCCTACTTCCCATACAAAGTGACGTCATCAAAATAGGAAAACTTTCGTTAGTATATAAAACTGAATGTCATCGTGTATGTCGTGGCTAAAGACTTTAAATATACTTCAATATGGCGGCGGGGGGTTATTTTAGCTTCGGTACCCTGCCGAAGCTCTACCCTTACTAGTTTTCAATATTTTTGGAGCTACTTACTTGGATCATTGGAACTTTGTTTGCTTAAATGTACTACTCGGACAAAAATCTTGGGTTTTTTGACGTATAGGTTCCAACACAGCAGATAGGTTCTAATGGTAGTATTTTTGGAACCATTTGGGTCATTGGTTGGGCTTAGGTTTTTCTTGGACATTTTAAATATTTTTCAAACTACTTGTGACATTGGAACTTTGTTGGGTTTAATGGACTGCTGCGGCAAAAATCTTGGATTTTTTTGACAAAGACGTTGCACTTGGACAAATAGGTTCTACTTGCAACATTTTTGGAATTAGCTGGGTCACTAGAACTTTTCTGGGCTTAGTGGACTTCTTGGAAAAACATTTATCAATGAACGAGTTTCACTTGTTTAAACAGTTTCCATATAAAGTATTCCATATAAAAAGTTGCAATGATCCAACTAGTACCATAAATAATCCAAGTTGAACCTATTGGCTATAAAACCATTTTTTTTTCCCAAAAGTCAAGAAAATACAAAAAGTTCCAATGAATCAATTTCTTCTAGAAATAATCCAAGTGGAACCTTTTTGTACAAGTGGATACTATTTACCAAAAAAAAAATTTTGTCCTAGTAGTCCACTTAACCCAAAAAAGTTAAAATTATCCAACTAGCTCCAAAAACATTGAAAGTGGAACATATTTGCTAAAACGGACTTATTTGCCAAAAAAAAATTTTGTGTAAGGAGTCTACTAAACTCAAAAAAGTTTCAATGACCCAAGTAGTTCAAAAACTTATTCAAGTGTAAGCTATTAGTCAAAAATCCTAAATTTTTGTCAGAGGCCCACTTAACCCAAAAAAGTTCCAATGAGCAAAGTAATTTCAAAACTAATTAAAGTGGAACCTATTTGTCAAAAAAAAAAAACCCCGAAAAAAATTCTGTTCAAAACCTGTTTTCTGTCTGGTGTCCAAATCGTTTTTAGCTTAGAACCGTAAACAAAATTTGTCGGTTGATTGGAAATGTTTGGATGAAAGAGAAGCTCTTTGAAATTTCAGTATTTTCTTTTAGGCCGCGCACATAGTAAAGCATATGAGCGTTGCGTTGCGAGAAGCGTTTGCAAAAATCGTGTGAAGAAACGGATGCAAGTAATGTTCGCTCTGTTGCACTGACAAGCAAAACGCTTTGCGCACAGCAACGCAACGCTTATATGCTTCACTATGAGCGCGGCCTTAGCCGCGTGAAATAAAAAACAAATTTTGTCGTTGTCGATAATGTGGCATGCACCATTCTAAATGTAATTATTGTTTCGTAAACTTTACAACTGACCGAAACTATGATGAAATTAAATAATTTAAACGCGATTTTTTCACCTCTCTCACAAAATGACTTCGCTAAGCTTGTCACTATTTTCTTTTCTGCCATGATACAATAATTTACAAGGTAGCCTTGACAACTACTTTTTTCTCACGAGCGGCGATCGGCAGTTGTCAAATCAATACAAAGTTTAACTTTTCATCTGTTTTGCTGCTTCTGCGTTTTCTCTTTTCAATGTATTTTTGACAACTCCAAATCGCCAACAGAACTGTCACTCCCACCTTGTAAATCAAAATTGTTTGACAAGCGTTAATTTCACCATAATCGAAATTGTACGGAGAAGTGAACTGTTTATTTTCGTTCACTGGTATTTGGCAATGTGTGCAAACGTAATTTTGGCATTTCTCATCTCAGAACATTGTCATCTATTTTCTTGTGAAAACGTGCTTTAAGTGCTGCTCCTTTTTTGGTGATAATTTTCTGTCCTTTTCATATTTGTTCTACTTTTTAAGCACATTCATATTGATATACATATGTACATTGTATTACATTTTAATGGGAAAAAAATAATTCACAACGAATTTGCGTTTTTTGTAGGGAAATCGCCAGACAGAGGGTGGGCGTGTTCAGAAAAAATGTTGAGGGGAGAAGTTACAGGAGCCCTCTACGGGTATATTTTGGATAGATATGAACAGTTTTTCTTTTTTGTGTAGGGGGACCCCCAGAAGGCTGACAGGTAGGGGGTGGGTATATTGGAAAGAAATGTATGAGGTAAAAAAATAATAGTACCTGGTAAATCAAGTCACCACTATAAGGAAAACAAGAGAGGAAGTATGAAATATTTTCGAAAAATTTATGTGAACTCTGAAATGCATGTTCAAACTACTACACGCAGAGGAAAAATATGTTTATAAATGTTTAGTTTCAAAAACAAAATATTCAGAGGGAACCACCTAATGATTTAGAACTTCCCTTCAATAGCATTATTTTTGGATATAAGAAGATATTAATTGTGTCCAACATTTGTTGGACAAATATGCCTTAGCTAAAAAACTAACGTCTACATTAATATGCTTGTGACAAAATAGAATTATATGTTTCTACCCAATAAAAATATATTTGCATCACTGTTAAACTCAAAAAGAACAGCACTATGCAAATTTAAAACAAACAGAACTCCTCTCTTTTATGTGTTTCGCCTAGACATACATATATCTGTTTCTTTTGCACTTGCACGAAAAATAGCGGAAACCTTGTTGCCAAGGTTGATTTATAAGGTTGTCGCAGGGCTGATCGCACTCTCTTCTCAGTTACCATAATTGTCAAAACCAGCCAATTTTGCGAATGACTATGAAAGAAAAGCGGATGATAATAGAGAACACTTGCAGATTTTCTATGAGCTTTCAACTTCGATTTGACAATTATGGGTACTCGCTCTCTCCCTTGCGGCAACCTTATAAATCAACCTTGCTTGTTGCTTTATACGCTTACTTTTAACAGTTGCCAAGTCTTGGCGCCATTTTAAGTTTCAAGCAGTGGCGCCAAACGTGTTGAAAAGTTTAGCTCTTGTGAAAAGTGTTACTGAAAATGTTTGTTTAAATAAAAGTGTTTGTGTTTTCAAACTAATAACATAAAAAATAAAATAAAAGAAAAATAAGGCGGTTCAGCAGAAAGAATAGGTGAGTTTTGAAGCAACTTTGCTGACAAAGCTACAAAATGTGTGCTTATAAAAGTTATTGTAATGTCGGATAAACATATTATGTTTACTTTACTTCTTCTCAACATAATTAAATCAGAGAAAAACTTATTTACTGTTTTTTAAACATATTCTGTTTGCTTCAAACCAAGTATTACTTCTAAGCAAATATCTTGTAATCAAATACTTTTGGCATTTCTTTTGCTAAAATATGTTTCCAAGTAAATAACGGTAAATATATTATGTTGTTCTTAATTATCGTTTTGAAAATAATTGCTTGACTGCAGTTAAATTATGTATTCTCTAATTAATATATATTTGTCCGCGAATATTTAATGTTATTCTTGACTAAATTATATTTCCAGCAAACAAATAGTAATAGACTAAAAGTGTTCTCAGTCTAATTATAATTACAATATATTTATATGAAAACATATTTTCTTTAAAACAAATTGTATTGTTTTTAAATTCAAACAACAAGTGCTAAGGTACAGTTAAATAATATTAAGATGCAAATATATATATATAAAGAAAAATTGCATTAATTAAACATATTATATGTGGAACCAATTATGATTACTCGTTTCCAAGAAACATGCAGAAACATATTATACTTCCTGCAAATTATGTTTGGGAAGGCCTATTTTTTTCAGCGTGTAGAAAAGCTCGAAACTAGCAGGGTAACTCGAAATAGTCAAAGAACACGGCTACCTGGGTATGGCACGGGTAGCTCAAAACACACAAAAATAATCGAAAATACCCGGGTCATACATTTTATTACAGTCTATTAATTATAGTAGTATATTATTAATTATATTAATTATAGTAGTCTATTAATTTAATCGTCCAGATTGGTAAGATATCACTTTCATCACTTTTCTTTTTTTGAAAAATCGTTTTTTTTTTTACTTATGATCTTATGATCTATGATACTTATATCATAGAATGGAATAAAAAAAATGGTTAAATAAGCGATATATAAGCAAAAATTTTTCCTTCTTTAAGATTCTTAACTGTCTTGCATTTCAAATCATCACAAACCAGATTTATGAACAACTAATCTTCAATCTTCGGCATCCGGAAATAAGCCCTCAAAATATGCTCTAAGCCTTGTTTAACTCCTTCAGAAAGAAAAGCCGGCTTTGAACAATGTTCGCAACCACAAAAACTAAGCAATCCAATTATTTGTATAATTGTCTCATTTTTATGTGCAAATTAAAAGGCCAAAAAGTCAAATGAATTTCAGGCTTTAGCTACAGATACTCAGCTACTGACCCGAAACCTAAAGCGCAGGGAGCTACAGAAGAATGAAGGAAAAATCACATCAGCAGATAAGTGAACACGGCTCAGACACACCAACATCAAACTGCAACAACCAAGCACAACAATAACGAGGCTGAGAATGTCATTATCGCTACCACTGAGTCACAGGACACACCCAGCAGCCAACAATAACAACAATGCATATGCAAGAAAAGCAAAAAAAAAAAAAGGCAGAAAAAATTCCACAGTCAAAGGATAATCAGGATTAAATCTCTTTTAAAAGTTAATGTTTGCATACGCACCTACGGCCAACCAACCAAAAGATAAAACCACAAAAAAACCAACAACAGTTAATAAGAAGACGAAGGCAGTAGCTGAAACAAAGAGTTTAAATGCAGAAAAAAACACATAGGAGAGAAAAACTGCGTAAATTATGAAAATATTGTCACAAGTGCGTATGAGCTGGCATAAGGAGAAAGCATAACAAGGACGAACGAACAAATGAGCAATGTTTTAAGAACAAAAAAAAAAAAAAACAAAGCGAGAAGATAAAGCAGCCAAAGAAAAAAACAGTGAAAATATAGTCATTGTTAACAAAATATTGCAAAAACGGACAATGCAGAGAATTTGCAAGTCAAATAAACACAAAACGAGCGAAACTACGAGGATCGTAAATAAATATTTAATTAAGGATCTTTGCATTTCTGCAAGGCGATAATATTTTCTATAATAATATTATTTTTTATGACGCAGCGCAATTATTGTGGGCTGACAAATGAAAAAGTGACAAATTTTTAAGAATTTATTAACAACTTTTGAAATATTTGAATTTGACAAAATTTTTTTTGAAAAAAGGTTGGCCAAATCTTAAAGCAATATTTTTACAGTCACATATGATAATAAGCAGTGGAATTTGGTTTCTTTCCACTTACTTTCTTCTATATCACATCTTACTAACTTGGTCAGAAAGGTGATTTTCTTTTTTTTTTAATTTTTTTTTTTTTTTTTGTTTTTATTACATTCTTTTATGAATGAAGCTGCTCCATGCTGCCACACTCGTTTCTCATTTCACACACCAAAAACAAATAAACAAATTTATTTCCTTTAACATATTGTTTTTGAAATTTTAGTTAAAATAAATAAAATCTAATTTGTTGTCGAGTGTTGTTGTTTGCTTTGGCTCAGTGAGCTCAGTTCACAGTTCTTAGCCGTTTGAGTTCATTTGTGATCATGTTGGTAGCGCATATTTTCCAGCATGTCATAAAAATTTTCTTTGTTATCAACATCATCATTCAGAAACAATTTTTTTTTTCTATTTTTTCACAGCAACAATTGCTGTTGTCATGCCAACAAATATTTTTTGTTATTGTGGTCTTGTTAATGGTGTGAAGCGTTTATTAAAAGTAAACAAAGCACACAATATTTTTTATTTTTAATTACTATGCATCCAGTCATTGAATATGTGTGGAAGAAATATTAAAACGAAAAATTCATATTTCATTCATAAGTAAAACAAACTTTATTCTGCATTCACGTGCTTTTTTAAGAATATCTCTTTAAGTAAAAATAAATTAACACTTCATTTCGGTTCATATATACCGAAATAATAGAATTTCACTTCCGGTGCAAATTTTTGTCACTATTTCTAAGCAAGCAAAAAAGAAAAGAAAAGATAGTTGGAGGGTGGAAAGATGGAGTGGTGTTGATGAAGATTTGCTTTAAATTTACACAGCTCGAAACCGTCGCAACACGCTCGCAAGGAGATTGTTCCACAATTTTATTGTGCGACTGAAGAACGAATGATCTCGCTAATGCGATGTTCTATTGGGCAAGGAGGCAAGGGATGGGCTTGAAGAGCTGACCGAGTGGACCCAGGAAACAAACGAGCTGGTGGCGTCAGGCCATGTATCTCCCTTGAACAATTCCCATGGTAATACCTGTACAGAAGGATTAGGCAACCAACATGCCCAAGTGAGTTGAGAGACGATGAAATATTTTCATCACCTATCAAATATATCGCACGTCTTTGAATCCGGTACAGAAGCTCCAAATATCATCTTGAAGACCCTGCCCAGTTGTGCGAATTGTACTCCATTTTCGGCCTAATATATGAGGTATAGATCAAACGAAGATCAGATGGAGTGAAGTATTTCTCACACCGTTTTAAAAATCCAAAACTTGGCTGCTTCTTTTGACATATCAAAAATGTGATCACTCCACCCAAGATCTGATTGTATTGATATGCCTAGAACTTCAAGAGCATCTGACTCCGTAAGATCTACACCGTTAATTTGTTTTTAACTAACATAAAAATTATCAAGAACAACCATATATATCATCATATACACATCGCACCCTTCATGCCAAAAACGCCAATGTGAAAATAAATAAATTTTTAAATAATGGCGCAAGAGTAATTTTTTTAATGCTTTTGTGGAGCAACGGAAACTAAATTTTAACTGTACATTATGAAGGCATGCACCATCCTGCACATTGGTGTTTTTGGCATGAAGGGGTCGATATATCAAACATAACATTCTACGTCTACACTTATGATACGATTTTTTTTATATTGGTAAGTATTATATTGGTTTAATTTAAGAAAGTTTGATTTGTAAAAAGTTTCTTTAACTAGAAAAAGTGAAATTTGAAGAGGAAAAACTTGGTCCCTTCCCTCTCCCTCCCCCCTCCCCATCGCTTCACTCAAGTATTGTGTGAAAGAAGAGAGGCACCAAAATCATTGTTCGCCTGTTACTAAATGTTTAGGGACGCCTCCGCTTAAAAGTGCTCAGAAGCAACGGAAACAAAACTCGAAAGTTTTTCATTAATGATTATGATAATGATAATGATAATGATAATGATAATGATAATGATAATGATAATGATAATGATAATGATAATGATAATGATAATGATAATGATAATGATAATGATAATGATAATGATAATGATAATGATAATGATAATGATAATGATAATGATAATGCTAATGATAATGATAATGATAATGATAATGATAATGATAATGATAATGATAATGATAATGATAATGATAATGATAATGATAATGATAATGATAATGATAATGATAATGATAATGATAATGATAATGATAATGATAATGATAATGATAATGATAATGATAATGATAATGATAATGATAATGATAATGATAATGATAATGATAATGATAATGATAATGATAATGATAATGATAATGATAATGATAATGATAATGATAATGATAATTTCACAATATTATTTTGATATTATTGAGTTATAAACAGTGGCGCCCAAAGTCGGGGAAGGAGCTGTTTATAAATTTTTTCACATTTCATTTATTTTATTGAATTACTTGGGAAATGTACACCAAAATGATTAACTTTTCGTTTTAATTACGGTTTCAAACAACAACATATAAGGAATTAAAAATTGACTCAAAAATTGAATTAATTGAATTGGTGCAATTCGCATTACTAAATATTGACTCCAGGGTTTAACCATTGATATGCGGTTTATATAACATGGCAGAAAATGAATAGCTTTTATTTTGTATTTGTGATTGCAGTGTCCAACCGAAGGTTAACACAGAACATTAAAATGTTACAAATACCTATAACCTATCTGATAATATATAAGAAAAATTACAAACTTTCCATTACAACTTTCAAAATTTTTACAACTTTCAAAATTACAAAACTTTCCAGCCGGTCACCTAGAAAGCGAACCGCAATTGTACAAGCTTAATATAAATTGTAGGTTTTAAGCTTTTCTTAAAATCACTTTTAACCAGCTTGCTTGAAAGTGAGATCCCAATAAAATCTCAATCGTATTTGAGAAACGTTTGATATAGATAACTAAATCTAAAGTATGCTTAATAAACACTTATATATAACAATACAATATGAAATATTACTAAGAAGTAAAATTTATTATATGAAATAGAAACTGAAATCATTTTTTTTTTCTGTCAAATAAAATTGATTGTTTGCGCAAATTACAAAAAAATTATTTAAAGTAAA
Source organism: Coremacera marginata (assembly GCA_914767935.1). Taxonomy (NCBI): domain Eukaryota; kingdom Metazoa; phylum Arthropoda; class Insecta; order Diptera; family Sciomyzidae; genus Coremacera; species Coremacera marginata. Next base: position 52,770,754 of record OU612047.1, read on the forward strand.
AATGTTAAAATGTTTTGTGCAAACAATGAATTTCAATAAAATTAATAAATCATTATAATTTAAAATAAACTTAAAAAATTAGAAAAGTCTAGCATTCTTACATATCTGTCCACAGTTATACTAACCATTGTTTATAAGATATTATTTTTTTTAAGCTTTATAAGCAACGGACAGAAAAATCTTGTAAAGCTATTACGGATAGTAAGCTTTCGTATACTAGTGTTAATATAATATTATTTTCCAAGTTTATTCTACCATTGCAAAAAAAAAGCTTATAAAACTATTGAAAGCTTTCTTAAACATTATTAATATAATATTATTTTTTTAACCTTATTCTACAATTGCACGAAAAAGATTATAAAAATCTTGCATGAGCAATATTTCACGAAGGATCCGTTTCGATTTTTCTACAATTGCAGAGATATTATTTTTTCAATATAGTTTTTCAAATAGTTTTTCAAGTTTTTTTCAAGCTTAAGACTTATGCTGTTAAACTTGTTATAATATTATTCTAAAGCATTTTGGCCGGATGGGTTTTTGTTTCATATTGAATTAAAATGTTTTGTTTGTGTTTTCATGCTTTTATTCAACTCATTTTATAGCAATCTTTTCGTTATATTTTATTGATATGTTTTTTTTTCATCATAATGACATTTTTAATATAATAAAAAATGTTTTAATAAATACAAATTTTTTTATTGTGAAAAAATGTTCTGCCCCTCAGTTGTACTTCCCATTTCCGGCGCCTCTGGTTATACAAGTTTCATAGTTTTGATAACTATCTCATTTTCTTGTGTAACTGTTGCTTAAATACCGCCCTCTCTCCTTCTTACCTACCTTATAAAATTTTTATACGAATTATAAAAGTTTTTGTTGAAACACGAAGATGGGTCCTTGCATAGTTTGAATATTTTCTTCAATTTCATTTCCTTGCTTTTGCATTAATTTGAAGTTTAATCATTCAAGATTGAGTTGAATACCTGCTGCACAAAGATAGCCTGATATGGTTTGATGATACAACATTGTGTCAAATGGCTTAGTTAACACGAGGAAACTATCTGACCTGCCGTTACAAAAATATATCATCCATTCCAGTTTCGATGACACTAAAAATATGGTTCTACTCAAATTTTACGCTTGTTAGCTTTAAACAGCAATAATCTACGCGCAAATGTAATAAGGAATTTTCACCGATTAACGTCACCAACTAATCCATGATTCCATGATTTAAGTAATTCTATGATTTTTCTCCAATGATCCCGATTTGAAAACTATGTATTACAACGAAGGTACTACAGAAAACCGGTAGCAATGATAATAATCTTCATTACGTTGCAAGGCACTGGGCAGACACAATTGCGAGGTTGGCATGTTTAGACTTAATGCGCGCCGCGGGAAATCTTAATGAAACTCTAAATCCGCCGCTTTGGAATTTCCCAATTTCCGGCCACGCTCGGGCAATTCCAACACAAGGATTTAGTTTGCTGGAGACGCAGTTCAATTCTTAAATTAACTGGGTTTCCCCAGCTGTGTACTGAGTGCGCACGCAAGACCATAATGCTGATAATGATGAGAGATTAGTTGCGGTTACGTTGCGCGAACATCATCGATTGGTCTTGAACAGGTAGAGGTATGTAGCTCGTGCTCGCCAGCGACAGTAGCGTAACATGGTAACTTTATAGGTGTGGCTGTATTTAGAGTTTTTATTGGAGGCTTAACGCTGTTTAATGGGAAATTTCAACGTTTATATAATTTGCGGTTGGATTAGGAAAATTTGAGGAAATTTTGTGGTTACGCATACTTGAGTTAAATGTAGCAATAATAACATGTGCTGCCGTAGCAAAAACTTGTATAAGCAGTTGAGCTGAAAAAATTACATCAGACATTAAGGTCGTGAAGAAAATATCATTAAGATAAAAGTTAAATATTGTTTTCAGAAAGAAATAAAGAGAGGGAAATTAATTAAAACTATACTAATATTATTTGATATACAAAACCCTTATCCTTTTATCCTAATAAGCTGAATACGCTGGTATCAAAACTACTGTTGTGCCTAAAATTTTAAGATTGTGAAGAAATTTTTTAATTCTCAAAAGAGCATATAAATATCTATCTAATCATGCATAATTATCTAAGTCAAAATCTTCTTTTGGGAAAAAAATTATGATTGATCCTTGATTAAAATTGGGGAATTTGTAAAAATCGTTAAAAATTCATTGGTTTTAATAATATTTTCCAATGAGTAATTTTCATTTATTCACCCAAAGAAAAAAATCGTAAGCCCAAAGAAAATGCACTTTGCCACAAAGACTTTTATTGGTTAGATTGTGTCCAAAGACAAAACATCGTTACGGCAAAGACTCAAAGATTGTTAGATTCCCAAGAACAATATACTTTGAATCAAAAACTTAAATTTTTGTGGCAAAGACGTACTTCTTTCAAAAAGCATGGAAAAGTCGTAAAAGTTAAGAAAATGTACTTTGGCACAAAGACTTTTATTTGTTACGGCAAAGACGCAGAATGTTAGAATCCCAAAAAAATATACTTTAAACCGAAGGCTTAGGTTCTTGATTTTAAGTAACATGGCTTTATGAAATTAATGGCTTCTCTCGTCTTCTCTTTGCTGCTTGCGTTTATTATAACAAAAACATTGAATTAAATTAAATATCAAATTAAAAACCTTACCTTCGCCTGTCGTGGAGATTTCAACTCACACCCACCGATTAAGAAGTCACAACACTACGCATCGAGCCAAACTCCTTCGCTACGCAGAGTGATTGATTCAATATCAATTACAACTAAAGCTATGCTGCAGCATAAGACAATAATCTATTAATAATAGATTTTTGTTGTATAGCTATCAACAGAATACTGTGACATACTGTATCTGTTAATACAGCATCTGCTAACATAGCTGCAGTTATGTCAGCAAACAGTAGCAAGGTTGTTTGGATCAGTGGGTAGAGCGATGGACTGGCACCAAAAATTCCAAGTTCAATTCCGCACGTAGGACAAAGAAATTTTTTTTTTCGGTTTTTCTTTTCTTTTTGTTGATGAAATGTAATTAAATTTACTGGTGTGAATATTAACGTGTGTTTTTTACAATTACAATTCAATGTTGGCACTCGCACACAATTTTCTTATTCTTCGTATACAGATATGATTTTGAAGAAAACATTCTTTGAAGTAACAGACTTTGTCTTTGAAACAATAAAAAAAAAACAAAGAAAAGTTGTTGATTTTACTATTTTTTTCAATTTCTTGTTAACAAAGAACTTAATCGTTATAGTAAATATTTTATCTTCACGGCAAAGATTTTTTGATATAAGGCGTTCAATTTTCTTGGTGGTTAATTGGCATTCAGTTTTTTAGTGGTTGAGAAGGTTTAAAAAAAAGCCGAAATTAACAAAACTTTGATGTCAAAAAATCTTGACGTTTTTCAAGCCTTTAGTGAAAAAAACTATTCTCGATATCGGCACAATATTAGTAACATACTTTAGCCTTACTTTAATTATTTTCCAATAAAAGTACTGGAATAGGAAATGACAGCAAATGTTCCTCAGAATCTCTATATAAATACATGAATTCAGTTTATTTTCTTAAAGTCGAGGTATCGGAACATCAGTAAATTTGAAAAAATTTTTCAGCAAACAATCAAAAGTTACTACAACAAGCAATGAAGAGTTTTAACCCAGATAAGCCCAACGTCCGTTTTCAAGCATTGCCGCCAGATTTTAATTTAGCCGATAGTTGTTAAGTGCCATTAAGAATGAGGTTTAATATGGCATCGTTGGCTCTTTTCTTTACACTCGATTAGTTTTATTTTGTACAGTAAAAATCGTAAGTAGATGAATTTTATTTGTAAAAAAGAAAACAAAAACAAGCTAAGCTATGCAAATCCTATAAGGGGCTGTTCATAAATAACGGAAAGGAGTCGAACATTTATGACGAAGTGTGACATGGGGTGGGGTAAGGACTTTTGTGACAAAGTGTGACATGAAGGGGGCCTTCATGGCAAAAAATTGGCCAAAACATGTTTCGTAATTTATGAACAGCCCCTAAATGTTTGCGAAAAGTGTTTTCATCGCATTTCTATGAAATTTCGCATGAAATATATTTCAATGTAGTGGAATGCGACTAACGTTCTTGCCGAAAGATTAATTGCTGTAAAAAAGGATGGGCGTGGCATTTTAAAAAATGTGTTTGGTGGTTTACCAATCTATACTTCTATACAAAAAGGTAATCACGTTTGTTCGGGAGCGCGAAACTTGAGACCGGCAGGCGCTATTACAACTCTTTTCCTATTAAATTGTTATGATACCCAGCTTGGATACAGGCTACATTAAATTTGCCACGCCTACTTTCGATACTTAACAAATGCGGAAAACATAAATTAGTATGAAATACTGAAGAGATTTGGACGGAAAAAACACTAATCGATGTTATATTATTAAAACAAGAAAATGTATAATAAATTGAGCACGCCTACCTGCCACGCTTCCTATATTAAGAAAACATAATAACACGAGAAGGGCTCAGCCGATTTGAACAAAAAATCTATTGTAGCGGATATTCTTTATTACTAGCTTATTATATCTAATTATTCATATACATTAATTATAAATTTATTATAACTATTTAAAAATTGAATTGATATTTTGGGTTATAATTTTAATCACCACCAATGTATTTGATTTGCTGAAAGCTATTATTAAAAATACTCACCAACCGGTTTTTCTTATTGTTTTATTTTTAAATGCACTCACTGAAGTTCTAACTAAGTTCTAACTCTAATCCTTTCATTATCTTTCTTAATAACTTAGCTCAACTGTTTGCTTCAATACATTTAAAATATATCGAGTCAAATAATAAGTTATGCTCAAATTGTACATAACATATGTTCTCATTTTAGTAAAAGCTCTAATTTAGTTTAAAACATAGTGGAATAATTATAAGGTGTTCTCATCCCATGACAATTTTTGATATGTTTTTTGACATGCTGCCTTATTTTGACAAGTTTCATACATGTCAAAATAAGGCAGCCTATTTTTTCTGATTTTCCGGATGAGATCACCTTATATTTATTCCACCATGGTTTAAAATAGCAAACACATTCTCCATCTGACACAGAAAATTTTTTTTCATTTGAATTAATTTTTCTGTTCGGCCGTCATCTCTCTGCAGACAATGTCAAACCTCAGAGAGTAAAAACTGCCATGAAAAGCTTCTTGAGAACATAAGCCGTTCGAAGTCGGCGTAAAACTGGTAGGTACAGTTTTCGATCATTTTGTGTTCAAAAATTTACAACACACACAACTCAATTGATCATAAGAAGCTCGGTCAAAGTCCTTTCAAGGGCTGAAATGGCCTTTTCGTTTTTTTTTGTTAATAGCTTACACATAGAAGACTCATGTCATTATTATCAAAACGTCGAACAATACAGTCCACTATTTATGCAACCAAAAAATAATAACGTTTTATTATTATTGAACCTATTCATATGTATCTTTTCCAAGATATCAATCAGTTGGATAGAGGCAACTTTCCAATTAAGAGTACGGACATTCCAGGTGCATATTCGTAAATCATTATCAGTTTTTCGTTTGCGTTAGTCGTCATCAGATTTGGGGATAATTTTTCTCATATTTTTTATTGGACTTTTCAGTGAAATGGTTTTTTACGTGGTGGGCTTCAAGCCCGGCGCACAACCTATTTAATCCCAGGTAACCCGCCGCTCAAATTAGCCGTCAAACTCACGGATGCCAGTTTGCCGTTGCTCAGGGAACACCACGTGGAGGTTTGAGTCGATTTGGAACAAACGATTTTGACATGGATAATGCTGGCCTTGCCAGGTTGAGGCAGACACGTTGCCATGTGAAGGCTCGTCCCTTGTTCGCCTGGCGCCAGCAAGCGCAAACGAGTCGATTTCGACATGGATAATGCTGGCCTCACCAGCTTGAGGCAGTCAGACACATTGCCATGTGAAGGCTCGTCCCTTGTTCCCCTGGCGCCAGCAAGCTCAAAACAGAAATGACTAGCGCAATTTCTTACACCAGGCGAAACCCGACTTACGGTTGTAAACGCTACCTAAGTAAGTAAGTAAGATATCGATAACATCAGCATACGCTAGCAGTATAGCACTCTTACCGAATATTTTATGCCACTATGCCTCATATCAGCATCTCGGATGATCTTCTCCATTATTAGATTAAAAAAGTCCCACTATAAGGAATCTTCTTGTGTGAAACCTCATTTGGTAAAAAGGGGGAGAGAGGTCCTTTCCAATCTTAACTAGTGTTGCTCAGTGTCATTCTGCATAGACGGACTAATTTTGCAGGTATACAAAATTCAGAAATGTTGGAGTATAGGTGATTCCTTATTGAACTAACGAAAAGAGCCTTATAATCTACCATAAAGATGATGGGTGTCTATTCGTTTTCTAGTCAAAAACCCACAAACGATCTTCTCTGTGGTGTAGTTTTCTCACCAACACTTTTATAAAAAAATTAAATTTTTTTGAAACAATTCACTTTTTTCAAGGTTACCACTACTATTTTTTTGGCGTTTTGAAAACATATGCAATGTATTCTTAAAATTTTACATTGAAAAATTAATGCTTTCTAATTTAAATGTAGTTTTCAAAAACTTCATACACAATTTTTGTAATACAAACACTTTCAAACTAAAAGTAGGATTTTTAGTATTTTTTGTACTTCCTACTGTTTTTTTTTTTTAATTTTTTCAGATAGTATACCTCCAACGGGTTTTCCTTTATCAAGGAATAAAAGAAATAAATCAAAAATAATATTAATTTGAAGCCTAATTAAAAGCTTTCGGAGGTATATTACTAGCTTAAAAATTATGAAATATTATAAGAAGTACAAAAATACTAAAAATTACATTTTTGATTTGAAATGAAAGTGTTTTTTATGGTAAAATTGTGTAGACAGTTTTTGAAAAATTCTTTTAAAATAGTTAGCATTAATTCTTCGACGTATAATTTTGAGAATGCCTCAACACGACTTGTATGAATGTATGTATGTTTTCGAAACTTAAAAAAAAATAGTCGTGCTGAACTTAGAAATGTGAATGAAATTTTAAGTGGTCAAAAAAAATTTAAATTTTTTATTAATATGTTGGTAAGAAACTGGCACATTATAAAATGTGAAATGTGAAAAAGATCTCTTAAAAGAATTCTGAACATTTTTTGTAGGACTTCAAGTTTTGAAGATATAATTGTTGAACAAATTTTGTTTGTTTTTCTTTTTACTACCCTTAGACAACATAATAAACACTTGTACATCACATTTAAATACAGATTCTCGGAGAATTTCGGGAGGGGGTTTGAACCCCCAAATTACCCCCTGAATCCGCGACTGGTTGCAATATTATCCAGTTCTGAGCTACGTATAAAGTTTCAAGTCTCGACCTCATCGGTAAGTCAGTTCAAAATCGATTGCGAAATTCGTACCGGAGAGACAGACAGGCAATTAAATGAGCTAATAAAAAAGTGCTAAAATCAATAAAAATGCAAAAATGTGTTACAGGAAATGTACAAATTCACCATTGAATGGTGAAAATTATGCAAATCAACAAATTAGAGCGCATCTCAAGAGAGCATTTACTGTGCTAGGCGAAAAAGGTGTGTCCATCACTAACAAAGAAACGCCCATTTTAAGTAAAGTATGCAAGGAGAATGTGTGAGTGAGCAATGGATATAAAAAGAGCGGGAACAATAGCGAAAAAAAGTGATGCATATTCATAAAGTGTGAGCAAAAATTACAAATACAGCCAAGCGGAAGGCAACTTAATAAGCATGTGTTGGTGAAATTTGATTGAGTGTCAATGTGTTGGTGCTGGTTGGTAAAGGGACACATGTAAACACACACCCGTATAAAATTATTGCATTTTTCAATGCTTTAATTTTTTTTTTTTTAAAGTTGTTCGTTTTTTCTTTCGCTATCTTATCACTGCAGAATTGCGACAAGCTCAGGTTTTCTTAAGCTTTTTTCTTAGTTTTTTGCGTTTTAGAAGTGCAGAAAACGCTTCACTTGCTAAGCAAACAGTAGAACTTTTTTACTTGTATTATTTATAGAGATTTTTGCAGAAATATCGTCGTCACACTTTTGCTCTTGTGTGTCATAATGCGGATTGAGACATGTGCCAGTGCTGCCCATCTAAAGCAAAAAGTGACAGCAACTTTAAATTTTTATGATATTTTTTTTTTTAATCTTTCGGTCTTTCGGTCTGCAACCATATTATGGTTGGTTAAACCGCTAAAATTAAATTTACATTTCAAAGTGTAACGAACTTCAATGTTGCCATCACATTTGCACAAATTGAGCGTAAAAAAATTGGCACTCCATTTGAAGGGGAATTAACATTTCATATGCGTGAGCTTAGCACCAACAATATTGAAAATTAATGACATTAGTTTTGTTGTTGTTGTACCTACTGTTTTTGTTTTTTTTTTTTGTGTTTTTTTTTTGTGCTAATCAAAACATAGACTGCAAAAAATTAAATTAAAAAACATTGATTTTCTGTTTTGTTTTCATTTAAAATTTTATTTTACGGTTAGCGATGATTTTTTAATTTTTTTTTTTTTTGTCATGAGTTATGCCAAAATTTAAGTTAAAAAAACAATAAAGTTGTTATAAATTATTTTGGCTATATTTAGAACACGATTTGTTGTGATTTATAATAAAAACAATAATATTTTGTGATTTATAAATTGAAAGGCACAAAAAAGAGTAAATTTAAATAAAAGTCTGCAAATCAAAAATGTATGCAAACAAGGCACATATTTAGGCTTGATATAATTAATTGCTAGAAGTTTTAGTTGATTGTAATTGTTTTGAAATTTAAATTTAAAACTTAAATTTATTCGTTTAAGTTATAATGGTATTGCGGGGACGCAGCCAAAAAAAATTTTGGGGCGCTGTTAAATTTTTTTATATATAGACTTAATAACATTTTTTCATTAATTAAATAATTTTTAAACTGCAATGTCTATTTTTCATTTATTTTGTGCAAAAATTGAGAGATTCCATCAATATTTTTGGTAGATTTATCTGATTAAAATGATTTGGCCAATATTTGAGCTTGATCTTTATATTTAAAATATAAGCTTATATATCGAAATTCATAACGATAGCTCCAAATTACGAGTACTTCTGCAACATGGAAATTTTCTGAAGATGCAAAAATACCGCTCATAATCTCCAGGTATCGAAACCAAATATTTTTAGGGCATCGTCATTTTTAACCATTTCTGTTTTTAGGTCTTTTTCCATAGTTTTTTTTTATCATTTGTTGGGAAATTTTTATGGATTTTTACATAATTTAGTAAATAAGTAAAATATTTCGTAAAAACTTTTGAAAGCCTTCAAGCCAAAGCAGTTGAAGTGGCTTAAAAATTGTTTTCGAACAATTAAAAAGAGGGTATACAGCCGTGGACACATAAATAGCACAAAAATACATGTATGGTGTTTTACATAAATTTAAACAAAATACATAGAGGGAAAACAAGAATTTATTTCATGGTATTTGAGTTTAAACATTAAAAACTTAAAACCAGTAATAACTTTGTAATTATGAAATCAAAATTAGAAAATAAATGAAAAATCTGAAATTTCTCCTTAGCTGAGGTGGACGTATAAATAGCACAATTTGGATTCTGAAAAAAAGACATAGTGATTTATTTTTATTTTACAATGAGCCTACGAATATGCTTACTAGTACTTAGTACTGTATTACAAGCTTCCTGACCCTATCCTTCGGAATAGAGTACCAAGCCTTCTCAATTCCACTCCATAACTCATCTTAATTTCAAAAATTTTGGTTGCTTATGCTGACCTTCACATCATTCTATACATTTTCTATGGGATTGAGGTCTGGGCTTTGAGCCGGCTAATTCAAAATATTTATTTTTTCCTTTTTTAGCCAATCGAAAGCACCTTTGCCGTGTGCTTTGGATCATTATCGTGCATAAAAGTCCACCTAATAGGCATCTTCTGAAATGCAAATGGTTCCATCTGGTTATTAAGAATATCTAAATACATATTTTTGTCTATTATTCCTGGTGTACGAAAAATTGGCCCAACACCGTGCCAGGAAAAAGCACCCCAAGCCATTAAATTCCCTCCTCCTTGACTTAATGATTTTTTTGTATACTTCGAATTCAACTCTTGGCGTTTGGGGCACCGAACAAAAGTTTTTCCATCTGGTCCAACCCTATTAAATTTAGTTTCGTCAGTCCAGAGCACATTCTTCCAAAATTGGTCTTCTTTATTTACATCCTTTAAACTTTTTTTTTGTTAAGAGCGGCTTTCTTCGGCTTATGCGTCCATAAAGATTAGCTCCATGTTGTCTCCTAAGAAGGTTATTATTTTCATTTATTTCCAATATAATATGCTTTGCTGACTTGAAAGGAACAGCCTTACTTTTGCGAACTATAAGTCTATCAGTAGAAGCGGTGGTTTTACACGGTCTAGGATTGCGCGGCTTATTCTCGAAATTATTTGAACCATTTGATGTAATCAGCTTGAGTGTATTATAGACCATTTTTCGCGAAATTTTGAGATTATCCACGATTTCAGATGGTTTTTAGCCTTTTCGACTTAGTTTGTGAATTATAGACCTTTTTTCCGGAGTGCAATGTTTGCGACGACCCATTTTATTTAGAATCAGCGAAATTAACTGAATAAAACTCTAAAATTTTTTCAAACACCCGATCTTGTTAACTTTTATTCACCAACTAACATGTGTGCTATTTATATGACCACAGCAGATCGTACATGCCTATACAGAAAGAGATGGCCTGAGCAAATAAAAGTAAGTAACGGTACATCTCTCTTGGAGTTTTAAATAACGTTACACTGGAGTCTCAAAAAATTATAACTATAGTAAAACAATGCATTATTTGGTTCAAACGAAACGTTTAAAAAATAATTTGACATTTGTGCTATTTATGTGTCCATAGCTGTAATTTTCAATTAAGATTAAGAGTCCATTAATTTTTTTTTAACTAGTATCGCCTGTGGCCGAAATTCGGCCATATCAAAATTAATATTAAAGTCTTCACTTAGTATCATAGTCACACAGTAAAATTTGTGGAGTCTTTTATAACCTTCTTTTGAATAATTCATTAAATTTTCGAATGAAAAAAAAATTTTCTTCAGCATTGACGCATAGAGGTGATCCTTCAACATTTCTTCTAAATACACCTAACCTCTATATGAATGTCAATTATATGAGCTGCTCCTATTATTTTTTCCCCTTCAACAGTGTTTCTGAACACACTTACCCTCTTTCTGCCAATCTCTGGTAGTCCCCATACAAGAATCACAAAAAATGGCAATTATAATTTATATCTCCCGATTTTAACCCTATATAAGCTGATCCTATTATTTTTTGCTCTTCAACATTTCATATTAACACACATGTCCCTATTCAACAACAACACTTCTCGGGGTCACCATACAAAAAACACAAAAACTGTCGATTGTAAGAAATACCTTTTCCGAATTGACCCCTTAACAGGTCAAATATATGAGCTGGTCCTATAGATTTTGGCCTTCAACATTTCTTCTGAACACGCCTACCACCATCTGCCACCCAGGTGGGGGTCCTAATATAAAAAACACTAAATCGTGGCTATGTTTTCTTCTTGCCTGGTAGGTAAATCAGAAATGCAGGCATTAACAGTGCAAGCCTTAACAATGCTAACGTTTACAGTGATGGTATAAATAGTGGTGTAGATATTGCATTGCTGACATTAACAGTGCTGACGTTAACAGTGCTGATGCGAATTCATAACTTTTACACCTACCAAAAAGTGCTCAACGCACCTAAACAAGTTTTCACTTCAAAAAGCAACAATAACAACAACAATGCCACACAACTCTGTTGGAGTATCTAAGTCACTCTTACATTCTACTCTTGACCGAAATAAAATATCGAACCAGAGCTTTCAAATAATATAAGTTTCATTAGAATATGTTATCTTTAAAATAGATAAAAAGGGAGTTAAACTTTGTGTTCACGCAATAATATTTAGATTCTAATACTGGAATGTATCATTTTGTACGTAACAGAATGTATTACAAAAGAAAAAGCAAAAATAAAAAAAAATTCTAAGATTTGCTCACAATTACTAGGTTTCAATTCTTGAATAGTGAAGAAGAGATCTAATACAGAGATAAAGAGATAGGAAACTTCATGTTTTTCAAGATTATTTCAGATTTCACCTTCTTCAACTCTCTTTTTTATGCAAAACTTTCGAATTGTGTATATAAGTTTGGATATCCCATGTTTGAGGGGAGTTTCGGTGGCTTATCAACACTTTACACATTTTTGGTGAGTTTGAATATCCCATGTTTGAGGGGAGTTTCGGTGGCTTATGAACACTTTACACATTTTTGGTGAGTTTGGATATCCCATGTTTCCTATCTCTTTATCTCTGGGTCTATCACCACAATTGGCATTAAATTGCTATAGATTATAAACATATGTTTAGTGAGTCGGCAAGATAGGAAAAACTCTATAGTGATAGAGTGTAGCTTTTTAATTTTTTTCGCTGTTCTCTTTTGTCTTCGTCCGACATAGATATTACTCGCTTGAAGTGTTTTTTAACACTGGACTAATTTTCCTTTCTTTCCTTTGTTGTTGCGTTTTGTGTTGCTACGTAAGCGTTTACCCACCGTCTACACCAGACAATTTGTCTTAACAATCCCAATACACTCACACATTTTTTACTAACACACTTACATTTTCTCAGTCGGCAGCTCAATTGTCAGGCAGACAATTGAGCTGACAACGATTTGACGTATGCTGACAATTTTTGACGTTTCCTTGGAAAAAATGCTGAGAAATGTTAAAAAACTAGAAAAAAGCACTTCGGAACAGAAACGCAGTGAGTAAGTTAAGTTTTCCGCACAAAATTTAATTTTTTCGTTGGCCAACTATCTCCCGGTGCATTAGTTAAATTTTTCTTATACATTTTTGTTAACATCCTCCAAGTGCCACCACCAGCAACACAGGAAAAGCAACGCAAATTTCTTGCTCCTTTCGCAGGCCAACGCCCTCCAAGTGCTATCACTAGCAACACAGCAAGTGCAACGTTAATTTTTGTTAACATCCTCGAAGTGCCACCACCAGCAACAGAAGCAAGTGCAACGCAAATTTATTGCTTCTTTCGCTGGCCTACGTCCTCCAAGTGCCATCACCACCAGTACAAATCAGCGCAGCGCAAATTTCCTGCTTCTTTCGCTGGCCAACGTTCTCCAATTGCCACCACCAGCAGCATAAGTAAGTTATGCTAATAAGTGTTTGATTAAATAACAATTTAATAAGTGTTTAACAACTTAATAGTGCAGTGTAATTTTTGTTAACATCCTCGAAGTGCAACCACCAGGAACAGAAGCAAGTGCAACAAAAGGAGCAAGAAAAATTAGTTGCACATCCTGTGTTGTCGGTGGTGGCACTTGGAGGATGTTAACAAAAATTAATGTTGCACTTACTGTGTTGCTAGTGGTGGCACTTGGATGACGTTGGCCTGCGAAAGGAGCAAGAAATTTGCGTTGCACTTCCTGTGTTGCTGGTGGTGGCACTTGGAGGATGTTAACAAAAATTAACGCTGCACTTACTTGTGCTGCTTGTGGTGGCACTTGGAGATCGTTGGCCATCGAAAAAAAATTAAATTTTGTGCGTAAAACCATACTTTTTGATCTCACAACTTTTACATCGAAAAACATATATGCAAACCAAAAACAGCGACATATTCTTTTTTTTTTCTATTCGCTTTCAAAGGAAACGTCCAATAACGAAACAAATGTCATTTATTGTCTTGCAGTTGTCTTGCCCACCTACGTCATAATCAGACAATTTCCTTGCAGCTGACAATAATTTGACAACTAATGCAGATTATGAAATATTTATGACAATTGTCTGGTGTAGACGCAGCGTTACTCTCAATGCTCCCCAGCTTGCTCCGTGGCCATAGCTGCTTATGAGCATGACAAACTAAATGACAAAAGTAAATTCCCTTTGCTCCCTTAGCTTGCGAACATAGTAACCGCTGGTACAGACAGCCAGGCAGATCAGGTCAGATTTTCACATTGGAGCAATATAGAAACCAAGCCATGCATCTCTTTTGCTTTAATATGTTTTCTGATCTGATCTGCTTGCCTGAACCGGCGTTCATTATGTTCGCAACCTTACGCAGTACGCGTGAGGGCTTATAAATATATGCAAAAGGTTAACTGCTCGTATTGGGATCTTCTTTTTGAGAATTTTAGTTGCACTACTACTTTTTCAGAATTAACTACAGAGAACAACAGCGTGGTAGAACATGCATACGTATAAAGAGCTTTGTTTGTTGTTAGTGTCAAATTGCGACTTTTTCTTTTGTTTTATTCTCTTTAACCCCCTAGCCACACGTGCCAGTTCGAAGACAGTAACAGTTTGAAAAACTCAATACACTCTCACTTTTCACTAATACATTCACACCTTGACATCACTGGCAGTGCACTGGCAACAACTTTTACTGAGACAGTGAATTTTGACAACCACAGCCAGTGCGAAATCGAAGTAAGGAAACAGTGTTGTATTTTCTCCCTAAAATATTCGAACTTTAAATATGCACTTTTCTTTCATGTCTTGTAGTGAAATATATGCAATTATTTTAATTGCCCTTATTTGAAACATGGAATATCATATGAATAAGTTGCATTTCATTTTGTAAAATATTGCTAAACAGATTGTACAAAATAATTAGTTCCCCATTTTTATCCCATTTAAGTTTCGTGCTGTGTTGGCATATAAAGCATCACTGAATAAAAGCAACCGAAATAATAACGTGGTCGAACCTTTGCCTTTGACGACAGTTTGCAAATGAACATTTACTATTACGTGTGGCCGCAGCGTAGCTTTGTAGATTATACGTATTTCGAAACATTTTCGTAGTTAATACATATTCTTTGCTGGCCTGCCAGTACTATCACGTGTGGCTGCAGCGTCAATGCAGCATCGAACTTGAGCACCAGTGTTGCAGTTCAATGCTTTTGCACTAGACTTAGTGCTTTTTGATGCAGTAGAGGTACTTTGTTAAGCAGTACTTTGTGAAACTTCTTAAAGATGAGCATGCAAAACATGGGCGTAGAGAGGGTAGGACAGGGGAGGGCAGTTGCCCTCCTGAACATTAGAAAAATAAAAATTTTAGCATTAAATTAAAAAATTAAAAACAGTTTTTTATAACTAAAAAGCATATAGTTTATTTATTTTTATTAGAGCTTAATCTTGTCTATATATTTATTCCGGTAAGGGTCCCCTTATTCCAGCCAATCTACAAACGCTACAACAACACTGGATATATCATTAGAAAGGTCATGCCCTGTAGGTATACAGGAAATTATTAGATTGATAAGTGGTAGCGTTGAGCAGATATGAGCGTTTAAAGTTGCAAAAATGGCAAAATTGACTTAAGACACGAACTCGCTCTAAGGTAAATGAAAATGTGTGATCACCGAAGCGAATTTGCTAAGTACATCCGATTTTCGGGGCGTTATCACTAGTATATATTTATTCCTGTAAGGGCCCTCTTATTCCAGCAAATCTACAAATGCTACAGTAACACTTGATATATCATTAGAAAGGTCCTGAGGTGTAGGTAAGCAGAAATGATTAGAATTTTGATAAATAGTAGCGTTGAGCAGATATGAGCGTTTAAAGTTGCAAAAATGGCAAAAAGGCTTAAAACACGAACTCGCCTAATATGATTGAGAAGTATGGCCATTTTTAGCCATTTCTTGATCAAGTTTTTTCATTTATTTTTTATATTTTACTTTTGTAACAGTTCTTAAAAAATATTAATGAAGTTTTACAATAGACTTTGAATAAATATTTAAATGAAATAAGTAATATAGGTAGAATATTAATTAATATTAATTAATATAGGTAGAAGCTCGCAAGAGAAAGCATTCAACGTTTCATTGTTCTATCAATCAGCACAAATTTTTTATAACTGTTCTGTTCTTCAAGATTTGCTCTTTCTTCTATTGGAACCGTTGCTTTCATCGGGTTACTTACAAGGAAAGGTCCCCAGGTGTCACTCACCGATTTGAATAATTTTTGGATATGTGATAGAGGAAAAAAATCTAAGGTCAACGTATTTTTTTATACGTGCTCAATGGATAGTTTACGGTTTCAAAATGACGTTTCAAAATCAGCGAAAATTTCGTTTTTTTGCCACAATATCACTATTTTCCATAAAAATATATACAAATTTTGTATCAAACGAAAGGTATTTTAAAGCCACACATGATGGCATCCCTTTTAGAGGAATAAATTTCATTGTAATTTTGTTGTTGTCATTTTTAACAGTATTTAGTCGATATCATAAGGAGCGCATTTTCGAAATTGTTTCGGTTTCATTTATACGAGGGGTGCCTTTTATATTTCGGGATTAGAGAACAAAAACAAATATTAATCATCGAAAATCACTTTATTGTTTTTCAAAATATTCTCCATTAAGATCTATACACTTTTGCATGCGTTTGAACCAATTGTCGAAGCACTTTTGCCACTCTGATTGAGGTATCTCCAAAACATGCATTCTGAATGCCGCAACCGCTTCTTCGGGCGTCGAAAATCGTTGTCCACGCAGTTTATTCTTCACGGTTGGGAATAAAAAGAAGTCATTCGGTGCCAAGTCAGGACTATACGGCGGATGACCCATCAAATCGATGTTTTGGGTGCTCAAAAATGCAGTTGTTTGAGCCGATGTGTGAGAGCTCGCATTGTCGTGGTGAAGAGTGATCCGTCTTCGGCGGTTGGTTTTCCTGATTTCTTGGAAGACAACTGGCAAACAAATGGTTGTGTACCACTCAGAGTTGACTGTTCTGCGTTGTTCTAGTGGTACGGTTGCGACATGTCCATATTTTCCGAAAAAACAGGTGACCATTTGCTTGGAAGTGCTTCGTGCGCGAACAACTTTTGTTGGATTTGGCTCATCTTGAAACACCCATACAGTCGACGGCTGTTTACTTTCGGGCTCATACGCGTAAATCCACGATTCATCACCTGTCACGATGTCATAGACGTGTTTCGAAGCACCGCGATCGTATTTTTTGAGCATTTCCTTCGACCAATCGACACGAGCCTTTTTTTGAGCGATTGACAAATTGTGTGGGATCCAACGCGAACAAATTTTTTTGACAGTCAAATGTTTATGCAATATTGAATGTATGCTCGTCCCACTTATGCCTAAGGTTGCCTCAATCTCACGATAGGTAACATGACGATCTTGCAATATCAGTTCGCGCACAGCATCAATGGTTTTCGGAACAACAGCTGATTTCGGACGACCTTCACGAAATTCGTCTTGGAGTGAACTACGTCCACGATTGAATTCACCATACCATCGATAAACACTGGTCCTTGATGGAGCTTCATCGCCAAAAATTGCATTAAGTTCATCCATGCACTGTTGCTGTGTTAATTCACGTCGAAAGTTGTAAAAAATAATCGCACAAAAATGTTCACGATTTAATTCCATTTTTAGACCGAGATGAATCTTTTAAGTTACTATAAACAACACAAATAGCGCTCGTATGTCAAAACGTTCTGAGTACGTATAAGCCAACAAATGTCAAACTTTGCGATAGAGCTTTCAGTTGACAGATTGCAACACCAGGGTTGCCAAATCCCGAAATATAAAAGGTACCCACGTATATCATTAGAAACGTCCTGAGGTGTAGGTAAGCAGAAAATGATTAGAATTTTGATAAATGGTAGCGTTGAGCAGATATGAGCGTTTAAAGTTGCAAAAATGGCAAAAAGGCTTAAGACACGAACTCGCCTAATATGATTGAGAAGTATGGCCAGTTTTAGCCATTTCTTGATCAAGTTTTGTCATTTATTTTTTATATTTCACTTTGGTAACAGTTCTTAAAAAATATTAATGAAGTTTTACAATAGACTTTGAATAAATATTTATAATATTTAAATGAAATAAGTAATATAGGTAGAATATTAATTAATATTAATTAATATTAATTAATATAAGTAGAAGCTCACAAGATAAAGCATTCAGCGTTTCATTGTTCTATCAATCAGCACAAATTTTTTATAACTGTTCTGTTTTTCAAGATTTGCTCTTTCTTCTATTGGAACCGTTGCTTTCATCGGCTTACTTACAAGGAAAGGTCCCCAGGTGTCACTCACCGATTTGAATAATTTTTGGATATGTGATAGAGGAAAAAAATCTAAGGTCAACGTATTTTTTTATACGTGCTCAATGGATAGTTTACGGTTTCAAAATGACGTTTCAAAATCAGCGAAAATTTCGTTTTTTTGCCACAATATCACTATTTTCCATAAAAATATATACGAATTTTTTAAAAAACGAAAGGTATTTTAAAGCCACACATGATGGCATCCCTTTTAGAGGAATACATTTCATTGTAATTTTGTTGTTGTCATTTTTAACAGTATTAAGTCGATATCATAAGGAGCGCATTTTCGAAATTGTTTCATCTTCATTTATATTTGATTTAAAAGAATTCTAAGTTACCTTTTTTTTTGTTTTTTTTAAATTTTTAAGTTTTTATATTAAAATTTTCTTTATTAAAATATGCATTTATTTTCTAAAAAAAAATTTTTTTTTAGAGATGAAGACCACAATATGAGTATCAAAAATTTTGTTTTTTCTCCAAACTTCCGTATGTGTAAATATTTGATTGGAAAGTTTATATCACATATCTAAAAATTATTCAAATCGGTGAGTGACACCTGGGGACCTTTCCTTGTTAGAATAGAGTTGAAATAAGAGAATATTAGTTGCCTTGCATAAATCTTTAAGAACAATCTTCTTTATATATTTATTCCTGTAAGGGTCCCCCTATTCCAGCAAATCTACAAATGCTACAGCATTATTTGATATATCATTACAAAGGTATTGAGGTGTAAGTATGCAGGAAATTATAAGATTTTTGGAAAGTGATAGCGTTTAGCTGATCTGAGCGTTGTAAGATGAGAAAATGGTAAAAAGACTTAAGACACGAGCTCGCTCCAATGTGAATGAGAAAGTGTGATTTTCAAAGCAAAGTAGGAAAGTACACCCGATTTTCGGGGCGTTATCACTAGTTAATTTTTTATTACAAGCTTACGGCTGACACATTTTTTTATATATTTATCAATCACATTTTAGAAAAATTTATTTTTCTGACCCCTGAACATAATCCCGGCTACACCCGTGATGCAAGACAATAAATAACTCAATAAAAAAAACTAATATATGTAAATATAATAATATAATTGACTAATGTAACTAATAATATATAAATAATGCTTTATGATTTATTATCGTTTTTATTTTATACGTTTTTGGTGATTTTGTTAAAACTGTGAACTAGTTTTTAGACAGATTTGTATAGTATTTGTATTTATTTAAGACAATTAACTGTATTATAACTTTTCAAAGAATAGTTTAGTAAAAAAAGTCTCTTTTATATACATTATAAACACTTTTCGATATAGTAAAAAATGTAATTTTCCTGGATCGCAAGTTTATTTAATCAATTTTAGAAATTAAATGCAAAAAACAAAAGAAAACACATCCACAATATACTGACCTATAATACAGCAACTTCTGCTTAAATTATTTCCATTGCATGGTTTAAATTTTTTCACTCTTCACTTCTTCACTCAATGTGTGTGTGTTTTTTTTGCTCTTTATTTTAAAAAATAATGGAAAATAACAACATATAAAGAGATGAGCTTAGTACAGCTTTGTATTTATACATCGACAGGTCAGACAAACAAAAAACTGAAATGAAAACATAATTAACATTTTTAACCAAACGTCAAGGCATCCAATAAAAATGACGCTGACATTTGAGTTCAATGTTGGAACAAGAAGAAAAGAAGAAAAATAAGCAACTCTGACAAGTCAATGAAAATAAAAGCTAGTGCAAAAGCGCGCACATTTGCGTTATCAGTAATAATGTGCTCGGATTTAAAGAAACAAGTTATTCGAAAAATGACAAATCTTATTATGCGATTTTCTCTCAAGTTCCTGTATTTCTTATATAGCTCCCAAGAACTTTCAAATTTTAAGCGAACAAAAATATTATGAAATATAATGCGATTTTTGAGTAGCTCGAAATACGACCATGCGTAGCGTAACGACCATGAGTGCAAAATTTGAAAAGAAATGGCTTAAGAATTTTTTTGAAGATCATTTTTTAATCCTGCATAACCAATGCTAGTGGATTTGACTTCTATGGTTTTCTTTTTCACTTGCAACTTTTTTTAAAGGGAACACTGCTTAAAGCGCGTTAAACGCTTTTTTATAGTGGGGTAAAGTTATTAATTCGCGTCAACAATGTTAAGGTCTAGTATAATGATTTACAAGGTAGGAGTGACAGTTCTGTTGGCGATTTGGAGTTGTCAAAAACACATTGGAAAGAGGAAATGAAGAAGCAGCAAAACAGATGACAAGTTAAACCTTGTATTGATTTGACAACTCCCTATCGCCGCTCGTGAGAAAAAAGGTAGTTGTCAAGGCTACCTTGTAAATTATTATATCATGTATTAATGATTGCATTTCTGATTCAGCTACCACGAAAACAGTAAACAGAGCAACGTGTTAGGTTGCAAACATAGTGAACGCTGGTTCAGACAGGCAGGCAGACCAGATCAGATTTTCACATTGGAGCAATAAATAAACCAAGTCATGCAACTCTTTTGCTCTAATGTGTTTTCTGATCTGATCCGCCTGCCTGTCTTAAACAGCGTTCACTATGTTTGCAACCTTAGTGTTTTTAACCGACTTCAAAAAACAGAAGGTCCTCAAGTTCGTCTCTCTGTTCGTTTCTCTGTTTTTTTTTTTTTTTAAATGTATGTACATCGATAACTTCTAAACCATATGCCTGATTGCCATAATTTTTGGTGAACAGATAGATATCATAAATACGGAGGTGGCCATCTAAAAAGTGCGCGATATTCGAGAAAGGGCCGTGGCAATACTAGAAAAACACTGTTTCTCGAATAATATTGACACTAGGATACTGCAACTTAGTGTAGGTGTAGGCATAATTATTACAAATAACGGTCAATAAAATGGGCATTATTCGAAAAATGGGCGTGGCACTATTAAGAAAACAGTGTATTTTGAATAATTTTGAGACTAGAGTACTGAAATGAAGTACAGTGATAGGCACAATTATTACAAATAACGGTCAAGAAAAAGGGCGCTTATTCAACAAAGGGGCTTGGCAATATTAGACAAACACTATATTTCGAATATTATTGACCCTAGAGTAAAAAAATTCTTTACAAGAATAATTATAATTATTACAAAACACGTGACATCTAATTTAAATTTAAAAGACAGATATTTGACATAACCAACAAACACATTTAATAGAATTTTTTAAAAACAATTGTATTTATGTAGCTGAACACTTTTTTCGAAAATTTATCATATTTTCTAAAAAAGAAGAAATGAAAACTTTTTAAAAAAAAACCGACTACAAAATCACTACAAAGTAAAAAATCATTTTGAAATAACTATTCCTTTTAATATCTTGGTCATATTTGTTTATTTATTTAAACATATCATAACATTGGAAATCTTATTAACTTATTTTTTTTCTTATTTGTTTTATTATCATAAATATATTAATTTCTTTATGAATACAATAGCTTTGAAGTTGGCGCTTCTGATTAAAAGTCTGATTATATTAGCACCAACTTTAAAAGCTTTATATTCATAAAGAACTTAAGGAACTTAACTTATTTAAGTAATAAGATTTCCAATGTTGTAATATGTTTAAATAAATTATCAAATATGACCAAGAAAGTAAAAGAAAAAGTTATTTAAAAAATTATTTTTTACTCTGTAGTGATTTTGTAGTCGTTTTTATTTTTTTTTTAAAAAGTTTTCATTTTTTATTTTTACGAATAAGCTGGCGAAAGGCAAGACACCAAAATTCTTTATAATTTATAAAAAAGCACTACCGATATAGTTCATATAGATAAGATCAAACTAGATTTTCTGAATACAGAAACTTCACAGACATTTTCAACTACACATGCATAGCTTTATAAATGTAAGTCTGTTGAAAAAAAGGCTATTAAAAAATTAGAAAAGCAAAAAATTTCTAAACTGTCATAGAAAAAGAAATCCTATTTTTAAAAAAGTCAATTTTGGCCAGCATCCCATACTAGCGGTCCATGTGTGCGACGTGCAAAAATTTGAAAAAAAAAATAGTCCTATAGCTTAAAATATTTCCACTATCCCTTTTCTGCTTTGCTCATACCCATGATACAATTATAAGATAGGCTCACATTTAAATGGCTGCTCAAACAACAAGTTTTGCAACAACAAATCTGTGAGAACGCTAAACGTCAAATGATAAAGGCAACAACAACCATAAGAAAAATAAAATTCGACCAGCCGATTTTGACATACAGCTTCCTTTTTACTCCAATTTGAGCCTACCTTGAGCCTACTTGATCTTACACTCTCTTTGTTTTATTCAGATATAAGAAACGAAGAGAATAAGAGCCCGAAGCTTTACTAACAACAGCAGGTAGCAAATAAAGCAATAAAAAATAACAAAAATATCAGTGCTCATACCCTGAATATTTAGCGAATATTTTTTTATTCGTTCGTTCGTAGAACGAAAAGAATGTTTTTTGTATTGTGACCCAAAGAAGGGTGGTTGATAGGGGGTAGGTGTGTTCGGGAGAAATGTGGAGCAGCAAAAAATAATAAGACCAACTCATATATTTGACCGCTCACTAGTTTAGCTACGCCCGATATAAACTATTTTCGACAGTTTTAGTCTTTTTTGTATCAAAGGTAGCGAATATAGCAACAAATATGAGTTCAAATATGCTTTCAGAATAACATAAAGTGGGAACCAGAATGGTGTAGCTTGTAGTACGTAGTATGACTTGTCAAAAGTTTAAATATGCTAAATGCACGGAATCGCACAGAATACGTAGTACGTCTGTGGCTCAGCTAAGCTAAATTTAACTTTTGAGTACTACGCTGCTCTGAAGATTGTTTTAATGCTGTTTTTTTTAGGATTGAGTATATCAAATCGATACTGCAAACGTTGTCGGTACCGAAAAAAAGAGTTCGAAATTAACAATATACGTATTTGTAAAATCGAAAAAATTGATAAGTTAGTGTTCTCTGAACCGCTCACGGCGTTGTGGACATTTTTTTTTGGCGTAGCGTGCTACACACTGAACAGCTGATGAGGTTACTACATGGAATCGCTACAACTACATCGCATTCTGTTCCACGCTTAAAGCTTATTGCGGGGAAAAACTAACATACCTGATTCTTATTCAGGCCACTGCAGCAGATTACTGAGTATTCGTGTAGTTTATTAAGTACTCAGAGAAAAAACTGAAACAATGCGTAGATCGCAAGCTCACCTCAGTGCAAAAGTGAATGAAATGAGAACAGAGAACAAATATAAAGTTATTCTTTTGCGCTACACGACCTGTTGCTACACGATCTGTTGTTTACATTTATTCGTTTGCAGCTTTGCTTGCAGTGACTGCTTCAGCAGAGAATCCGGGTATATTCACTTGATGAATATATCCAGGCAGGGCTCTGGTTTTTACACAAAAGCATCCTATTTGGCATGGAATCACCGATATGTATATGCATAATCTATATATTAAATATATGTGTGTGACCGCCACGCACGGTAGAAGTGAAACTTTTTCCCATGGTATAATGATTTATAATATAGGAATGATTGTTCTGGTGGCGATTTGGAGTTGTCAAAAACACATTGCAAAAGAGAAAACGAAGAAGCAGCAAAACAGTTGACAAGATAAGCTTTGTATTGATTTGACAACTCCCTATCGCCGCTCGTGAGAAAAAAAGGTAGTTGTCAAGGCTACCTTGTAAATTATTGTATCATGCTTTTACCCAAAAATGGAATTTTTGGGAAGAATGCTTATATATTTTATTAACATTCCCTCCTTTAGTGCAACCAAATGGTTTAAAGGCAGTCTGCCTTCATACCAGTAGTAGTTGAAGGAATGTCTTTTTTTTTCATAAAGCCAACTAGTGTTTTCAACATGGCGATATCATGGAAAAGTTCATAGTACCTATTGTTTATGGACAGTTATTGAAAAGTTCAATATTTACGTACAGAATTCTATCGCAGTTTTTTGTACTTTTGTGACACAGTTGGTTATCGAAAGGATTTATTATTTAAATTTGATGACTTAAGTAGAATCCAGGATCGATCCTCATAGCACTTACGAAAGATCTTGCTGTTTTATTTTTTGCTAATTATATTTTTATTTATAAATATTTAAAAGGAAAAATTTGTCGAAAACCCTGTGTCGGAATAATGCATTTTCCCCTTTCCGTACTCGCATTGAACCGCGTTCAATTCGGCTGCAAGTTGAACGTGCTACCATTGCACTATTGCCTCCCTTGCATCAAAGCGAACAAACCTGAAAGCAAGCATAGTATACATCTTCCAATTTATTCCATAGGATTGATGCCAAAAAGAATTGATTGTTTATCCAAAGTATTCATCAATCGATAATATAATTTGGGCTTTATGTATATAATTTATTTTCAATTTTTCTTTAAAAAAAAAAACAAAAACTGCCTGTATGATTGTAAATATTTTTAATTTAAAAAAAACACAAAATTTCAACCGCCGTAAGGACCACTAAACCTTTGCTTCGTAGTCAGAAGCTCTGACATTATGCTACCGCGCATATTTGTTTGGGTTTATTTTACCGTGTCTACACAGTTACAAATGTTGATGCGTTTTTCGTGCATCGTATTTTATGTTGCATTTGTGACGATATTGAATACTAAATTGTGTTTGTGATTGAGTCGAAGAGCGATACACAAATAAAGAAGAATAAAGATCAGAATAAAGAAGAATAAAGATCAAAAATCAAAGAAGAATAACGATCAAGAACCGATCGTTAAGGTTTTTTTCCATTCTCTGCTTTCGATATCTTCTATTATATTCTCAACAAGTACATCAATATCTTGTATATCTTCATCATAATCAGTTTCCTGCAAGTCAACATCATAATCAGGATCAGCCACACTATCTTCACCAAAATCGAGCCCATCTTCACTCTCGTCAAGAATTGGTAATATTTTTATTGCTCAAAGTCTTAGACATACTCTATATTGATGCTGAAAACATAGTGAATTATAAGGCAATGTGTCATAAATATAACAAAAAGCAATTGACCATATAAAAGCCGAATATCATGTATTTTCAATTAATCTCGGTAAAAACCACTTAGTTACATACCTATCAACTGAATTCATAAAAAAAAGCACGATCATCACGATATTCATTCGGTTTTTATCTGCAAACTGAAACACGTGTTGCGTTGTCACAAAATTTTATGCACTGAACTTTAGACGCACAAATAATGTTAGCTTATAGGCTAATTCACTCTGACTCATTAGTTTTATATGACGCACAGTTTTGTAAATTGTGTTTCAATAACAAATATGACAACATGTTACAGAAATAGTGACTCTTTAGTCAATACTGGAGTTTGTAACAGTACTGTCACATGGCCAGATAAAGGGTTAAATTTAATAGGAATTTTTTTCGATTTTATACAACTAGTGCGGCGAATTGCTGTGTTGTTGTTTTCATAAGAACCTTTTCGTTACATTGATTTAACCCCCTCACCTAGCTTGCCGTATTGTTGTATACACGGCTATAAAAGTTTCACTTAAAAAAATTCATTAAAAGATGTGCTCTCAATATTTTTATTTTAATTGTTATTATTATTGTTACTGATTTAATTTCAGAAAATTCAAGTGCTTATATTCATTTTTTGTCGTACTTAAGGAACTTTCATTTTGTACGCAAAAGTCGTTGAGAAGTTTAAACAAATTTTAAAGAAAAAAATTCAATTAAAGGATTAACATGCCACCTTCTTCTATAGTCCATCTATGTATCTATATACTTGACAAACAACAAGCAGCTACCTGTCAAAAATAATGCTTTCTCCTTTACACAGTTGGCCAAAAAAAAAAAAAAAAACACGCAAAAACCCAAGCAAACTAAACTTGGCTGTGTATATTTTGAGCAAACACTATAAATCCTAGCGGTACATGATACAATAGAACCAGCCTACAAGCTGTAAGGTACGCGTGCTTATCAGAAAGTCAGTCGTCAGTCAGTGGCGAGAATATTCTCAATATGATGAACATGCAGAGGAATCAGGCAGTAACCAGGGTAGGGTATAGAATGGATGAGCAATTTGAATCTTTAATACCGTCCAATGAAAACACAAGCCAACACATACTAACGGGAAGGTTAGTCAAATAGGTTAGTGTGTGTGTGTGTGTGTGTGTGTGTCCTAGAAGTGGGTGTATTAATTACTATGATAGTGTGTGTGTAACTAGCTGGCGATTTTATACAATAACAACAACTCAACCCTAATGCAAAAATAATAATAATATTTTTTTTAGAAGGACATAAAATACATATATAAACATAAATAAGCTAAGCAAGTGTGTGTGTGTGTGTGTCTGTGTAGGTTGTGAGGCAGCAGCTAGAAGTTGCTCAAATATTCGTTTAACCTTTTAACACTAGCTATATAAGAGTGAACTGAAATTATTTATAGTCTGTGTTGTTGTTTTTTTTCTTCTTTTTAATAATCCAAATCCTTAGAATAACTCTTAAGTTTTTGGAATACTAAACTGGGTGGGTGTGTTTGTCTGGCTGTTTCTAACTAAGGTGGGAGTTGGTATTGAAAACTATGAAAAACCATGAATGGTGGAATATTACAAATACACACAAAGACATGCTAACACATACATATACGAGTTCACACAAACTAGGAGAAAGCACAACGAATTCACACAACAGAATTCACAAAAACATACGGAGTTACACTCAGCAACACACACACACATACACACTTCAATATAGCTGTAGGTCTTCGCTTACTGACTGCTGGGTGAGTCGTCCATTACCAACAGCGCTCGAGAAATTTCAACCACTCTACATGCTATATGTGTATGTCTGTCTGGCTGTTAGGGCAGCTAGTAAAATAGCAACAACGACAACAATAACAACAACAACTAGAGCAATCAGAGTGAGGATGCGACTGCAAAAACAGCAAAGTTGCTGAGCACAATCCGAGCAATCAACACACACTGCTATTCACACAGATACTAAAAACACACTCTCACACACACACACATTGAGCCAGTGCGGGTGCATGCCTGCCAGATACATTCGCACGTACGTTGAGATTTTCAATGTATCCGTTGTGGTGTCTCGAGGTGAATGTTATTTCAGTTACAGATTCAGTATCTGACGTGTTGCTAACTCGAACGGACGGATCGAAACGTTAAAGCTCAACAAGAGTGTTGTACCGAAAGTGGAACCGTTAAGTGGAACGAACACAATAATAACACCAACAACAACAACAACAACTAGTAATTGTTTGCTTAACTCAGTAAAAACAAAAATACAGACACCACCGCCGACGTTGAGTGTGAAAAGTAAAAAAAATAAAAAATATTTTGAATGATTTTAAAAACAAACTAAGACCGAAACTAAGCAAATAAAAGAAATAATTACTGAAAAAGAAACATAATAAGTAAAAAACATAAAAATTTCGGGCTGTGCAACTAAAATGTTATGTATACACAAACCATAAAAAATGTCAAGGCAATGCGTTTTAGTCACTAATTGCAACTAAAAAAAAAAAAAAAAATTTTTTTTGAAAATATTCATTGATAATAAAGAATATTATACTATCACTTAATAACACACCTCCGTCGCCATTATGCACACTCTTTTCACCGATCAGAACTCCTTTTCGCGCCATTACGCCCAGAGCGCCGGCTAT
The DNA here is from genome assembly GCA_914767935.1 of Coremacera marginata. Classification (NCBI taxonomy): domain Eukaryota; kingdom Metazoa; phylum Arthropoda; class Insecta; order Diptera; family Sciomyzidae; genus Coremacera; species Coremacera marginata. The sequence continues at coordinate 52,798,651 of OU612047.1, forward strand.
CCGTCAGCTGCGGCTACCGCCGGCGCCATGACCACCGCCAGCGCCGCCGCTGCCGCTCACTATGCCTACGATCAGTATTCGCGCTACTCGTACCCGGCCAGCGCCTACAGCCTGGGCGCTCCACATCAAAACAAGGAGATTGTCAAGCCGCCCTACTCTTACATCGCGCTCATTGCGATGGCCATACAGAATGCCTCCGACAAGAAAGTCACGCTCAATGGCATCTATCAGTACATCATGGAACGTTTTCCCTATTATCGCGACAACAAGCAGGGCTGGCAGAATTCCATACGTCACAATCTTAGCCTGAACGAGTGTTTCGTGAAAGTAGCACGTGACGATAAGAAGCCCGGCAAAGGCTCCTACTGGACTCTCGATCCCGACTCGTACAACATGTTTGATAATGGCTCATTTCTGCGTCGGCGACGTCGCTTCAAGAAGAAGGATGTGCTGCGCGAGAAGGAGGAGGCCATGAAGCGTCAGGTCATGATGAACGAAAAGCTGGCCGACATAAAGCCGCTGAAGCTGATGACCAACGGCATTCTAGATGCTAAACACATGGCTGCGCATCATGCTCATCACTTCAAGAAGGAGCCCATCATGGAGCTGGGCTGTCTGAGTGGCAAAGATGTTGCCGGCGGCTTAAGCTCAGCCATGCTGAACTCCTGCCATGACAGTTTGGCGCAGATGAATCACTTGACTGGTGGTGTGGAACATGCTGGCTTCACCGTCGACTCGCTCATGAATGTCTACAATCCGCGCATACATCACAGCGCCTATCCCTACCATCTGAACGATGACAATTTGAGCGCTGCGGCCAGCTCACATGTGCATGCTCATCATGCAGCGGCAGCAGCACATCATGCTCAGCTGCGGCATCATCATCATCATCACCATGCTGCGGTGACCGCCGTGCATGTGCCGCACTCGCATGCCACGCATCCCACACTGACTCCCGGTGGCGGTGGCGGTGGCATCGGCGGTGGTGGAGGTGTTCAATTGAACAATACCACAACTACTTCATCGGGTGCTTCACCGCCAACAACTATTGCCACACCTCATGGACCAGCCCATGGAGGCTGGTATACGCCAGAGACACCGCCGTCGGAACCGATCGGTAATGGCAATCATAGCGGCACGCCTACGCATGGCAGTGGCGGCAATAACAACAACAACAACAACAACAATTCCAGCGTGCACAACAATAACAACAACAACTCGGTGGTCACAAGCAGCCCCTCGTCGGTGGGCGTGCCTGGACATACATCGCTGGGCTTTCGCGATATGATCTTCGAGCAGAATCAAGCCTGCCAAATGGACACGGGCAGCCCGAACGGCAGCATTCAATCGGCCAGCCCACCAGCATCGGCAAGTGCCGTTGCCGCCTCAGCCGCTGCAGCAGCGGCCGTCATCAGCAGTCATCATCATCATCATCACCATCACCTGAGCGGGAATCTGGGTAATCTCAGCAATTTAAGCAATCTTAGTCACTATCGGTCGCATGTCGGTCACTATCAGGATTACGGTATTAAGTATGGCGTTTAAGCCGTCGTTTAAATTAGCACCTTGTCTCTTGTAAGAACTGTAAATATTAAACAAATAAGAGTAGTGTTGGCCACAGAAAAAAAATATGAATGCACAGAAAACCCGCAGGAGGCGCACTTTAAAAATCCACTCAAGATTTATTGTGCAAACAGTTTAGTTTATTAGTTTATGATTTGAATTTCAAAACATTTAAAATTTGCAGCTGCAGTAATCTAGTGTTTATAAAAGCATTGCCAGCATCAAATAAAAACTTTGTTCTCATTAATCTTTAATACATTTAAAAATTTTTTTTCCTACCCAGAAACTTTTCATGATATCACTGAACGAATTTATTATTTTTAAACATCATTTATTTTTATTCAATATTTTATTTTTTTTAATTTTTAACTTTATTTAATAACAACATTAGTATTAAATCGGTTTAAGTTTAGCGTTTAAACAAAATTTGTGATGAATTTAAATACTTAACGTTTGTTTTAGCTTTAAGATATTTCACCGAAATGTATGCAACATTCGCGTAAGTTACGAGTACGTATGTAAAAAAAAAATAAATCAATGATTGTTAAAAATTTTAAGCAAAATATTGCGTATGAAAATTTAAAAAAAAAAAAAAACACACTGAAATATATATATATAGAAAATACATTACATTTGTGAAGAATCTCAAATTTTGGTTTTATTTTCATTTTTCGATTTAAAAATAATATATTAATTCATTTATTATAGGGAAACTTTTTTATAATTTAAGGGCCTCCGGAGGTTTTCCAAAGGGAAAAAGGCACATTTTTGAAATTTTGTTTTTGAAGCTGCATTTTATTTTGGACCCAAAAATTTTTTTACATTAGAGTATAACTATTCAAGACTTGTCCCTTAAAAATTTGGGTCAAAAAATATTCGTCGATAAGGTACAAAAGTGCAATGCCGCGAAAGACCTTAAATTTGCGGTGAGCAAGATATCTGGAGTGGTTCATCCGAAAACAAGAGAAAAATTTTTTTCGTTTTAGTTTGATTTTTGAAAAATATTAATTTTCAAAAAAATGGCGGGCGTAGAAAGGAAAATTCAATTTTTTTGTGCACGAAATTGAGGTCGGTTTAGGTTATAAATCAAATATATCAAAAAAAAAAAACGAAGGATTAAACGCCCATCTCATCTCATCTCAAATTTAAGGCCTTTGCTAGTCTTGCTAGTTAGAAAAACCTTATCGATGAATATTTGTGGACCAAAATGTCAGGAATAAATTTTGAATAGTTATACTTTAAAAATTAAAAAAAAAAATTAGTCTTAAATAAAATACAGCTAAAAAAATTTTTTAATAAGTGTCTTTTTTTTAACTTATCGATTACCTATGTCCTTAAGAATTTTCTTTTAGTATTTTATCTCTGAAGGAAAGAAAACTAGCAGTTAAAATAAATAATATGCAATTTTGAAATTTATTCAGATCAGCGGAGGACCTAGCGAAATTTTGCTCGCAGAACTAATTTTTTTTAAAAATTTGAAAACACTAAAATTTTAATAAAAATGTAAACTTTAAATCGGCTTCAAACTAAAAATGAAATCTATTAAATTTATCGTAAAATCATTGCAAAAAGTTTTGTCGACTTTCGGAAAAGCCAATTAGCGATAATATACAGAACTTTCCGTTTATAACGAACCCGTTTAAAACGAACTTTCACCCCAAACGAACCAATTTTAAAAGTACGCTCTTTAATTCTAATAAGCAATTCATTTCTTTTTGCATATGACGAAACCGTTTAGAGGGAAATTTCGGTTACAACGAACTTTATTTGCATGCATGCAGATAAAACAAACCAAAAATTACTATTCCAAATCACAACTGCCCTGGATGTAATGTGTAGCGTAATCTATGTAAGAACTTTTTTTCTGTAGCACGACACTGCACAACAAATTATTGACCACTTGGCTCAAGTGAAAGAGTATATAAATGAAAATAATAGGTCTGCTTCCGTACTCACTTCAAGTAACTTGAAGTTACTCGAACGTGTTTCTTTACACATTTTTCCAGCACGAGAGAGAAGAAGAACAAGCAAAATGTCACTCTCTATTTCTCGAACTTTACTTGAAAAATTTTTCGAGCTCGAATCTCGAAATTAGCTTCAAACAGCTAATGAAAGTGAAAGAAAAAAAAAAATAATTTTTGTGCTGTGTTGTGGAAAAAATTATTGCAATTGGTTAGCAAATTAATATAACTAACGTTAAATCATGTAAAATGAAAGGAAATAGAAGTGTTGATCTTTTAAATATACTGCTACCAGATGCTTCCAGCTCATCTGAAAATATTTTCATTTTGCATTTTATAAATATACCAACTAGCGAATTCAATTTTCATTAAATTTCAATTATCAGCTGTTGTGCTTGAAACTTACTTGAAGTCGTTTCCGTACTTTTTGACAAATTTTCTCATTTTGACAGATAATCAAATTACTCTCTATTACTCGAACTTTACCGCAGTTTACTTGAAGTAAGTACGGAATCAGACCTAATATTGGTACTAAGCAAACTATAACAACTGATTTTTGAAGTGAAACTTTTATAGCCGCGTATCACACATATCACGCGTATCTCAGTACACTCTCAACTGGAGGAACAAAAGTGGTAGCCTATGCCAATGACGTTGCCATCCTAATATGCGGGAAATACCTGCAAACAATTAGCGAACTAATGTCTGCGGCATTGAATGAGCTATCGCGGTGGGCAGAATCGAACGGACTTGGTGTTAACCCAGTAAAGACCGAACTCGTTCTGTTCACAAGGAGAAGAAAAATAGAAAGTTCCACATTACCGAAATTTAACGGAGTAACTCTGAAGCTTTCCACGGAAGCCAAATACCTTGGAATTATCCTTGATAACAAGCTGAGCTGGAAACACAACACAGAGGAAAGAAGGAAAAAAGCACTGTGCGCTTTGTACGCTTGTCAGAGGACATTTGGCCGGAAATGGGGACTGCGACCGCACATAATCCACTGGATGTATACAGCGATCGTAAGACCCATTCTTGCCTACGGTTCTCTCGTATGGTGGACGATAACGCATAAAAAAAGCTACCTTAGCTTCCTAACAGGAGTTCAAAGGTTAGCGTGCATAGGAATAACAAGAGCCATGAGATCTACGCCACAGGCGGGTCTAGATATAATGCTAAATCTTCTTTCCATAGAAGAGTTCCATAAATGTTCGGCGACCAAGAGCGCGATTCGCCTCAACGAATCACGAGCCTGGAAAAGCAGCACATTCGGACATGCATCTATTCTAAATCTCTTTGGAACCGAGGAATCAAAAAGAGCAACCGACTATATCATACCCAGTGTGAGATTCGGTACAGAATACACCACATCCATTCCCAGCAGACAAGAATGGGAAGAAACGGCTGTAGAATCCTACGACAATCTCCATTTATATACTGATGGTTCCAAAATGGAAAACGGAACTGGATCGGGTGTATACTGTGAAACGCTGCACATCAAAGAGTGTTACAAACTCCCGGATTACTGTAGCGTTTTCAGGCAGAAATATATGCTATTGAAAAAGCTGCACAGGCCATTTACAGGAAAAATCTTACCCCCACAAGGGTAGTCATTTTTGTGGATAGCCAAGCGGCCATCAAAGCACTGAACAGTAAAACGATGAAGGCTCGAACGGTGCAAAACTGTAAACTTGCACTGAACAGTATCTGCAATACCCACAATGTCACTCTTTGCTGGGTTCCCGGACATAGCAATATTGCAGGGAATGACGCAGCAGATGAACTGGCAAGGCGTGGAGTAACCGCAAGTACAAACAGAGCTGACACAGATGTGCACATTCCAATAGGCTTCGTCAAAAGGAGTAAAGAACTAAAAGCCAGAGATATTGCCAACACAAACTGGGCTTCCAGAGGTGACTGCAACATATCTCGAAGGCTTTGGCCTGAGCTAAATGAGAAAAGAACTAGAAGCCTTCTGCTTTTGGTCAAACGGGAAATCCGGATCCTTGTTGGAGTTCTAACGGGTCATTGCCCCATTGGGGTAATGGCCAATAGAATAGGTGTAACAGCGCCAGACTTCTGTCGGAGCTGCAAAGACCCGGAGGAAATAGAAACAATAACTCACCTACTATGCGAATGTCCAAGTCTATAGAATCGTCGACTCCGACATATGGGGAACAGATTTTTCAAAGACTTGGATGAGTTGGTGAACACACCACTGCTAGACATCTGGAGGTTCATAAAAAGCACAGGACGGTTTGAGGAACAAATCGGAACAATGGTTTAACTTGGTACCACAATTATAAAAAGGGATTCGCAATGGACCTATAGGCCCCTGCGGAAGTGCCGGTAACGGTGCACGACCCTTCTTACCTAACCTAACCTATAGCCGCGTATACAACAATACGGCGAGCTAGATGGGAGGTAAAACCAATGTAACGAAATTGTTCCTATGAAAAAAAATAAAACAGCAATTCGCCGCACTGGTTGTATAAAAACGATAAAATGGCTTTTTAAAAATTTTTCATTTATTTGCTTTCACCGAGGATTGAACACACTACGCTTGGATCCATAGTCGGCTGTTGTACCAACTGGGCCACGGAGACATATCTACTTGAGTAGCTCATACTTATGTTAAATTTTGCCATCAGTAGTTCCTTTCTTTCTTTTATAATTGAATTGAGTCTTTCGTTTAATACTCTAAACGTACATTACGATCTAAAAATTTGAATCTGAACATAGCTTTTTTTCAGAAAATTAGCATACTTTTAGGCATTTGAGTTCCAATTGAGTTTTGATAAATTCAGAAAGCAATTTTCGAAGTAGGACTTGCATTAATTGATTTGGAAACAGCACATGCTGCAATATTAACGAATGCAACTTTTAATCTAAAATATGTTTTATTCTTAGATCTGTGAATTTCCATATAAATATCGTATCTTTCGTATAATTCAAATGTAGTCTTAACTCAAATTTATATAGAAATAAAAAAATATTCGCATGCTGCGGTATTTGAACACACCAAATACTGGTTACAAGTTCCTCCATTACCAACTGAGCTATCAGATTACCTACGCTTCACTTCTTTGGTCGAAAGTAAGACATGAGAAGTTATGTTACTAAAATATTCCGTCGAAAATGAACTTGTCAATGCATATGCAACCCACCCGGCATATATCTCGTTTAGAGCGAATCTTTGTTAATCGAAGAAAAATTTCGTATTTTCTCCTAATTCGCGATCAAAAATCGAAAGTTATTTCATACCAGTGTTATCGCTCCAGTAATAATTTAAGTAAGTCTGAAACTGCCAAAAAAGTTATCCAAAAGTATCCGCCTTACAGTAAAAAAATTAGAAAATATAATTATCTACGAAATTTTTCGAAATAATTTCGAATAATTTTTCGAAACATAAGTGAACCTTCGTTTGTGAAGTAACCGTTACGCCCACCAAACGTATCTTTTTCGAATCGTATTCGATATCGAATTCGATTGTCATCATCGCGAACTGTTCGTATTTAAATTTAAATATTTAAATTTTCGATACCGAAGTCGGATTTTGTGCAGTGTGGGAAATAGTTCAATTTTTGTGATAAAGTTGGAGTTTCTTCTATATAACATATATACATGTCTGCATCATTTAGCATTAAATATCATCACAACTGCAACATAAAATACGATGCACGAAAAACGCATCAACATTTGTAACTGTGTAGGCACAGTAAAATAAACCTAAACAAGTAGGCACGGTAGCATGAGGTCTGAGATTCTGAACACGTAGCGAAGGTTTAGTGGTCCTTACTGCGGTTAAAATTTTGTGCTTTTTGAAATTAAAAATATTTACAATCATACAGGCAGTTTTTGTTTTTTTTTTTTAAGAAAAATTGAAAATAAATTATATAAATAAAGCCCAAATTATATAATCGATTGATGAATACTTTGGATAAGCAATAAATTCTTTTTTGCTTCCTATGGCATAAATGCTTGCTTTCAGGTTTGTTCGTAATTTGTTCACTTTGATGCAAGGGAGGCAATGGTGCGATGGTAGCACATTCAACTTGCAGCCGAATTGTACGCGGTTCGATGCGAGTACGGAAAGGGAAAAATACATTATTCCGACACAGGTTATTCGACAAATTTTTCCTCTTAAATATTTATAAACAAAAATATAATTAACAAAAAATAAAACAGCAAGATTTGTCGTATATGCTATGAGGATCGATCCTGGGTTCTACTTAAGTCAAATTAAAATAATAAATCCTGTTGATAACCAACTTTGTCACGAAACTACAAAAAACTGCGATATAATTCTGTACGTGAATTTTGAACCTTTCAGTAATGTCCATAAGCAAAATGGGTAATTGAAATTTCCCATAATATCGCCATGTTGAAAATACTAGTTGGCTTTATGAAAAAAAGACATTCCTTTAACTACTACTGGTATGAAGGCAGACTGCTTTTTAACCATTTGGTTGCACTGAATGAGGGAATGTCAAAAAAATAAATAAGCAATCTTCCCAGAAATTCCATTTTTGTATCGACAACTGCACACACTATTCACTCGCTTATTCAGGAATTTCCTTGAATAAAGTTGAACTTAATAACTGTTTTCTTTAAATTTCTTAAGTAAGACTTTATTAAAGTCTCAACTGAAATCATTTCATATAATCACTTAATATGACAGTTACAAATTGTTCCGGTTACCCTGCGCTTTTAGGAAACAGATTATCAGTCGAGAGTTCTGCGGAGTTGGACTCCGTGCACAGACAAGTTTTTTATTTTTTTTTTTCTATTTTTGTTATAATAGAGAGTGTTTTTTTTTAATTTAATTAAGGAATTTCTTATGTTATTGTTATCACAAATTGAAACTTTGCTTATCTAAAAAAAAAATCTTAGCTTGAGTGAAAATCTTATTGAATACTTCCTCAAAATATTTCCTCGTATAAAGCTTTATGTAAGAAATTATATTTGATAAAAAATCTTCTTGTATACTTCCTTAAATGTTTTATTGACTATAGCTTTATATAAAAAATTCTACAAGGAAATGAAATTTTCAAGGCGTATGGATGGCTCTTTCAAGCAAAGCTTGCATAATTACTTTTATACAAGAACTTTTCAAGTTGAGCTGATATAACTTCAAATATTTAGGTGAAATTGACTGGGTGGCTATAATTAAACCATTGTTGTTCAGATTCTGGTCCAATTTGTGTATAAAAGTGTCTTAATATCTACGAGAAAATGGTTTCGGCAGTCAGTGGAGCGGTTCGATGAGGACAGATTAAGACATGACTAAATTTTATTACAATTTTTTTAAAGGATCCTTTATAAACTTATTACATTTGCGTATGATAGCTTTTCATTAAGGAATGGTCTTTTTTATATACTTTTTTTATTTTATTCGGGAAGGAGGAACCTTCAAAAGGCGCTACCGTACATGTGGCAGTGTGCGATTCTTACGCACTAAACCTAACCTCCGCATTAAATCTTCGTCCTTGTATAATCCCCGTGGGATCGCTATAAAGCATGACTTCACGGAGCATGAGAACAGCACTAAGCTGGAAACTAATTGACTTGTGTCCGTATTCTATAGAATTTGGCGATGGGCTTGTCTATAACCTCCACCTTATCTATTTCGCGAACCCTGAACTCTTCTCAGTTTGTCGATAACCAGTCGTGTCATGGTGCTTACCACTGACCAATTAGTTAGCTTCATTTCTCAGCATAAAGGGTAAGGCTATTACGATAAGGTCAACAGGTATCGAGCTGGTTAAAACTAGTGCTGCGTCTTCGGAGGCTGTTCTAAGACCGCAGCAGACTCTAAGTGAGCCAAGTATGTACACCGACTCAACTCTACGGCTTTTTCATCGCTGTGGCCCACTTGGTCGAGCCGTACATAATGATTGATCATACAGCGTTGGGCAGTAGTGTCTTGCGCGCTTGTTTGGGGCCTCTCGTGTTTGGCATTATTCTCGATAGCGCAATACATGCTTCGGCTGCTTTTTTGTATCTATATTTCAGATGCTGCTTGGATGATAGTCGAGATTCGATCATTTAATCGAGATACTTTATGAACGGCTTCGATTTTATCACCGTTCCTCGAGTACTTATGCTGGCGGTTTCTAATTTCTTCCGGCTACTAATGAGCACAGCCTCAGTCTTGTGCTCTGCCAGACTAAGACCCACTGACCTCAGCCAATCATGGATAGTACTGATAGTAACACTAACGAGGGCCTCGATCGACTTCTTCGATGTGTTTTGCTGTTGTGTTGCCTGTTGGTATGGTAAGCCTTGGAACACCATCGTACATGACGTTCCACAGCAGAAGGCCCAAAACCGACTCCTGGGGGACTCTACCGGAAACATTGTAAGTCATCGTTCCTTCTTCTGTTTTATAGTGAAGAACTCTTTATCTGAAATAATTTGCTATGATCTCCGTGAGGTATGGTATGGTCTCCAAAATGACTTAGTGCCGTCATGATTTGGCTCCAGTTAGCCAAGTTGAAAACATTTCGTACATCGTGCGTTACCACAAGGCAGTACTGCTTTGCTCCCTTCATCCAGCTTGTACCTTCACTTGCTTTCTGTGCGATGCTCGTGACCAACTTGATAGCATCAGTCGTTGAGTGAAACTTTCGCAACCCAAACTGTCGGGTCGGGTCGGGTCGGGTCGGGAGCCCTCCTCCTTCTTGAGTAGCTTTTTCTAGGCAATTACACATTACTCGCTCGAAGTTCTTCATTATTGCGTCGGGCGGGCATATCGTCTGTAATCTGACGGAGTGTCCGAAAGCCTTCTGGTATGAGCACTAGATTTTGCGTCTTCCACTGTACTGGGAATACGTCTTCTACTAGGCACGCGTTGAAAAGCTGGCTGCGTGGTTTGTGATACAGTCAGGACTTGCTGCCTTGTTCGTATTTATACCCATTGCTATTGCAACGCTCTTTTCCTCGGTAAACATTGAAATGGCTTACAACTCGCCATATTCTTCAATGGGCTAGATCGCTGGCTGGTACGGGAAGAGTGTACGTACTATGACACCAAGGATCTGTGGGTTCGTTGGTGTCGGTCACCTGAAAGCCTTCAGTTTCTTCATGACTAATCTGTACGCCGCACCCCATAGCGCGGCTTCTGCCTCGTCGCAGAGTTGCAAGGAACACTCTCGCTTGCTTTTGCTGATTGCTTTCTTCAGGATCTTCTTGAGCGCTCGGTAGCAATCACGGAGTTCATCAAAGCTGCTCGTACCTCTGGCGCGGGTGTATTTTCTCCATGCTTGGGTGCATTGACTGCGCGATTCAGCAATTTCAGCTGTCCAGCCTATAAATAATAGCTTGGTGATCGCCGTGCGTGTAAACGTCGCTAACATGCCACTCTGCTTGTCAATTTAGCACGCTACTGGAGAATGTCAGGTCGATTATGGAACTTCCGCCTACATCGATAAATGTGTTCTGGGTTCCAGTAACTAGAAGGATCACGTCTAGTGTAGCGAACGCCTCGAGGAGTACGAGACCTCGCTGGTTTAAACTCCATACTGCCCCAGTCTACAGCCCATGCGTTGAAGTCACCTGCGATAAGGATTGGTTGAAGCCCTCTCACATCATCAACTATCGCGTCTAGAGTTTCCGTGAATTCCTGGATGGACAGACTTGGTGCTAGGTAACAGCTTACGACTTGTATGCCTTCTACTTCCGCCCGTACGAAACCCTTTGATGGAGTGTACTGTCGCATGTAGAAAGGAGCTCTCCCACAGTCCATAAGGTGGCTTTCTCAGTATTGTCCGAGACCCAGACTTCAGGAGTTTTACTGGTGTATGCTTCACTTAGTATTGCCAAATCGATACACTGGTCTCTAATAGTTTGCGCTATTAAATCTCATCTACGCTTGTGCTGATTGTCTTCTTGGAAGGATGGACACCTCCAGCTTCCGGCGCGATGGTTGGAGTCCTTACGCTCCCTTGCTAAGCATTGGAAGCAGCTAGCAACTGCTCCGCACTCTTTGGCCTTGTGGCCTTCGCTGCCGCATTTCATACAATACTTGCTTCGGTCTGTACTAGTACAGTTTCTTGCTGTGTGCCCAAAATCGAGGGGCCTGAAACACCTGGTTGGAGCAACTTTTTTTCGGACTCTGCAGATAATTCAGCCAACCTTGAGTTTTCCACTATCCGCCAGCTTTTGCACCTGTAGTGCCGGTAGGCTTACGACTGCTGTTTGAGTGCCAGCGTACGCCTTGCGAAGTGACCTGACGTTGGTCACTTCCTTCTCACCTATTAGCTTCCAAATTGCTTTACGCACATATTCAACCGTCGTTACTTCGTCTAGATCCTTAATCTCAATCAGGGTGTCTTCTGTAAGAGTTTTTGTCTCAATATGACCTTTGAATACCGTATCGAACTCCTCTTTCAATTGTTCGGTCGTCAGGGTAGTTGAACGCTTCAGCTGGATCAGCACTTCCAGCTCATTAAGAGATGGTGTATGTAGATAGAATGACTAGTATAGGATCCAGATAATACAACAATATTCTAAATGAGGCCTGACTAGACTAACAAATAAAAATTTGACCGTGGATCTAAATTAACTAAGTAGGCAGGATGAACTTTGACGAAAGCTTTAGTAAGGTCAGTGAAGATCAGCTTGCAAGCGGTTGATAAAACAATTAACAATATAAATCAATATACAATATAAACAATTATAATATAATCAATATAACAATATAAACAATTATAAGCACAGTCAATCTTCCAATTGGCCACACACATTTTTCATTAATTAAGCGAAGTTTTTTAAATTGGCTTTGAAAATGTTTAAACTTTTGCATCTTCAAGTAAATTAACATAATTATCTCAGTTTATCTTAAAAAAATTACATTTTGAATTTAAAAGTCTCATTTGTGTTATTTTTTTTCATACTTTCTAAACCCTAAGGGGGGAGGGGGTTTGAACACCTAAAATCCCCCCTTGGCTACGGGCCTGCGGTTGACATGCATTGTCTTCAGGGCTGATATCACACGGTAACCTTTTGAACGGCGTTCAAAAGTTTTTGTTGTAGTAAAAAAAAACGTGTTAACGCTCTTTATTGATAAAAAAAAACGTCCGTGGCGAAACCGCGGGCCACTGTGGCCTGCTAGCCGTACTATAAATATAGAATTGGAAAAAGAAATTGCATGACCGATATAATTGTTGTATCGCCTTTTAAGGCAACTATGTTGAATAAAAAAATCGAATTTTACAAAACAGAAAATGTTTTTTACTATGTTAATCTACGAACCATTCTGTCCTACTGTTTTATAAAAAAGTTCGAAGAAATCATCATGGGCCCGGAACTCATTTGTTTGGAATCTTTAAAGAAGTACTCATTTGAAAAATTTGATCCCAACAGAAATGTTCTGCAAATTCATTGACCAAGACAACCAAGAGGTAATTTATTTAATAAAATTTTTGTTTTGGTAGGCTTGGACAAGAAATCTTCGCAAAGTTTCAACAGATGCTGGTAGTTATCAGAAATAGGTCAGTCTTTATACAACTGTTGCTCGGCCGCCGCGGTACCGTCAGCGGTCAGCGTCCAAAATACTAAGCAAACAGTTTGAATTTTGTCGCACAGCATTATACTCGTATATATTAGGCAATAAAAATAACGATTATTTATATCTATTAATCATTTTATAGCAATTATTATTTTTTTGTCGATATTTTCAATCAGCTATAAAAATCATTTTGTGATCGTTACTTTACGATCAAAATTAAAAATCCATCAGTGCTCGATATGTTTTCGATCAGATTAAAAAATTTTTTTTTGATCGAAATCATATTGATAAAAAAAGGATCATGTGTGTACACATTATGATGGTCGTAATTTAGAAATCATTTTTTCATTGAAATTTCTTCTATCTGTTACTTTTTCTACTGCTATATCTACTTCTGTGTCTACCACTATATAATACTATTATGTAATACTTTTTACTACTATTTTCTGATATTACCATATTGTCCACTAGTTTTACTTATATTTCTTACTACTCTTTAATGCTGCTGTTTTCTATTTATATTCTATTATTTTATGCAACTATTTTCCTCCCCTATTTTTGACTACTTTTCTCTGCTACTATTTCTACTACTACTTGATATTTTTATTTTAACATTTTCTTTGCTCTTTTAGTACTATTTTCTACTACTATTTTGTGCCATTATTTTCTACTACTAAAATATTCAAAACCTTGTCCTATTCCTTGTTGTTATTTAAATTGTTGCCCAAGTCCTTGTCCTTATGCTTGTCGTAATCCTTGACAAAATCCTTGGCAAATACTTTAACAAATCCTTTTTAAAATCCATGTCTAAAATATTGTACTTATCCTTGTCAAACTCGTTACTCAAATAATTGCCCAAGACAACTTGCTTGTATGGTAGTAAACGGGTGGTACCCCAATAAACAAAATGATTCACTAATGTTATCGTTTACGAATCGTTTTCTCGTACATTTCATTCATTAGCAATTATTAGTAGCGATTCATTTATAATATCGCGAGCGGGAGAAATTTCTCCTTCGTTAATGAATCGTCAAGACCGACAAAAGCAATTCGTTAACAAGTCGCCAAAACTATTAAAAGCAATTCTTTAACCAGTTTCCAAAACTAAAAGAAGCAATTCGATAACGAATCATATAAATTATATAAAAAATAAAAAATTATATATAAACAAAAAAAATAAATACTACTTTCCAGCTTACCACGTCAAGAATCGAAACCACGTCTCCTGAATGCTAGTCCGGCACCTTACCCACTCAGTAAGTTAATAACTCAGTTGTTAATAAAAGCCAGCATTCGCGGACACGAATTACAAAAGCTTTTAAGGTCGGCGCTAATATAATCAGACTTTTAATCAGAAGCGCCAACTTCAAAGCATTTGTATTCATCAAGAAATTAATATATTTATGATAATAAAACAAATAACAAAAACATTAAGATAATAAAATTTCATATATAATAATATGTTTAAATAAATTATCAAATATGACCAAGAAATTGAAAGGAAAAGTATTTTTAAAATTATTTTTTACTCTGTAGTGATTTTGTAGTAGGTTGTTTTTTTTTTTTAAAATTTTTATTTCTTCCTTTTTAGAGAATATAATAAATTTCCGAAAAAGTGTATAAACAACATAAATACAATTGTTCCAAAAAAATTTGTTTTATTAAATTCTGGAAGTCTGTTGGTTATTTCAAATATCTGTCTTTTAAATTAGATGTCACATGTTTTGGAATTATTATACCCATTCTTGTAACGAGTTTTATTACCCTAGTGTCAATATAATTCGAGATATAGTGTTTTTCTAATATTGCCACGCCCCTTTGTTAAATAAGCGCCCACTTCTTGAGCAATATTTCCAATAATTGTGCCTACCCCTGTACTTTATTTCAGTACCCCAGCGTCAATATTAACTGAGATAGTGTTTATCTAGTATTGCCACGCCCATTTATCGAATAACGCCTACTTTATTGACTAATTTTTAATAATTCTGCCTACCCCTGTACTACAATAAATTTCAGTGCCCTAGTGTCAATATTATTCGAGATACACTGTTTTTCTAATATTGCCACGCCCAGTAGTCGAATACCGCCCACTTTATCGACCGTCATTTGTACTAATAATGCCTACCCCTATACAAAATTGCAGTACTATAGTATCAATATTATTCGAGATATACTCTTTTTCTAATATTACCACGCCCATTTCTCAAATAACGCCCATTTTCTTGCCCGTTATTTGTAATAATTGTGCCTACCCCTACACTAAATTGCAGTACCCTAGTGTCAATATTATTCGAGATACACTGTTTTTCTTATATTGCCACGCACAGTAGTCGAATACCGCCCACTTTATTGACCGTAATTTGTACTAATAATGCATACCCCTATACCAAATTGCAGTACCATAGTATCAATTATATGCGATATATACTATTTTCTAATATTGCCACGCCTATTTGTCAAATAACACCCATTTTCTTGACCTTAATTTATATTAACTGTGTCTACCCCTACACAAACTGCAGTACAATAGTGTCAATATTATTCGAGATACAGTGTTTTTATAATATTGCCAAGCCCATTTGTCGAATAACGCCCACTTTATTGACCATAATTTGTAATAAGATTGCCTACCCCTATACTAAATTGCAGTACTCTAGTCTCAAAATTATTCAAGATACACTGTATTTCGCCCATTTTCTTGTCGGTAATTTGTAATAATTGTGCCTAACCCTATACTAAATTGCAGTACCCTAGTGCCAATATTATTCGAGATACAGTAGTATCTAGTATTGCGAGATTTAGTATTGAGAGATCTAGTATTGCCACGCCCAGTTCTCGAATACCGCCCACATTACGGGCACCTCCATGCTTATGATATCTATCTGTTCCCTAAAAAGTATGGCAATCAGCCATATGGTTTAGGAGTTATCGATGTACATACATTTAAAAAAAAAAACAGAGAAACCGACGAACTTGAGAACCTCCTCATTTTGAAGTCGGTTAAAAATTACTTTTGTATCTGATAGAAAAAATATCGGTAAAAAATTATTTTATTTCTCTGATTGAAAAAATAACGATCACAAAGTGATTTTATTTCTGATCAAAAAAAAAAAAAAAGATAACGATTAAAAATAATTGGTTTAAGTTAATTTTTTATCTTAAAAATCATTAAAAAAATCATGTCAAGAAAGGAATCAGACTCTAGCATCATATTGCTACATTTAAAATTATTTTAGAACCATTCTTTATACATGATCTTTCGTTCTAAAAATTTAAAAAATTATCGTTACTCTCTCGTTATAACTTCCAAATCCCTTAATGATAGCATCATTTTAGGCAGGTTGTAAAAGATGAAATCGTGAACAGGACCAAAGTCTGCTAGGATAGCATTACAGTATTCTATTTATTTCTATCAATGAATATTTAAACTGTAGAACAAATAAAACTCAGAATAGCATTTAAAGTTACCACAACTGCGGCGTATTTATTATGATAGAGTACATGTAACACAGAAGTTATCGTCAACAAATGCAATGCCGCCAAATGCGATCCAAACTCAAAAGAAACGCAATCAGTCGCAACGAGCTGCATAGAATTCTAAACAAACAAAATAAGTTAATAAAATAAATAATTAAGTGTCAAGATGGTATGTTTGGAAAATAGATCAAAGACAGCGCCTAAGATTGGAGAAAACGCAAGTTTTCGATTACATTGAGATGCTAATATTTTAGATATAACAACAACAACAACAATAACACAAACAATAAGAACAACAATAAATAAATATTGGATGCGATTTCGTTGCAAATGTATCGAATTCGGTCATTTGAGGTGAGTTCCCAAACGCAACGATTATGATCATCAACGATCAACAATTATGACAGCAACATTTCACTCAACATCAACCGCATCGTCATCATCATTATCATCATCTTCATCGACATCGTGTTCATAACCATGCTGCTGAGTATTAAACGATCGATTGAGTCTGAGCAACAGCGTCATCTGGTGGTGGCGTTAGACCAATTCTAAAACAACAAACATGACAGCAAGATCATTGCTGCTGTTGTTGTAGCTTCCAATTCATTCAGCCATCAAGCTGCCATCAGCTAGCTAGATAAAAAAAGAAATCTACAAAATAGCAAAAATCTGCAACTTCTGTGCAGCTCTACAAGAAATTGTTTAAAATTGTGTTTTTTTTTTTTCTATGTCTTTTAACTGCAGTTTCACTGGCGCTCAGAAGATGATCGCTGATCAAAGCGATCCGCCACAAGCTAAAGTCAATCAAATTTGCAGTTTATCGCAGTCATAATTTTTCATCGCCGCTGCTGCTAAGTTTTTTGTTTGCTGTTAAAATTTGTCTAAATAGCGCTTCATCGCTATTGAGACGGGCGCGTTGCCAAACGGGTAAACGGTGCGAGGCTTCTTTTGATGGTTTAGCTATCGATCATAAATTTGATTTAAGAACTATTTTTTAATGCTTCAATTTAACGATACATTTGGCGACAGCTGAACTGTGATGCTTAAAAATTACTCATAAAAATGTCTAGAAAGCGTTCTCGTTTTGGTTTTGCTTTTTTCTATATTGATATGGTAATAAAATTTTAGAGGCTCTAAGAAATTGCTTTGTTTGCAAAAAAATATTTTATATCAGCGCAATGAAGAGATTTTCGAGTTGGGCCCCAAAGTGTTTAAGAAATAAACAAAGCTTTTGAGTTTGTTTTGGTAGTAGTTTTTAAAAGTTTTGTAAAAGAGTTAACAAATTTTGCTGAAAGTGCTAACATCCAGCAAATCTCAATTTTTTTATAGGAAATAAACAGTTTTTCTTGATACATGTGGAGATTTTCCTGGAAATTATCTCATATTGTAACTACCCTACGGAGAAATTAACCAGTTTCGAACCTATCACGTTATAGGTCCCCAAGGGAGAGAGATCAGTCTAAATTCTGCCACCAAAATATGAAACCGACCGGTTACTTTTACACGGCAGGACCTATCCAGTGACCGGCATAGAAGAGTAGATTGGTGATTTATTTTGACTAAAAAGCAAACGGGTTACAACCTATTACGTGATTGGTTTCCAGTGGCGCGTTCATGTAACTCAGTTGAGAAATTCTCTACTGGTTGTGACGTCATGCTCAATCACTCTGCTAAACTCTACCGATAGAAAACAAGTGTTTATGTATATCATTTTAGCGTTGAAATTGAACTTTGTTGTGTTGGTGTTGGCTGATGCTTATGATAGGAGGAATATGTTGCGCATCCACCGACGAGTATTAAGAGACGGAAGTGATCCATTTTATCTGCCAGAGGTACGTTTTATTGACCTGTTTAAGTTTAATAAATATACAGCAATTGTGCTTCTAAATTAAATAGGATCCTTTATGACATGTCAGAAATGTGTATATGTCAAAATCAAATTTAAAAAAAAAAATTTATATAAAAAATTAAGTGTCAAAAAATTAAAATCAACTGTCTAAATATGAAAAAATCAAATTGAAGAAAGATTTATATTCAAAATTAATACAAAATTTTAGAAATACTATTGTTGAATTTATTAGCAATCGTTATTGTTGAAAAATAGTTTTGGGAGAGTGTATTAATTTTTGTTTTTGGATTTTAATCGCCCGAAATAAATAAAAACTAACTAACAACACCATGCATTCTCAATCGCAAATTGGCAAACTCTACAAGTATAAAAAGCTGACGAAAACTTTTCAACTAGTAGAAAATACAATACTCAACTCACCACAGTTCTATGAACGCTCTAGAAGAGAATGTCGTCATTGTGACGTCACAATCTCAATCAGTTGAGAAAAAACTAGTAGAGAATAAACGCACCACAGGAGGTAGGGACCTGTCCCTATTCTGCCACCAACATATGAAACCGACCAGTCTTCAACTTTGAATTTCCACACAATACAAATACAGCTTTGAGCTTTAATTGATCTGTCTCTACGTGTATCAAAATTGGTCCCGTGCTGAGTAAAATGAAATCTGCACAGTAACAGGCACAAAAAAACTGTTCCTTGAAGAGCTATATCCGACCTGCCCTGTGGTAGGTTACATTTGAGCTGTCACGGGACCAGTCGGTTAGAGGCAATTGACTCTGCTTTCTCCGTAGAGAACTGGGCCCCGCATCTAAAGAGCATCTAAAGAGGCCCACAAATCCAGAATATCACGTAAGAAAATAATTAAACAAAAATGTGCAGATGAAAAAATAGTAATGGTATTCATGCAATGCCGAACATTTTCCGATGCCGAATATCGGAAAATATTCGCTGTTTTTGCATGAGGTACCTTTTTTTAGTTATCGGTGAATGCCGTATATCAATCAGCTGTTCTTTAAATTGCATTGAAAAAGTGGCAACATTGGTTTAATATTTGTATTAAATATATGTAAAATATTTGAAAGGTGGCAGCAACTGGTTGCCGAAAATATTCGGCGCTATTTACGCATCAAAATCGTGCGGAAAACTGGAAACTATGCCGAATATCAGATTCCATACAAATTTTGACAGTTCATATTCGGCGTTTTCGGTTTTTCCGATTTTCGGCATATTCGGCTCGTTTTCGGCATTGCATGAATACCCTTAGTGCTAATAAATGTGAAAATGCTGTCAATTAGCACACATTTGGTGCCATCCAATCAACAGTAAGAAAACAACAAAGCAAGAGGAACATTCAAATTTAGTCTAGTACTCAAAGGAAATATGGTGTAATCTGTGTGAGAAAATGTTATTTCTCAAAAGAATATTCAATCAACTTTAGGATGGATTGTAAGCCAAAAAGTCCATTTCAGGAAATATACCATCTTGAGCTTTCTGGGGTGTTTCCAAATGTGCTTGCAGCCATTGCGGTGCTGATTTTTCTCAGTTTGCCAGTATCAGTCGCCACAGCTGAATGATCTTTTGAAGCGAAGCTTTTTATTACGCCCCGTTCTGTGATTTGCTTGGAGTGAAATCTG
The DNA here is from genome assembly GCA_914767935.1 of Coremacera marginata. Taxonomy (NCBI): domain Eukaryota; kingdom Metazoa; phylum Arthropoda; class Insecta; order Diptera; family Sciomyzidae; genus Coremacera; species Coremacera marginata. Next base: position 52,818,653 of record OU612047.1, read on the forward strand.
AAAAATTTTCGTCAGATTTTTTCTTAGAATTTTATATGGTTCTTTGCTTCTGTGTTTTTTACAACAAGACAATTTAATATAACAAATTAAAAAACAACACTGAAGCTAAGTTGCAGCACATCCAAAATTCCTATTGATATATTTGTGTGGTTTGGGTAGCTGCTAAACCACTTGCTATCATCAGTGTTGTCACTATTCCACAATTGTGGTAAGTCTAGCACTTTTTTGGTTTCTACCACTTTTATCACCCACTATTTGCATTTTTACAAAATCTATCACTTCTTGATATATTTATATTAAAAATTTTAGAAATTTTATTGCATATATTTCATTTATTATTACATTTAATATTGTATTTTAGTACTGTCTTAAGAACTTTATATGCGAATTATTTGCAATAAAACTAGTTCAGCGTGAAAAAACGTACTGTATGGTATACCTCTTATGATTTGTTTTGCTGTAGGACTTTAGTCGAAATTTTTCTTAAGAAGAACAATATATTCCAGTTCTTTAAATTCACCACTCATTTTAGACTCAACCTACCACTATTTAAAATTTGCAAGTGACAACACTGGTCATCATCCTCAGTTTGTTAGTGCCATCTATTAACAACTGTTAACGTAGCTGCAGTTATATATTTAATATTAAATAAACGTCAAAATTTAACAGAGCTGTTTGGATCGGTGGAAAGAGTGCAGGTTTATTAATCAATTGGTTATAGAATCGATCCTCACTGTGGGCAAAGTGATATATTTTTTTTTTTTTTTTTTATATGAATTTCTTTATGCTGTTGTTGGTACATGCTTTTGTTTTGTTTTTGCATAGTGCGAAGGAAAATTAACAATTACCCACAAGTGCGTTGAAAAAAACAATGGCAGTAACATGTAATAAAATAATTAATATAATAATGAAATGTAATACAATTTACTGGTGTGAATATTAACGTGTGTTTTTTTAATATATTTAATGTTTCAAATTTTTGAATTTAAGTTATTTAAAAAAAAAAAAATTAAATTATTATATCTATGGAACTGTAAAAAATCTTCGCTGCTCTTGTGTGTCCTGTGTTTTTCTTATTATAGTCCTTAAAAGGGTCAAATATTGTCACTGTCCAACCATGGAACAAAGTCGTTTAAATGACCTTTTCATATTGAACATTAATTCATAGTGAGAAAATTAAACTTTTCAGTTATAAAAGATGCGTTTCACAACAAAACTCTAGAAAGGCAGTACTAGAATGATGTTTTTTTCTAGTATCAAACTATGTTATTCATATCACTTTTTTAAAGGGGTGGGGCCCCAAACAATTTGTGCCCAGGCCCCTCATGTGGTCTGAAAGGCTCTGTGTGACCTATTTGCAAAATATCGTGTTCTGATAGTTCGAAAAAAATTATTTACAATAAATTCTATCCCTCTTGTTCGAATGATTTGTCTGATTGGCAACATGGTTTCCGGTCTGGGAGATCCACTGCTACTAATCTTCTATTGTCACAGAATACTGATTCCATAACCTTGCCAGCCAACTGTTGCATGATTCCACGCTTTGGAGTCAGTTCATCGCATGCGGTCCACTCGGCTCACTGTCGGTTGGACTCTGGAGTTTAGGGATTGTGCCATGTTTCATCAATTGTCACACATCGACCAGAAAATTCGCTATTACGGTTGAATATCGCAAGCTCCACCAGCCTACCTTGGAGTCCGATGTTGACGGCATTCCTTGGAGCAGGTATGGAAAGTAGGTATATAACTTTAGCACGCGCCTGTGAATGGAGTAGCAATGGAGTCTAATTGAACTTGTTAGCACGGGGATAGTAAAACCCGCGAAGATGAGGAGACCTAATCTATCTCCAACAAGGAAACCAAAATAAAGGGTTTTATGTAATAGGTAAAGAGACATATCGTCCGTATAGAAGAAAAATTTCTTCGTAATTATGCAGGAGAGGCAAAAAACAAATTTTAATTACGTAAAACTTCTATTACAAGCAAAGTATTTGAACGAAAATAATTGCATGATGGATATGGGTAGATGGATATGGGTCTAACTTATAGTTTAGACCCAAGTAGTTCGGATTTCATTGCCTTAATTTTAACCATTTCATTTCTCCCCATATGCAATTAAGTCCGTTGTTCTTCTATACCTTTGGGAACTTTATGGAATTAATGTTTTTTAGTTTGTTTTCATAAAAAGGGCGCAGGTCTGGGTTTGTGTATGTCAAAGTAACATCCAGCACGTTTGCTTTTCTGCAAGTCATGACTATAATAATGGTTTGTACGGAGTTATATTACTGAACAGCTCTGTGTACTGCTGGCATTCTATTTTCGCATCTTGATGCACGATATGTCCACATGACACGCTATTTTGATATCTCCAGAGTCTCAGGTATCTCTATCAACTTCACTCTACGGTCATCCATAATTATAATGTGAGCTTTTTTTATGATTTCTTCCGTAACAGCCTCGTTTGGGTGCCCACTGCGTGTATCGTCTTCGGTGCTCATTTCACCCCGTTTAAATTTATCAAACCACTTCTCAACGGTTGATTCCCAGGTGCAGATTTTTTTGTACGATAATTGCTTTATTAAGACACAAAATTCTTTTTTACTAATTTTTTTTCACAATAACAAAAATATGTGCTTCACTCACAATGTTGCTTCACTCAAAATCTAACGAAGTAATTGTCCGACAGCTGTCAAATTTAAAGTGTCGTGTCGTTTGAGTGTTGGTCGTAACTACAAATCATATTGATATATTCTACTAATGCCATCTATGTACCAGCCTACAAACTTTTCAACTAAACTGTTCAATAACCTCTTCAAATAACAATTATTTCATTGAGTTGATCTTTTTAAAGGCTTCGTTTTTGACTTCATGGTGAAATGGTGAGAGTATTAAATGTGATGGAGAGAAATGGGCTTCAAATTCTTAATCAGTGTCCCTAAACTATCCTAAATATAAACGTTGAATATGTATTTCAAATACTTAAAATACTGTTGCACTGTACGAATATAACAGAAAAAAGTTGATGTGAGAGATATTATCACACACATTTACTTCTATAATCTTACTTACTTACTTACTTACTTAGGTGGCCGTAACAACCCGCTGCGAAACCAGCGCGAATTGTTATTTGTGCAAAAAGAGTATAAGAATGAAATGGAAAACAGAATGAAAATCGATGCATCGATGTATGCCCAGTACATTATGCTGTATGTACAGTTCGATGCATCGAATCAAAGAAATAGAGCGCTGTATTTTTGCCACTGACACCTCTAAGCAAGCCTTATGTCAACCAAAATATCGACTTAACATAAAATTTAACTATCCTTTTGAAAAAGTTAGAGCCTTACACATTAACAGTGGACGTGAAACTGAGAACTTTCCATCTGTCAGCAAATTTGAATTATACTGAGAAAAAATATTCACATTTACATAATGTCTCATAATCTTTTCATAATTTTGAATTTTGAATTTTTTCTGCCGTTACGTACTTTAATATTTTTTTTTTTATCTTGACTTTTGTATGTATATTAACGAAATATATCAGTTTTCTCCTCTACACGATCACTATTAATTTTGCCTCTACCAAACATGAAGCTGTTAAGCAAGAAACATTTGCTACATTAACGAATGTATCAATCAATCTTCAATTACAATACTACATTCATTAAACTTAGCCTCGTTTTCTATTAAATATGTTGTATAGAATTTAATCAGATTTGATCAAATTATAGCCAAGTGAATATAAACAGGTTGTTTCTCCCTGATTGTTGTTCGAGCTGGGAATTGAAAATCTTACTGTCACGTTTAATGTTCACAATGACGGCGATATCTCTGCTTAGGTTGTATGGAGAAATATTAATTACAGTCTGGATTCCTTATGTAATTAATTCATTCAACAGCTTCACTGGGTCGATTGTGAGGAGAAATATAAGATATGAAATGGAAAGAAATATTCGTTCATCCATTACATATATGATTAAAACTTTTTCCAATTACATAATTTATACTTTAATTATACTAAACAATATTACCAGACAAGGGCGTAGCGAGGGAACGGGGTAGGATAAAAGGAAGGCAGCTGCCACTCTAAGTGTCAGTAATATTAAAACAATAAAATTTATATGTAATGCAAAGCGCAGACAATTTGGCCCGTGAAATTGATATCTAAATGATAAAAAAGGTTTATTCGATAATTTGAATCTTATTAAAATCCATATTTTTATAGAGATTTTTATTTAAAAAATAGAATTAAAAATTTCATTATTTTATTACTGACAAAAACTTTTTTGTTGAAATTGGATCCATTGATCATTGTGCATTGTTGGTTGTATCACGTTTCAGCCATTTTACACACCCCCGGTCGGCGCACAGAGGGGTATTTTCAAAATCTAGCCGGCCAAAAGTCGGTTTTATAAATTTCTGCCAGGTTAGAAAAAAACATATGCAATACAAAAGTCAATATTGAAAGAATAATATTATAACTTTCCACGCCTCTCGCACAAGCCTATGTACCGTTAAAACAGTTGGAACTTGATGCTTCTTGTAAAAAAAAAATTTTTTTTTATTAACTTAGCAATATAAACACTTGCTGCATTATACGTATCAATTTTATATAGAGACTGCTTAAAAAGCATGCTATGAATTGTGATTTAGCAGATATACAGACAGTATTGTTCGAAATCTAAGCAACTATTTCAATTGAAGTGATCAAAGTCCTGTATATTTTTTCAAAATCAATTTGTTCAGGATAATTTTTTTTCCGTTTTATTTGGTTGTGTACTTACTTTCTTACAGCAACAACAAAAATAATATTCTCATTCATGACAATAAATTAGGAAACAAAAACAAAATCAACTTAATATTTTGCTGTTCAAAATGTGAGCAACTTCTTCCTTTTCGCAATTTTTTTACTGTTACTAAACAAGCAAACAACGACTATTTGCGAAACAGTTATTTTTGTCTCATTTGCTTTCACAAACAAAATCTCATTTAAGTTGTTTCTACACATTAAGTAGCATTTATTAGTATGTCTGACAATGACTCGTTCACATTACGTGAAAGCCTCCAAACTAAAAATTATTGAGAGTTTCAAGCCATCTAAGAAACCTATTCTTACATCAAAACATTTAAAAAAGAGGCTTTTCTTTAAAGTTGAAGTTTTTTTAATAATATTAATGTTTTTATAAAACTTAGGTTGATTTTCGAAAAAGCTTATCTAAGTTGAACTCCATAAAAAATGGAAAACAGTATTATTTAGCGATGAATCTAAATTTAACCTGTTAAATTCAGATGGAATCTGCCATGTTCGAAGACCCAAAAATAAGAGACTAGATCCACGTTATTGTAAGGGCACAATAAAGCATGGAGGAGGAAATGTAATGATGTGGTTGCTTCACCTGCTTTTCAGGGAGAGGAATTGGCCCATTTGTCGAAATACATTTTAAAATGGATCGTTTTGTGTACAGGGACATTTTAGCCAGCCTAATGCTTCAATATGCCGAAGTGGAAATGCCACTTCGATGGGTGTTTCAACACGATAACGATCCGAAACACTCATCGAAGTTGGTCAAAGATTGGTTGTCTTCTCATGGGGTTCAAGTCTTGGATTGGCCACCTCAATCGCCAGACTTGAATCTCATAGAGAATCTTTGGGCATTTTGAAGCGCAGAGTCGGGACTAGACGCTTTAAAAATAAATTTGAGCTAATGGCCTGCTTAAAAGGAGAGTGGGAATCAATTCCAACATCAATTCCAAGAATCCATGCCAAAACGATGTGCGGAAGTCATAAGGAATAATGGCTATCATACCAAATATTGAAAGTTGCTTATGTTTTGAACAGTAAAATATTGAATTGTGTTTGTTTTTGTTATTTCATTAATTGCTACGAATTAGAATTTTATTTTTGTTGTTACTGTAAGAAGGTAGATACATTATCAAATAAAACTAAACGAAACCATTTCGAATAAATTGCTTTTTAATGGAAATACAGTACTTTGATCACTATAATGGGAAAAGTTGCTTAGATTTCGAACAATACTGTATATGTAAGCTATTCACTGATTTTTTCATTACATAATTTTGATAAACACGAAATAGTCGCAACTTTAAAAAGTTAATTTTTAAAATAAAAAATTTATTTTTCAGGAATTAAAATAAAAAAAGTTCAGTTTTCCGAGGCTTCCCGGCATTGATTTTAAACGTAATGGTAGCTTTCGGAGGTAGAGTTTTTTGAGCGAGGAAAGTTGCGTTTTCTTTAACCGTGTGCTCCGTTGAAATATTCAATTATGGATTCTCAAGAAGTAGGTAAGTTTACTATAATGATTTCGTTTTGGTATCGCGCGTGTATAATCAATACCAGAGTTTTTAAAAGCAGCAATTTAAAAAAGTAATTCGGCCGAATCTTAAAGCATCTATATCATTTCCTTTAAATTTTAGCACCAGCCAGTGTTCGAGTTTTAATGAGAAGACATCTATTTAATATAATGCAACAGCAGGATGCATGTGACCTCAATGGCAAATTACAATCCTTAGAGAAGTACCTATTGCAATTGGATTTGAAGGAAATAAAGGAAAACTTTTCTCATTTCAAATCGGAAATCAAACGCAGATGGACTGATGCAGGCAGAAAAGTTGACACATTTTTGTTAAGAAATGGGAAATGTATTGAAGGCACATTTTGCATACCAAGGGTAGCGAATTGGCAAGGTCGGCCATTAAAACACTTTATAGAGTCAAGTGAGAGAACCAAAAGAAGAAAAACGGCAGAATTGCGCAAAACTACTGATTTAGAAGTGCTTACTTATGCAACTCAGTCAAAGTTAGGAGAAGCGGTAAGAAAGATGCCGCTAATGCCGGTAAGATGCCAGTAAGAAAGATCCTCTGATAACGGGAATGAGGCGAATACCAAAAAAGATAAGTAAACAGTTTTTAAAAGAAACTCTAAGCATGCTGCTTCCAGCCGAGCCTTACTACGAAGTATTTCATGATGGTGAATTGACAAAAAAGGCTGATGAATTGTTTTCTCAATCGGAATGCAGCAGTTCCTCATCGGAATAAAAATTTGAAAGGTTATTTTTTTATAATAAAAAACTTTTTTAAAATTTTTAAATATTTTTTTTTACAATATTTGGTTTTGACTTAAGATTTCGATTTTTAATGGTAAATAAATTCAAGTAAGTATTTAAATAGACGTGTTATTGCCAAAATAAGCACAAAAAAATCTTTTTTGAAGATCGTAGCTTTATAAACACTAGGCTTATAATGAAAAAAATTGGGGGGTCATATATGACCCATTGTTCTCACAGGGTTAAGGATAAAAAAAACAATAAATAAACATCAATTAATAATATTGTTGTAACAAAACGGTTTTAATGTGCACCTACAAAAAAATTTGGGGTGTGTCAATATGACATAATGGTCGTACAGGGTTAAGGATATCAAATATCGAAAAACATACATGATTAGAAACTGTTTACCCAATAAAATAATTTGGCCGCCTAAACCGATGAAATACCCCTATGTGCGGCGCCATGTATTCCAGGTAGTTTGACTATAGATTTTCTTTATTTTAATTGAACGAAATGACCAGAGACAAGCACGCTAGAGTGAAACTATTCCGCTAATATGGAGCGCATAAAAACAATACAGTTGTTCTTGTCGCGAAATCTACCAAAACTCTTTCACCATCAAAAGGACAAAACAATAAACAACCAAACTAATTATTTAGATAAAAAATGTATCAAAATGAAATATTTTTTTTTTTAGCGACATGAAAGCAACACAGTTCACACAGAACAGCTGAGTAAACATAAAATGGATAAATATTATGCAATAATTTCGATGGATAACAACAGTAGTAGCAACACATTTCAATCATTATAATGACAACCGCGGCTTAGAAATAAAATAAATGATAGCTCATTCGCAAGATGCTGCAGGATATCAAGGCTGCTATGACAGGCCCAAACAGGCTAATTTATCTATGCAACTATTATCTTTCTATGTAGCCATGTTTGCAAGAATGTTTATTGTTTTGTTGCAATTAGCAACTGCGGCCAGATGTCAGCCGCCACTAATATGTGTGTGTGTGTGTATAGATGTGCGATCCATTTTCATCTAATTAGGTTTGTCAAAATATTTGAATTTGGAATTTGTGCGCATTTCGAACGCTTTATTACGTTCCGTCGCGGATAGTCCAACCAGTTGCGGCAACATCGACAACATTGTGTCAATATTTGTCATGGCGCTCCATACGTTTCTGATTTAATACGTTCAGCGCATAGAAGTGGTTCGATATGAGTGCGTGTGTATGTGTGTGTGTGTGTGTGTGTCCTGCATAAACATGTCCTTATCGAAATGCAAACACGGCTCATTGTTTTCGAATTGCCGCCAGTGTTATTGTTGCTATTGCTACTGCTGCTGCTGCTGCTGCTGATGTGGCTTAACAGTTGTTGTTGTTGTTTTTGTAAAGACCACCCGTGTGAATGTTTTAGCTTGCTTGTTGCTTTTGACACCGAATGGTCTCAAAATGAGTTTAGTATAAATTTAAGTTCTTCTTCAGTACAGATTTTTTTTAACGTTTTTAAAAATAATAATTTTTTTTTTCTATATTAATAAATTTTTTGAAGAATTTTTTTGACAAAGCGATTACTTTGCTTGATTTAAATTTAACCGGAACCGTCTGCTGATCTTCTCTATCTGCCTTTTGTTCTCTTTATTGGCATCCATACCATTTCACTTCTGTTTTAAGTATCTATCTATTGAAATCCAAACTACATTTATTTGAAATTCAAATTAATCGCTTTTGGCCAAGTGCAAGCGTGCCATAAGAAATAAGAATAAGAAAAAGAAAAAAAAAAATTAAACCATCCCAAGTCAACCTCAAACAAAGCAGCATCAGCAACATCAGCAACATCAGCAGCTCTCAGCACAATCCAATAATCTGTATTGTTTCTCAACTGACTTTTTTAAAAAAGAAAATTCTTTTTTTTTTTAATTCTTTTTTCTTGTTAAGGTTTTACAGAAATAAAAGAAACAAATTCAAACCGCCACACGCCGTTCAAAGATACGCTTTTGTACAATGATACAACCACATCTTGCAACAATTGCTGGCTTAAGCATTCAGCAGCTCTTAACAATGGTTGAATTAATCAAGTAAGGTGCGTGTGATTGCAAGTACTTCAGATCTCGTTCCAATATTTAAATTTTTTCTATTTTTTTTGGTTTTGTTTTGCTTTGTTTTATTTTTTTGCACTTTATACCATATGAAATACTTAATTCTATTGACTGTAAAATTACTTAAATTTTTACTCTTTTTTTACTGATTGTACTGAGTATTGAGCATTATTGCAAGTCAATTATCTGTGTATTGAATAAAGTAATAAATTATTTTGAATAAATTGTTTAAAATGAAACAGCAATTTTAGAAACAAGTCTTTATTACAATAAAGATCCTTTAACTTCTTGAATCCCTGAGAAAAACTAAAAAAAGACACAGTTTTGATAGTATCGTAAGTCTGATATATTTGGTGATGAATTTTTCGTTACAGTTCATTTTAATATTGATGAAAAATATTGTTTTGTTTAAAAAATGGAAAAAAATACGCTTTTTTGGGTCACCAAAAATAAACATAAAAGTCACCCCCTCGAATGATAGCTTACCACGAAAGTATTTCAGAACCATAAAAAAAATTGTTTGGGTGCCGCAAAAAGCCTTGCGACCTTATTCATTAGAGCCCTGCATGAATATATTCATCAAGCGAATATACCCTGATTCTCTGCTGTAGCAGTCACTGCTAGCAACGCTACAAGCGAATAAATGTAAACAACAGATCGTATAGCAACAGGTCGTGTAGCGCAAGAGAATAACTTTTTATTTGTTCTCTGTTCTCTTGAACAGAGTGAGCTTGCGATCTACGCGTTGTTTCAGCTATTTTTCTGAGTACTTAATAAACTACACGAATACTCAGGAATCTGCTGCAGTGACCTGAATAAGAATCAGGTATGTTGATTCTTCCCCGCAATAAGCTTTATGTTATTCTTAATGCATATTTGTGTTATTTTTTGTTGCTTTATTCGCTACCTTCGATACACTAAAACTGTTTACATCGGCCGTAGCTGAACTCCTAGAGGGGTCAAATATATGAGCTGGTCCTATTATTTTTCGCCCCTCAACATTTCTCCCAAGCACACCTACCCTCTACCTACCACCCTTCTTTGGCTCCCTGTACAATAAAAACAAAAGCTGTCGAATATAGTTTATATCGGCCGTAGCTGGACTCCTAGAGGGGTCAAATATATGTGTTGTTCCTATTATTTTTTGCTCCTCAACATTTCTCCCGAACACACCTACCCCCTTTCCAGCACCCTTCTTTGGGTCTCAATGCAAAAATCATTGTTTTCGTTCTACGAACGAACGAATAAAAAAATATTCGCTAAATATGCAGGGTATGAACACTGATATTTTTGTTATTTTTCTATTGCTTTATTTGCTACCTGCTGTTGTTAGTAAAGCATCGGGCACTTATTCTCTTCGTTTCTTATATCTGAATAAAACAAAGAGAGTGTAAGATCAGGTATGAGCAAAGCAGAAAGAACAGAAGAGAATATATTCAGGAAGACGAAAAAGCATACGCATGCAGGGCTCTATTATTCATAACCTTAATATTTAAAGTTCGATCATAAAGTGCATTATATCGTTGGAAAGGTCTTAAAGAGCACTAACTTGCTTATATTTCACTGACCTCAGATGGCATCTTCAAGTTGATATTTTAATTTTTATTATTTTTTTTCACTTGTAACCCCAAAATTCCGAAAAAAATATTACTAAATCAAAGTTTATTAAATTTCAACATATTATTGTGCAGAAATATTTTTTAATATGGAATATATATATGATAATAATAAAATAAATATTTCGAATATATTATAATATTTAAAAAATAAATGGAGTTTTCAAAGCACAACCACCAGGCGGGGATCCACGATGGGAATATGGTGGCTTAAGCTCCCCAGATGCTCAAAGTTTGCTTGCAAACAAAACAGTTTAGGAACACATTTTCCATCAATGCTATACTTTTTTACTTAAATTTGCAAAAAAAAAAAATTGATTAAAATATTAAAATAAAAATGTGATACTGCTAAAAATTTGTAAAATATTTTCATTTTATCAGTAACTAGCTTATTCCCGGCGAGCTTCGCTGGGCTCAGCGCTTATCCTCTAAAAGTGAGCCTAGCTATAGTGAGGCGCCACACGCTTTTATATTAAATTCGTACCGAGTTTCATTTTTGAAATTTCCGTATTTTCAGTTGTGAATGCACAACTTAGAAACTTTGCCAACTCCCATGCTCGAACTTACATCCTCGGGAGGACGTGCTTATTCACTGCAATATAGGAGAAGCAATATAAACATGTTGCTTAGCTTTGATTACTCGATAAAAGTTTGTTCTTAGTATGTTTTATACAAAATTTGTTAAATATTGGGATTGGTGTATTTTATAATTTAAAAAATAATTTTTTATACCCCACGCGTACAGAAAACTGCAAAGGCTCAACTTGTATAAAAGTAATTATTCATGCTTTTCTTGAAAGAGCCTTGTAAAAGCCTTGAAAATGAATGTTTTTGTATAATTTCTTATATAACGTTTTGTTCAATGATGCATTTTAAGAAGTATTCAAGAAGATTTTAACTTAAGCTTAGATTTCTTTTAGATAAACCTATAGTATATATAGGATAAACCTATATATACTAAAAAAAACGTGTTAAATAAATAAAAAAAATAAAAAGATACTTGTTTGAGCTCGGAATCGAACCGCGAATCTCTCCACTGATAAACTATCTACTTAGGCCTTACGACTACCGAAGCAATTTATGGCTAGCAAATTAAGTGCTTACATCAAATGATAGCTGTTGAGACTTGTATAAAATTTTACTTAAAGAAATTCAAAGAAAATAGTTATTAAGTTTCAACGTCTTAGGAGCAAATTCCTGAATAGACGAGTAGAAAGAGTGTGCGGCTGCCAATACAAAGGATCCAAGTTCAATCCCCGCTGCGTGTGGCCATGGTAAGTGCACAAAAATCTTTAAAATGAAATGTACATGATTTCTGTTCTAGACAAAAGTAAATGAATCGTAATGCAGAAAATATATATAAAAATATAGCAAGCAATTGAAATTCTTTTTTCAATTTCTGAGTATAAGCTGTATAAGCCTTAAATAAAAACCTTATATCAAACGTTATATAAGTTCTTGTATAAAGGCATTAATTTCATAGACCTTGCATAGACCTTGCTTAGACCTTGTATAAAACTTGTTTCAAAGATTGTTGAAGGGAGTTTAAATTTTTCTTCCTACATAAATTCCTTATACAAAGCTTTGCTCAAGGCTTATTTAAATGAAATTGTTATCTGGGTAAGATATTTATTAACTTTGTCACTACATTTGTAACACATATAAAGAGGCGTGGCAGGTATAGAAATTGTATAAATTTTTGATCAGCATCACCAACTGAGTTTATTTAGACATGTCCGTCGGTTTGTCGCTTTGTTCTAAATATAAATTTCTATCTTAAAATAAAAGAGATAGTGTTAAAAAATGGATGAAAATCATGCCTACCTCCCATACAAAGTGACTTTATTTAAACACTAGCAGGCCAAAGTGATCAATAAAGAGCGTTAACATGTTTTTTTTTCCTCAAACAAAAACTTTTAAACGCCGTTCAAACGATCATCGTGTGACATCAGCCTTTAAGACAATGCGTGTCAAACGAAAAAAAGACATTTTTTGCTTTTGTTTTGCTTTTTTTGTTTTGCATCTCAGCAAATCAAGCGCGCTTGCACTTGATCATTTTCAATCAAGTTCAAGTATACTTGAAATTAGTCTAGTCGACGTCAGCTTGTTGCCCGAATTTATGAACTCGTGATCTACGACACGAAGTAAAAACAAGGCAGCAGACTTGAAACGTACGTCATGGAGGTTGAAAAGCTTGAATTTGTTTGTGAATTTTCAACTAACTCACCTTACTTGCTTAAGAAAAGTATAGTTAAAGAAAAATTTCGGCACAAGTTAAAGGCACAAGGGTGTATCCAAATGAATATTTTTAAAAATAGTTTGTGAAAAATATGGGTCGCTGATAAGGGTGGTTCTCAAAAATGTTTTCTTCGTGCTTTTTTTTTAAATATTTTTTGCTGTAAGTCGGGCCAATTATTTGGAATCTGATGTGTTGCGACGTTCCCCCCTAAAAATGTGAATAATGGGGGATTGATAGACCCCTCTATTTTTGCGTGTCAGAAATGCTTTCCCCCTTAGAAAGCCCCAAAAAATGGTTAATTTTTACCTATTTTGCTTCCCTTCGAGATATGGCACTTTTTCTATTTTTTCGAAGATTTTTCGAGAATTTTTCGAGGATTTTTCGATATCTTTCGATTTTATGTTGTTCCATATCTCGAAGAGGAAACAAAATAGGTACAATCTAACCAGTTTTTCGGGGTTCCTATTTGAGGCAGCATTTTTTAGGACACACAAATAAAAGGTCTTTTAATCCCCCTATTCGACATATTTTTAGGGAGGAACCGAAACAAGTGTATTACAATTTACAGTGGACTTACAATTTGACTTTCAGTGGACAGTTAAACACGTGTTTCGACGTTCCCCCTAAAAACGTGCAAATAGGGGTCTCAAAAATGCTTCCTCCTATAGTAACCCCCAAAAAATGGTTAGATTTTACCTATTTTCCTTCCCCTTCGAGATATGGAACCTTATAATCTCAGAACATCATCTTCATAACATCAGAATCCAAATAATTGATCCGACTTAGACTGCAAAAAAGTGCAAAATCTGTCAAAATCACAAAAAAGTATCGTTACGGTCCACCCTAGTGTCCAAACAACTTCTTATATTCTGACATCAGAATCGCAATCAGCGAACCCCAAGACAACAAGCTTTACCAATTTATTACTATTTGGATACTTGCAAGCTTATAAGCTTTTGCCGAACATATCAATCTTTTCAAGTATTTTCCCGAAAATTTCAAGCGCTTCAAGTTTTTGTACGCAGCAGAGCAGTAAAGCTTGTGATTGATTAGTTTGATACGAAGCTTGCTTTGCTTGGTTTTTTCAAGTTCAAACCAAGTGAAATTTCAAGTACTTGAAAAAGCTGGATTTTTCATGCAGGTCTCTGCTCAGCACTGCATTTATATGTATCTCTCTTTTCGCCTTGCGTGTGGCCCATCTGTTTTTTATGTTGTGCTGTGCTGGCTGAGCGAAAAAAGAGAAGAGTAAAGAACAACATGGAGCTTATTGAAATTCTCGCAACACAAACACGTGGAAAGAAAACGATCAAGCAATTCGTGTCATTGGGGAGGGTCTCTTTAAAAACTTAACACTTTAATTAAACATACTTTTTATTAAAATTTCGAAATAAAAGTACCTCTATGCTGTGCTGTAGCAGAAATATTACATTTCAAAACTTATTTCATAAAAATCGACTCAGTACTTTTGGAGTTTACCTGGAAACAAAAATTTCCACTTCAGTTTTATATAATAGTATAGATACAACACTGATTGAAAACACTGATTGGACCTTATCAGTGTGGCTTTCGACCTGGCAAGTCCACCATAGACCAGATTTTCACGCTACGACAAATCCTGGAGAAAACCCACGAAAATCAAATGGACACACACCATCTCTTTGTCGATTTTAAAGCTGCGTTCGATAGCCCGAGAAGGAATTGCCTATACGCAACAATGTCTGAGTTCGGTATACCTGCAAAGCTGATTAGACTTTGCAGAATGACGTTGAGCAACACACGCAGCTCCGTCAAGGTAGGAAATGACCTCTCTGAAACCTTCAATACCGAAAGAGGTTTCAGGCAAGGCGATCCACTGTCTTGCGATCTCTTCAACATCATCATGGAGGGGATCTTACGAAAGGCTAGTGTGCATCGAATGGCAACATTTTCTACAAAAGTGTCCAGCTCCATCAGCGTATGCTGATGATATTGATATTGTCGGCAGAACCAAGAGAGATGTTACCGTTGCTTTACCGCTTTCAAAAAGGAATCAGCCGAAGTGGGTTTTACGATAAATGAGGGTAAAACAATGTATATGCTGTCTTCAAACAAGGAAGCGCGGCGGTTAGACTCCCACGTTTCATCCGGCAGCTTTAACTTTAAAGTAGTCAAGGAGGTTGTATACCTTGTCACCGCCATTAATAACAACAACGAAGTCAGCCTGGAGATAAAGCGAAGAACAATAATTGCTAATAGGTGCTACTACGGGCTCAGTAAGCAACTAAGTTCCAGAGCCCTCTCTCGATCGACAAAACTAACACTCTACAAGACTCTCGTTCTACCTATGCTGCTTTATGGCGCTGAGGCATGGGTTGTTTCGCAAACTGACGCAGCTGCTCTGGGGGTGTTCGAGAGAAAAGTTCTTCGCAAAATCTTCGGTCCTGTTCGAGTCGGCGATGACTATCGCATCCGAATGAACCACGAGCTGTATGAGCTCTACGAAGACATTGACGTAGTTCGGCGTATAACTGTGCAGCGACTACGCTGGCTGGGCCATGTGCTTCGTATGGACGACAAAGCTCCAGCGAAAAAGGTGCTCGAGGCAAGGGTCGTTGGTCAACGACGACGAGGGACACCGAGGGGGTCCGATGGATGGACCGCACTTGGTGTATCCGATTGGAGAAGGCGCGCGCAAAGCAGAGGCGCCTGGCGAGAGCTGATGATGTCGGCCGAAACCCCGACACGGGTTGTTACGGCCACCTAAGTAAGTAAGTAATAGATAGATATAGAGTAAAGTCTCTTAAAATTCCACAAAAATGAAAACAATGTCTTTAAATTTTCCGCATAGGTAAGCTTTGATATTTTATTTATGCAAGTAACTCAGTATGAAATTTGTTAAAATCTAATGAAAACCACGCCAACCTCTCACACAAAGTGACGTTATACAAAACGTAAAATCTTTTAAAATTTCATAAAAGTGAACTTTCTGTCTTGAAATGTAGCCGTTGATTTCTAATTTCAACCCTTACTACGAAATTTGGCAAAATCGCATGCAGACCACACCAACCTCGAATACAAAGTGACGTCATCAAAATATTAAAATCTTAAATTTCACAAAACTGTATTTACTAACCTGAAATTTTGGTAAATCTAATGAAAACCATGCCTACTTCCTATATAAAGTTGCTATATTGAGAGAGAGTAAAATCTCTTAAGATTCTACTAGTCACTAATCTCTAGTCTAATCACTGCCCAACCAACAATTATTATCTTTATTCATCCTAAAGACTTCTTGAAGAGAAATTATTAAGATTGATACACTTACGATTAACTCTAAACGATATCTGTAAGATACTTGTAAAACTCTTCTAAGCTCATTTTGGCACTATATAAGTGTGAGTTGTAATTTTCAGAACGCCCTTATATCGGCCTCTTAGAGCTCTGAAACAAGATCAACACTCTAAGAAACATTGTCTTAGACAAGACTTACAGATCTCTTGCAGACATATAACTTTACGAAAATGAAGATGTATATACTCATAAGAGAGTTTTATAAGAATTTATGTATATAAACAATACTACCAACACTATTTTAATATAACAAAATTTGATGTACCAGTTTTTATTATGTTTGTAGGAAATTATTATATCTATAATATTGTATATGCGTGGTGGTATATTTTATTATATAAACGCATAAATTTCATTGCGGTGAAAACTTTATCGTAAGAATCTCATATTGCACCTCGGTTAGAAGCTGTCTCCTTTCGCAAAAACCAACATTAAAAGTTTTATTTAATTAACAAATTATACTATACTCTCAATAAATGCACTAAAAGGCTGTTTTAAAAGTTGATGTCTCCATAAAAGAATACAGCTCTTACTATAAAAGTAATATACTTAAGTAAGTCACATAGAAGAGTTGTATACTCTACGAGATGAGTGAAAGCGAAATTTTGTAGGGCCACCATTTTTAAAAAGCATTCATTTATGCCAAGCAGAATTAACCCTTTCATTACATTAGTGTCGGCCGTAGCGTAGAGGGTAGAGTGTGTGACTCTTACGCCAGAGAACCCAGGTTCGAATCCATCTGACACAGAAAATATTTTCAATTGAATTCATTTTTCTGTTTGGCCGTCACCTTTTTGCAGATAATGGCAAACCTCAGAGAGTAAAAACTGCCATGAAAAGCTTCTTGAGAACATAAGCCGTTCGGAGTCGGCGTAAAACATAGGTCCAGTTCTCGATCATTTGTGTTCAAACATTCCACAACACACACAACACAGTTGATCATAAGAAGCTCGGCCAAAGTCCTTTCAAGGGCCAAAATGGCCATTTCGTTTTTTTTTTTTTATTACATTAGTGCAAGGTTTACCGAACTAATTTCATTACTTTTTGTTGAGAGTTATCAATAAATTTTGCGCTATAAATATCAAAAATCTTTCTCAAAAGGTTGATTTATGTAACAAAAAATAGTTGTGTCTCGGTTTTGACTGTATGTCAACTCGAATCAGAGTTTTAGTGGGCTAAGCTCGCCCTAGAATTCCTAGTAAAATTTATAAATTTCACATATCAATTTTTATTTTATTTATCCATTCATAAAATTCGTAAATGACCTACTCTATATTCAAAAACAATACAAAATATTTATACAACCATCGCATTTATCAAGAATTAAAGTATTTCTAAACTTCCCGCATTACATTCACAAACAAGAAATTAAACTCTTTGTATTGTAAATAAAATCTCTCCTACTACCAGTTTAGGCTTACTTGATATTAGTACATGAGTAAAAACAACAACAATTTTCGAAATGCACAATTCTGAAGACACAGAGCCACACAATTTGCACAATACACTATCCTATTTGTATGAATTTTACATCACAGGCTGGGCTAACTTGAAATTAGTCTATGAGAACAAATTCCATGACTTATTTCTTATTAGACTATTCTAAATACGTCACAGGGCATAAACGATTTCAGTGATGTAGATGAACAAATTGTTTGAATGCGTACGTGTATTCTAAACACATATTCTTAATGGGATTGGTAATTTTTTACTATGAAAATTTAGCACATTTTCTTCCTGGCAAGTATAACATCTTATGAATGGAAGTGAATACGTAAATTGCAGTTAGAAATTGTTCTGTTCTTTCGGAATATTTTTCTTATGAATGAACCAAATTTATTGAACATAATTTGTACATAATTCTGTTCGTTTATCATATAGGTACCCTGAAATTTAAGCTAATTAAATAAAAACCCCTTTCTTTTGAAAAATTATACATTTACAAGAAAGGGTTAAGAACATAAATACAGTTAAATCTTTTGTTTAGGGAAATTGCCCGATTATAAGAACCAACATCTTATTATCAGAGTAACACTCTTCTAGTCAGACTGTTTCTCTTATAATCAGAGTGATACTCTTCTAGTCAGACCGTTGCTCAGATCAGATCAGACATCTTTAAATAAAAGCCTTTGAGATGTCTATAAGACTTAATAAAGCTAAAACTCTTCAGAGTTTGACTCTGAGAGCTGAAGTGTTGTAGAATTCTGTAAGAAATGACTTGTAAGATGCAGCGTCTTCGCAGTAATGCTCTTATAACACAACTCTTTTAAGCTACTATGAGATAATGTGAAAGAGAACAAAACACTTATAGACAACTAGTTTTGCTGTAAATAATCTGTAAGCGTATTGCTCTTGCTGAAGATAGTTATAGGACGTAATTAAAAACTAAAATTTTTCGTCCAGTGCTCAACTCTTAAGAATTGTTGCTTGGGTAGTCTCTACTAGACTCTAATAACACTGTACGAGAGAAAAATAAACCTGTGTGATTTCACGACTTTACATAATGTTTTTGAGGACGCTCAAACTGAATATTAAGTCAGTTTTTTTTGGTCACTCATGGATTTCTTACTACTTGGGGAGGTGGCTGCAGGGCAATTTAGGACCTACATAACTTAGATATCTCTAAATGATGGTGCCCAGAAACAACGACAACAAAACTCTGAATGAGGATTATCCTTTAGTAATATATTATTTTTGTGTAACTGTAATTTTAATGCTGCCCTCAACATAGTGCCGCCCCCCTAGCTACGCCACCCCTCTAGCTAAGCTGCTGGGTTAGAGGCATGATTTAAAAATACTCTGCAAGTATTTAAAATATTGATTCGACCATGGGTGAGCATAGGGTGAGCATTAATATCTAAAATACTTCTCTGAAATTCCAAATTCTCATAACTTTGCATAGTAACAAGGAACTTCAATTCTCATTAAAAAAAAATCAACAACAACAACAACAACAACAACAACAATTAAACAAAATCAGACCAAATAATTTCCCATTACATCTCATAAAGAAATCATATAAAAATTCTACAAACTCATCAGCGTTTGATTTATAGTAATTCGTAGAAAATGTCGACAGTGTGTCTGGCTGAAACATTTTTTTTTCTCTCTCTCTCTCTCTTCTGTGTTCTGTTAATCAGCTATATCAGATTTAGATAACATCCGCCGCCCGCCCTAGTCCAACAACTCTAGCTCCAATTTAAATATGAAATAAACAGAAAATAAATTTCTAAACTATTTTATGCATTTCCAGCCAACTCCTGTAATAGCAACATCATCAGCCACGTCATCATCATCATCATCATCATCAGCAGCAGCCTCAAAACCATTGATTGCCATTCAATGAATGACCAACAAATTCTATGAAAAAACAATAATCGAATTTTAAATTTTCGAAATACTCGACGTTATCGTTTGCTGTCGAGGCAAGTTTTATTTTTATAGCAAAATACATTGTAACAAGGTGCGTGTGGCACGTTGCAGCGGCCAAAAGTCGAAATAATATCCAACATTGTGAAGTGTTGGTGGCACAATTTTTCGTACAATTACGATTTCCTGTTTATAAAAACAAAGAAATAATTTTTTTTCTTTTTAATTACTGCTGTTGGTGGCTGCGCTAGCAATATGTTCGCTAAAACACTCAGAATGTTTGCTGTTTACATGTTGTTGATATTAAAAATAATAAAATTTTCAAAATGTATTTGCAACATTTTATGACCAAAAAAGCATTAAGAATAAAGCATTGAAAATGTATAATATCGTATTTCTGCGAAAGCTTATGTTAGCTAATAATGAATAATAATAATGAAGTTCAAGTGGGACCGACAGATATAAATTAACTTGACAAGTTTTACACAGAAAAAAATTTGATTTCATAGATTTATGAATTTGCTTCTAAATACTATGAATTGTTCATAAAATTCATTTGAAAACAGATTCATAGCAGCAGTGAGCAGTGTTCCAAGATTTTTATTTTATGAACGAAATTATAATATCTCTAAATATTTCTCTATACTCTTAGGCTAAATTCATAATATTTCTGAACGAATTCGTTAAAATAAATAAATAAAAACAAACAAGCCCGGGAATCGCGGCAGTAATCCATATGTAAGCCTCAAATTTACATAATATTGGAAACTGCCCGAATCACTCGGCATTCAGGTGAAACTGGTCTGGAGCATGGCAGAATTATAAGGATGGTAAAAAGGAAGCTGTATGTGAAAATCGGATTTTAGTTTCTCATTGTTGTTGTTGCCTTTATCATTTGACGTTAAGCGTTCCCACAGCTTTGTTGTTGCAAAACTTGTTGTTTGAGCAGCCATTTAAATGTGAGCCAACCTTATAATTGTATCATGGTATGGAGGTTATTTTTTGCGTTTATAACGTACTCTCTTTTCCTCAAATGGCCCTTTTCGCCTTTTCCTTGTATTTGTTACTTCAGCTCTCTTGAGCATCCAGCCAACATATTCACATCCCATCTACTCTGCTATCTCCTTTCCATTCCCTTTATATACGTAGGGTGCCTTTTATATTTCAGGATTTGGCAACCCTGGTGTTGCAATCTGTCAACTGAAAGCTCTATCGCAAAGTTTGACATTTGTTGGCTTATACGTACTCAGAACGTTTTGACATACGAGCGCTATTTGTGTTGTTTATAGTAACTTAAAAGATTCATCTCGGTCTAAAAATGGAATTAAATCGTGAACATTTTCGTGCGATTATTTTTTACATTTTTCGACGTGAATTAACACAGCAACAGTGCATGGATGAACTTAATTCAATTTTTGGCGATGAAGCTCCATCAAGGACCAGTGTTTATCGATGGTATGGTGAATTCAATCGTGGTCGTAGTTCACTCCAAGACGAATTTCGTGAAGGTCGTCCGAAATCAGCTGTTGTTCCGAAAACCATTGATGCTGTGCGCGAACTGATATTGCAAGATCGTCATGTTACCTATCGTGAGATTGAGGCAACCTTAGGCATAAGTGGGACCAGCATACATTCAATATTGCATAAACATTTGACTGTCAAAAAAATTTGTTCGCGTTGGATCCCACACAATTTGTCAATAGCTCAAAAAAAGGCTCGTGTCGATTGGTCGAAGGAAATGCTCAAAAAATACGATCGCGGTGCTTCGAAACACGTCTATGACATCGTGACAGGTGATGAATCGTGGATTTACGCGTATGAGCCCGAAAGTAAACAGCAGTCGACTGTATGGGTGTTTCAAGATGAGCCAAATCCAACAAAAGTTGTTCGCGCACGAAGCACCTTCAAGCAAATGGTCGCCTGTTTTTTCGGAAAATATGGACATGTCGCAACCGTACCACTAGAACAACGCAGAACAGTCAACTCTGAGTGGTACACAACCATTTGTTTGCCAGTTGTCTTCCAAGAAATCAGGAAAACCAACCGCCGAAGACGGATCACTCTTCACCACGACAATGCGAGCTCTCACACATCGGCTCAAACAACTGCATTTTTGAGCACCCAAAACATCGATTTGATGGGTCATCCGCCGTATAGTCCTGACATGGCACCGAATGAGTTCTTTTTATTCCCAACCGTGAAGAATAAACTGCGTTGACAACGATTTTCGACGCCCGAAGAAGCGGTTGCGGCATTCAGAATGCATGTTTTGGAGATACCTCAATCAGAGTGGTAAAAGTGCTTCGACAATTGGTTCAAACGCATGCAAAAGTGTATAGATCTTAATGGAGAATATTTTGAAAAACAATAAAGTGATGTTCGATGATTAATATTTGTTTTTGTTCTCTAATCCCGAAATATAAAAGGCACCCCTCGTATTGGTGGAAACGTTGTCCTTGCTCTTCACTATAGTCCCCTAAATTTTTTGGGAAGTAGTCAATTTGAGAAAAAAAACATGCAGTTTTGAGCTCATCAGACATCCTCATAGTTGCTTAAAGTGTTTTATCATGTCTGAGTATCACAATCTTCCTGTGATTCTCGCAACGGGTGTTACCTAAGAAGTTTTCAGACTTCCTTTTGACGAATCAAGGAATAATCTCTACTCATTGGTTTTGCAAATATTTGGCATTAATTTATACATCAATCCAGGAATATCAGAGCAATAAACAAATGAGGTTTCCTTGTCTTTGGTGAGATATTCGCAAAATTTGTTCACTCGTTCTCAGTATACTGAAAACTTGATTCCGGGTGCTATGAAATTTAGACATTTCAGTTCACTAACTAGGTCTTCAGATATATATTTTGGCAGTCCGTGTCTCCTAATCAAGTTTTAAGGTCATTCTGAGTGAAAAGTATTGGAATTTCTCTTGTCTATATGTAGAGTCCTCCTACTAAATGCTTTTTTTTTCACTGGACCCTAAATCATCCTCTTGAGTTTCCATTGCTTAATTTTCTATAGTTCAATACATAGAACTCCACCGATTTTCTCTTGGTACTTACATCTTGTATTTTGGATATATTCTATATATTCTATAAATAAAATCCTCTTTTGATAGTTGATGTCGCCAGATTGCTGGAGTCGAATATTTTAGGGTTGTCGAACTCTTTTTGTCATTTTTCTATACTAGAGCATGCATTACATAAAATATTAAAAGCCC
Organism: Coremacera marginata; assembly: GCA_914767935.1. Taxonomy (NCBI): domain Eukaryota; kingdom Metazoa; phylum Arthropoda; class Insecta; order Diptera; family Sciomyzidae; genus Coremacera; species Coremacera marginata. Next base: position 52,841,599 of record OU612047.1, read on the forward strand.
ACGTCGTATTTTCTCCAAAAATCTCCCTATTGAAGTATTGGCGGTATCTACCATTCATCGTGTCGGACATCGACTTTCGATATTTATCTAATTGAACATTACCACAAGTATAACAAAATACATGCGGGTTGGTCACCATCACACTCGGGTTTTCTTGTACCATTATACTGCCAAGGCCAAGTTGCCTGCTTTTGAGAAGCTACGGTCACATAATTACGACAACTGCGGGCCCACTTTTCCACTAGCTACCGAAAGTGCATTTCCAAGCCCCTGTGCCTGCCATGACGTGTTATTCAGGGACTTTGCCGGTAGAATACCGTTGGCCACCGTTACCACGTGAAGTTGCCCTGAAACGCAGACACAGATTCTGCATTGAAAATAAAACCCAACGGAATTCAGACTCAGAAGATTCAGAGGATTGAATGAGGCTTGGAGTGAGGCTCAGGGAGAGGAACATAGATTGAACTCACATGTAAGAAGTCAAAATCTCGGAGAAAAGTGCAAGTCCCACAGTCCAGTTTTACCTAAATGGCAAATGTTAAAAGTGTCCCGACTCATTCAACTTTAAGATTATTTTTGCATTTTACCGAAAACTGATGGGTGGTGGAGTTAAACGGACATTGGATTCGTTGTCATCGCACCAAAATACATATAGATTACTACCGCAACTCCCAAGTTTATTTTTTTGCGTGCCTGTATAATACAAATTAAAGGCATATTTCTTTTGACTTTGCTTAAAATGTTTATATTAAAAAAAGATGTAATTAATATTTTGACGAATATTTTATTTTTGTACGAAGAATATTAAAGGTTGTAAATATACCCTAAAAGGTGAACATTGAATTTGTGAAATTTCGAATTGTATCTTACCTTGATAATTTACTAGAAAGAAGTGACGAGCCGTACGAAAATAAAATTAAAAATTTAGTATTTATAACGGTCATTATAGTATTTTCATTCTACACTCATTCAGTCGATCGTACAACAAAAACATCACAGTGATAGTAAATCTTGCTTCCTTTTGTTTACATGTCAATGTAAGCTTTTTTGCTTTACATGGGTATATTGAGCACAACTTAACACTCCAAAATCAGATGATCTCTTGATCGCAGGTAAAAACTTGAGAAAATTTTAGAGAAATTTTAGAGAAAACAACGTAATAAGAAGAATTTTTTTTTTAAATAAAATTTCGAAAAAACCGCACTCGAACTAATATCACTGGTCGACAAAAAAGAAAAAATAGTCTGGAGCAAGAACTATATAAAATACTGACATTAACATATTAAAAACGTATTCATTATGAAAAAAGTATGCAAATCTTAGACATGACATGACTTCTATGATATAAATTAAAATCTTAAAGGAATTTAAATACTAATATTACATAAAACTAGTAAGGAATGGAGCTTCGGCAGGGTAACGAAACTAAAATACCCCCCGCCGTCTATAAAATGTTTATACATAATCTAAAAAATCTTTGTCTCATACGCTTAATTTTATTTTACCCATAGCTGCCTTACTTACTTACTTAGTTGGTCGTAACAACCCGTGTCCGGGTTTCAACCGACCTCATCAACTCTCGCCAGGCGCCTCTGCTTTGCGCGTGCCTTCTCCAATCGGATACACCAAGTGCGGTTAGGGCTTCCTCAGCCTGGTCGATCCATCGGAGGCATGGTCTCCCTCGTCGTCGTTGACCAGCGACCCTCGCCTCGAGGGGTTCTTATCCGAGGCTGGTTTAGTTTTCATTGGGCAGTAGTAATGTGGCGGGACCCAAACCCTGCGCACATTCCATGTTTAAGGTCTATGGATGCCAGTTTGCCGTTGCCCAGGGAACACCACGTGGAGGTTTGAGTCGACTTGAGACGATTTCGACATGGATAATGCTGGCCTCGCCAGGTTGAGGCGGTCAGACACGTTGCCATGTGAAGGTTCGCCCCCTGTTCCCCACCCATAGCTGCCACATAGAGTAATTTGTAGACTGCTTAATATGCTAAAGAATATATGTGCAAAATTTGGTTAGTATGTCCAAAAAATATCGAAAGTTTGGAAGAAGTCGAACAAAGTCTATAGAAGGAGTTTGATTAAAATTTAAATGGCACGCCCCTGTCTAATTCCGCCCAATTTTTTAGACTACTTACTGCTCATTATTTCAAAAAATATCTCGGCAAAGTTTGTTAGAAATTAGAAAAACGGTGTAGAAGGAGTTCGATTAGAAATAAAATTCACACGACCCTTGTCCAATCCCACCCACTTTTGTAAGCTAATAACTTCTCATTCTACTAAGAATACATGTGTGAAATTTGGTTGAAGTCGAAGAAACAGTGTAGAGGGAGATCGATTAGAGTTAAATTTACACGCCCCTTGTCCAATCCTGCCCACTTTTGTACGCTTAAAACTTCTCATTATGCTCAAGAATATTTGTAAGAAATTTGGTTGAAATCGGACAAACGGAGTAGATGACCTCTGTCTAGTACCGCCCACTTTTATAAACTACAGACTGTTCCTTATGCCAAATAATATGTGTGCAAAATTTGGTTTAAGTCGGACAAACAGTGTAGAGGGAGATCGATTAGAGTTAAATTTACACGCCCCTTGTCCAATCCTGCCCACTTTTGTACGCTTAAAACTTCTCATTATGCTCAAGAATATTTGTAAGAAATTTGGTTGAAATCGGACAAACGGAGTAGATGAGCTAGTTTAAAAATAAAGTGCCACGCCCCCTGTTTAGTACCGCCCAATTTTATAAACTTACTCTTAAGATTGCTCAAATAACCTAGCAAAATTTTGTTGATGTCTGACACAAGGTAAATTCAGGCTACGGGCCTGGGTCACTATATACATAAATGTTGCCACTCCCACTTTTATCGCACACAAATCAATAGAACTTCTATATAGCAGACGGTTTTAATGGTATAAAACTAAAATTTGGTGATTTATTTCATATATTTACTTTCGATAACTTTACAAAAAATGGGCGAGGTCACACTATATCTGCGCCCACTTTTTAGAGACGTGCACGTTTTGATAGTCAAACTTGGTATGCAGGTGCTATGGATCCAAGTGACAGTCACTTCATATATTAATGTTGCCACGCCCACTTTTACCGCCCTTAAATCAGTTAAAATTATATATATCAGAAGATCTTGACAGTAGAAGACTTAAATTTGGTAGTAAAGTCCATATGGTTACTGTCAGAAACAGTTAAAAATAGGGGTATCGCACTTTATCTACGTCCACTTTTGAAAAATCATTTTAATTTGCGAGTTGTATGCGTTTTGATAGTAAAATTTCTTCTGTAGGTGCAATGGGACCATGTTGCGATCACTTAATGTATATAATTTTTTCCACGCCCACTTTTTGGGACCATCTATCTATCAATAAAACTAGTAAGGGTGGAGCTTCGGCAGGCTACCAAAGCTAAAATACCCCCCGCGGCCATATTGAAGTATATTCGAAGTCTTTAGCCACGACATACACGATGACATTCAGTTTTATATATTAACGAAAGTTTTCCTATTTTGATGACGTCACTTTGTATGGGTAGGTAGTAGGCGTGGTTGTGATCCGATTTTTCCATATATCATAGGGATGGTTGATATTATATATCAAAGCTAAAGTGCAAAATTTCAAGGCATTTCAATAATTTTTGAGAATTTTTAAGAGATTTAACGTTTAAAATAAAGCCAATTTGTATGGGAGGTAGGCGTGGTTTTCATTCGATTTTGCCAAATATCATAGTGGTGGTCTATGTTATATATCAAAGCCTATATGCAAAATTTCAAGACATTTCTTTAATTTGAGAAGATTTTAAGAGATTTTATTTTTAAAATAAAACCACTTTGTATGGGAGGTAGGCGGGATTTTCATCCGATTTTTCCAAATTTTATAGCCAAAATTAAGACTGAAGAGCAAAGCTCACTTGCCAAATTTCAAGTTATTTCTTTAATTTTTGTGGATTTTAAAGACATTTTACCGTTAATATAAAGTCACTTTGGATGGGAGGTAGGCGTGGTTTTCATCCGATTTGGCACATTTTCGAACTTGATCTTCCTTTTTTAAAATAAACTCATATTTTGAATTTCATCGCGGTAGCTTTAAAATTGTGGCTGTAATCGTGTCGACAGACGGACAGACGGAAATCGACTCAGGAGATGATGCTGATCAAAAGTATATATATTTTTTTATACCTGCCACGTCTCCTTCTTGGCGTTACAAACGGAATGATAATGAGTTAATATAACCCTTACGCAGTACGCGTTGGGGTATAAAAATTAATGCATGTATGTATATACGAATGTGGGTATATGTGTTTATCACGTAAAGACTCCGAAACCGCTGTGCCAATTTTTATGAAATTTCCAGGAAATCGGAAGAAGGGTCTTGAGAGTGTCTCTGTGAAGTCTGGTACCGATTGTAAAAGGGATCGTGGCACTTTAAGTACACCCAAAACTTTCGACATCGAAAAGCTTTGAAATTATGGGTCGGACAGCCTCGAAATTCGATATTCAGCCACAATTTTCACATGCTGTTTCACTGATAACATTCTATGGGCATTGAACGAGGGGCGTGGTACTTTTTCATCACTCCAAATTTTCGGTATAGCTGTCGAAGTAAGTTGTACATCAATAAAATTCGATACAAACCTACTGTAAAGACGTGTAGTCACTATAGCCCACGCCCACTTTTCAGGGGATAGCCTGGTACAAGCTACTATACTCTAAAAATTTAAGACAAAAAAAATTTTAAGAAGTCACGAGAAATAACATTAAGTGATCTGCAGATCGTTAACATTAAAACAAATCATTCAAAATTTTTATAATTAAATCTGAATATCTAACTAAAAAGTAAAAAAAATATTTTAGACTTCTATTTTAAAAAGTTTGACATATATCTTCTATTTTAAAAATACAAATATTTTTTGTATTTTTTTCGCTTCAGCAAAACTTTCTTTCTGATCACAAAAATCTTCATCAATTCCGCAAATCTTTCATTTAGACGTGTAATCTGGTTAATTCTCAGGATGTTCTTTAACGATCATTTATAAATAATCTCTACCACATGATTTCTTATTACAAAAAATGTTGTAATTTTCATGCAGAGTAATTGAGATCATTTATTGAGGAAGTAAAACTCATTGATCATACGATATTTGTTTATATACTGTGTACCTACAATAAAATAAAATAAAATAAAAATATAAAATCTTCCAGCTTCTATGAAAACATAGCGTACGCTATTGCTGCGATCAATGAATCGCTCGATCACTCAATTGATGCGATGTTGCTGAACTTCTGGCACACTTATAAGGCGATGTATGTATTTAAATAATATATTGATATTAAGCGAAATCCTGCCATTATTGTTTACATCTACAGCTTGATGATAAACAGGGAAAATGCAGGCCAGCCAGCCAGCCGTTTGTCGGAAGCTGGCACTGCATGTGATCGAGAGGCAACGCCACCTAGTTTGTTGCCACCAACGTTAACAGGTGTATAATTTAGCCCGCAACGATTTCGTTGATAATTCGTTGAACGAATGTATTGTTTATAATTGAAATTGAAGAAATTTATTAGATTTTATTTGTTTGGAACGCAGAAGAACTTGGAATATGGGGCTATGTAGCGCCGTATCCAGTGGTGCAAGACGGTGCGTCTGGTAGTGTGCGTTGATCGTCGTTTGCTGTCGAACTCAGCTAGTTGCATAGTTGAAAACACACAAATCGTCTTCAAAAAGACGACATTAGGAGAGCTGGTGCTCCTTGAAGAGATTTTATATTGGCGCCAGTAGCCTGTAGCGCCCGTCCTCTTTAGCTTGACGACAAATTGAAGGCAACAACTTTGCATACTTAAATTGAAGGCAAAAAAATACTCAATTGCTATATATTGTGTAGCGTGCCTTAACTGGCGTTGATGGAATAATGCCAAACCGCAGTACCGATACTGGCAACAACTGGTTGCACTCTTGCAAGCAGTGCAGCTGAAGAAGAACGACAAGACTTTGTGGCGTTAGTATCCCGCCAAGCGTAGATTTATAGCCTTCGAGGGAGGTAAAGAGTGCGCAGCATTTTCCTGACGCCAGTCCTGCTGAGGTCTGTAGACGCGTGCCAGGGAGAGTTGGGGGCGTAATGGGCTCAAAGCACAATGAATCCGTTGCACTAGCAGGCGTTATTCGTGGTAATGTGATTTCAGCAGCTGATGGTGTGTTTAAGTTTGGCGCATATTTTCGATTACTGCCTGCGTGACCAGTCGTCGCACATGTGGTTATTTCTTCGCTTAATCTTTAACGCATGTTTCGAATTTTTCGATTTTTAGCAAACAAAAAAAAAACCATGCTGCGAGAATGAGTTGTGATGAGTAGCAACAAAGCCGAAGCACATGTTGGATGTTCTAAAAGTTCAAGTGATCGCGCCAGAACAGAACAGAACAGAACAGAATCAAGAGATTTGTTGACAAAATTTCACTCCTTCCATTAGAACCACAACAAAAGGCGGTGACTGAACAAATTATTTGGTTAATTTTAGTCATCAATACTTTGCCCATGATGATGATAATGATATTTATCTTTCTTTTAATATCTGAAAAGAGTAGCAGAAGGAAGTTTGTTTATTTGTATAGAACCATTGAAAATACTGAGATGAGATGCTTAGCTCAGTTGGTGGCCAGAGTGGTGGTAATACATTCCATTCGACACAGCATGCGGAAGAATAAATTTTCTTTTATCACAATCAAAGAAGAAAATAAAAAGAATTGTTATGCGAACATAATGTTAACACCTAGACTACCTAGTATAACTAGCTATAGTTGTGGAAATATTTATGCCATCTACTGGTGTCATAATTATGATTTTACTAGCTTATAGCCCGCGCGCTTCGCTTTGCTTCGCCCTTATTCCCTGAAAAGTGGGCGTAACTATAGTGAGGCACGCTAATTTTTTGTGAAGCTACCGACAGTAACCGTATAAAGTTTTGTCATATAGGGTCAAAACTGTCTGATATATATACCATTTTTATTGATGACTAAAATAAAACAGAGATAATGGCAATATGTTTTTCATAAACCTACTCAGGGAATACAAAATCAGGAGAAGTTACACGTATATGCATCTTTCCCAGCAGAAAACTCGCTCAGGCCTCTAATAGTCAGACTGGAATTCAGGATTGAGTTTCTTAACATAATTATGCCTCCATTATTCCGTTCCGATTTCAAAGCTGAAATTAAAATAAAATTCAGACTTCCTTTTTACAGACCTGTATTCTTACCTGAAAATAAAAAAAATTTTTGTTTTTTAATTTCAGGCCAAATTTCATATGTGCATTTGAAATAAAATTTAATAATCAGACCAGAAATTATAGATCAACATTTAAAAAATTAATCCCAAATATCAGGTCTGAAGAGACGAAAACTTGTATGAAAAAATCAGAGCTGTTTTCAAGCAAAGCTCAGGCCTCGGTCATGCCTTTTAGGCCTGAAGTGTTGCCTCATCAGACATGACATTTTCTGTTGGGTTTTCTACACGTTTTGACCGGGAATTCGCACTTATGGAAAACCATATGTGAATTATAGTTTTGAATTGAAACAATGTGAACAGTAGAACTTGGCAGACACACACACATATATGCAGTCAATCAGCTTAATTTGTATACAACATTATTCTTAATTGTGTTGGGCTAAATTTGGTTACGAAGGTTAAAAATCTCGGATTCTACATTAACTCTTCTCTCACTTGTGATGACCATATAAATTCCGTTGTTTGCAAGATTTATTACATCCTTAGAAACTTGAGACGAACTGCATCATTCGTGCCTGGTGATACCAGGAAAAAAATTAGTTATCCAGCTCATAATGCCGATAATTTCATACTCCGAGGTGGTATACAGTAAGCCTGATTCCAGGTCAAGCCATAAGCTACAACTTGCATTTAATAATGCAATAAGATACGTTAATGGCCTTTGCGCAATCAACTACTTGGATGCAATATTTTAAATAACTTGGATGCCAGAAATTGCATATTCCTACATAATTTGATGAATACACAAACTCCTGATTACTTATTTAGCAAACTTCAGTTCTGTAGATCAGCAAGAAATAGGAACCTCATTATCCCTAGTTATAATTATTTAAATTCAAGCAGATTATTTTTTGTAAACGTGATCAGCTTATGGAATTCGCTGTCTTTAGCTGTTAAAATTATAACGAATAAACGGGAATTTAAGCATGAAATCTTTAAAATTTTCTCCTAATTCTATCTCTTTCCATTTTCTTTTTCTTCTTTATTTTTTTTTTTTTTAATCTTAATCTTAATAATTTAATATAATGTTGTTGTTATTCATAGTCATATATTTAAAGCCATGTACAAGTCTTAAATATATTTAACTCTCTTACATTTTTCTGATTCATACATGATTTTATACATTTGATAAATTTAAATTCTTTGGATATTAATTGCTTTTTAATTTAAATTATAGATTAAGCCCTAAGTTTTATAAGAAATTAATTTGTTGTTTATAACTTGTTGTTATTATCTTTGTCTTTCTTACTGCATTCAAAAGACTATAAGTCTTATATGTGAACATTGCCTCTAAATAAATAAATAAATAAATAAATAAATAACATAAAGCTTCATATTTCATTGAACTTTTCTCTACGGGCATGTAGGTATTGATTTTCTGAAATATCGTGGAGAAAACCTTAAATTTCATGTAAGTTTGGGGATTTCCACAAGCGAGGTATGTCAGGTATGAGTTTCAACATAGCATGCGACTTCTTAGTTCTACAAATACATTTAGTTTTCATATTTATAAATTTTGAAGAGCGACGAACAAAAATGGCTATTTCAGCCCTTGAAATGACTTTGCACGAGCTTCTTATGATCAATTGTGTTGTGCGTGTTGTGAAATGTTTGAACGCAAATGATAGAGAACTGGACCTACAAGCTTTATGCCGACTCCGAACAGCTTATGTTTTCTAGAAGCTTTTCATGACAGTTTTTACACTCTGAGGTTTGCCATGGTTGGTTGTTTGGTTTAAATGGTGATACTACTACGAGTAGTATCCAATTACCTTTGATGCCATAACCTCTTGTGTTTTGCTTCATAACCATACATTTCGGTTATTAAATGTAAGTATGTTGGAAATTTTCGCTGCCGAGAGTTCTGCTAAATTGCTGACGAACGGCTTACCTAGCACGCTCAATCTAGATCTGGCTAGTGTAGGGCAGGTGCATAGTAAGTTTGTTAGTGTTTATTTTTCCTCTGGGTCGTCGCTGCTGTGACAATGGGCGTTGAAGGGGATTCCGATTTTTTCCGCGTGCACTCCAATGCACCAGTGCCCCCCATTATAATAACTGTGATCCTAGCTATGTCGGTCCGAGATCTGGATAGCATATCTCGGGTTCTGCCTAAGTTGGCCACATTTGCCTTGATGTGGTACATGTTGGTAGTCCTCTCCATCTATTACTAGCTATGGCAAGGTAGTAAGAGTGAATGCTTCCCTTCACTGTATTTAGTGGGTCTGCTACTGGTTCCGCACTGGAAACGTCAAGGGAAGAACCCAGCCTGGCTTGTAAGGTGATATCCTTATTAAGGTGATGTCAAGTTGGTGACTTAGTCGAGCTAGTTCCTAGTACCTCAATCAATTCCATCATCAACATCAACCAATTTCTGTGGTAATGAACTAAGAATATTGCTGTGTCCATATGGTCTGTTCCTCCAGTTGTGGGACTTCCTGAGTCTGGCTGAACAGTTTGTTGCGCTGATTTTAATATGGAGATCTATGAGAAGTAAGTGTGTCAGGACGTTAAGTGCGTCGATGGGACAAGAGCGGATGCCCACAATAATACCTATGTACACTGATCGCTGAATCCTTGCCAGTTTTGATATGTTGTACGCCTTATTTAGTGCCGGCCAACAATCTAATGAACCGTATGTCAAGATAGGCCGAAGGTTTTCTTGCAGGCGCATAAGGCTATGCAGGCCTTTTAAACTCTGTATTCGACGTTATTTTTCCAGTTCAGCTTAGAATCTAGTATGACTCCTAGATATTTGGCATTGTTGGATAGTGGGAGTGTTTGGTCGTTTAGTTTCGGTAGAACGAAGTGTTGCACCTTGGTTTTTGTGGTAAATAGCATCAGTTCCGTCTTTGCTAGAATTCACTCCTAGGCCGCATCTAGCAGCCCAGCTGCTGAGCTTGTCCAAAGCTCCCTCCAGAATATCGCTGAGAGTAAAGGGAAACAGTCCGGATATGCCTCATCCACCTTGACTCCGTTACAATTCAGTGTATTAAGCACTTCGTTCATGGCTGTGAGCCAGAGTAAGGGAGATAGCACACCACTCTGAGGTGTGCCCCTATTAACGAATCTTGTGAGCTGGCTGCAGCCCAGGTTTGCCGGGATTATTCTGCTGCTGAGCATTAAGACTATCCAGTTTCTCACAGGTACACCCACACCTAAATTGGTCAGAGAATCCTGAATTCTTCTTGTATGTATGTTGTTAAAAGCTCCATCTATATCTAAAAAGGCCGCGAGAGTGTATTTTTTAAAGAAGATAGATCTTTCTATTGTTGTGATAACCTCATGTAGGGCGCTCTCCGTGGATCTACCCTTGAGGTAGGCATGTTGTGTTGTGGATAAGGATGTTCTACATAGAATATCTCTGAGATGTATGTCTAAAACTCGCTCCAGAGTCTTTAGTGCGAATGATGTGAGACTTATTGGTCTAAAGTCCTTCGCTGATTCATGACCTCGTCTTCCGACCTTAGGTATAAAAATTACCTTGACTCTTCTCCAGCTACTTGGAGTATAATTGAGTCGAAGGCAGTCTGTAAATATTGAATATAAGAGTTCTGTAACTACATCTTGTAATTTTTGTAACATTATTGGTAGGAAGCCGTCAGGGCCTGGGGATTTGGGTATGGGGAGAAGCTATTTATCGCCAAGATTATCTTATCGTTTGTCATAATAGAGCTGATAGGATTTGTTTGAGGCTCATTGCAACTGATCCTGCAACCAGGTGTGTACTAAGTAGGTGCTCCAATGATTTGTCAGTAGATTCCGTCCGATTTCCATCCGCTTTCCTAAAGAAGGAGAGACTGGTGTGTTCCTTGGATAGAATTCTACCTATTCTCGCGGATTGCTTAAGGCTGTCGATAGATTAGGTGTATTCTTTCCAAGATTGCTTTTTCGAATCGCGAATGAATTTCTTGCAAGTGATAACTTTGTATGGTTGTCAGTTACTCAACCTTTGGCACTTATTGAATGTTCTTCTAAAGTTTTTCCTAAGGTCAGAGAGATCCTTACTCCACGATGGAGGAAAATATTTCTTCCTACCCCTACTGGGAGGACACGAGACCCTAAAGGCAACCTGCATGGTATTCTCAAGAGACTCAACAGAAGAATTAAGTTCCTCCGCTGTTGAGATGTAGCTGTGTGTCAATTTCAGGAGTTTCGGGAGTGCCAATCTTGCGAACTTGGCCCAGTCTGTGCGTTTTGGATTACGAAAAAGTATAGGAGGCTCTATTACCAGGTTCAAATTGAAGAGAATCAAACTGTGATCCGAGAAGGAATTTTTACTGAACACTCTCCAATTAACTACGCTTAGAGATTCATTATCGGATAGAAGAAGAAAAAATTAATTCAATTGAAAAAACTTACAGTGTCAGGTGGGGAGAAAATTAGTGGAGATGAGTATACCAAAGACAAAAGCTTATATTAATTTGCCCCATTCTCAATTCGTCTAAAACTAAATATATAAACTTTTGTCTTTGGTAGACTCATTTCCACTTATTTTGTATACTTTTTGAACCCTATCAAAAGGGTTTTAGCCCTAAAATAATACAATAAAAAATTATTTTCTTCTCTCAATATTGGTATAAATACTTTTTTGTAATACGTATATGATTTGAAAAATAATCCTACTCAAGTAACTTCGCCAAAGTTGAATCCCAACCTGGCCAGCTCCACATACACATTATGTACCTACCTTAATTGAGCTGTTTGATGGCAATAACTGTCGAATTTAGCTGAATTAACATAAAATATTTAAGCTGTTTTTTCCGAATTTCAATCAACAGTATAGTTAGCAGTAGAATCAAAAACAACAACAACAACTACAACATTAGCAACCATCAACCACAAATGCAACATTTCGACGCTGTTGTGTCTGTTTATTTTCCAAACTCATAATATTGATTTCCAACAATCTATCCAACTCACACCTAATCAAATTCATTTAAATTTTTCTAAATAATGGCAATAAATTCGTTTTTTTTTTCTTTGGTACCACAAAACCATACATTTCGACCATCTGAATCATTAGCAATTCGAAACGGAAACTATAGATTCGGTCAAAATATCGGGCACTAAAATAATAACAACAAACAATAAGCACAACGTACAAATACGCACACTGAATGCATTCAAGCATAGATGCGAAGAGTATCTAGTATGTAGCTAGTGAAAAATGTAGATACGTTCCAATGGATGCGATTAGCAGCAACGCGTTGTTTAAATCACCAACAAATTGTTTTACAAACAAGTCATGTACATATTCATAAAAGTTTGTTGGGCCTATTGTTGTGGTGGTTGTTGTTATTGTTGTTGTTGCACTGCTTGTTGCAGTGGAAATATGCATGTTTGGCTGGGTGGCTGTTGGAAATTTTGATAGTGCAACTATTTGGGCGTGTGTGTGGGTGTGGGTGTCTGTGTTTATTGTATTTACATTTCCATTCCGAAACACAAATAAATTAGGTGATCAAATTTTCATCGTCTGCAAATAAATGTTATTTAATTTTATATCTTGTTAGTTTAACTTTTTCCCCATAAGATTGATGAAATTTTTTATTTTTTTTTTTTCATGCGCTAAAGTTGTAGGCGTTAGTTTTCGTATATTCGAAAATATAGGGGCTTAATTTATGTTCTTGGAAATTGTAGACTTTCAGGCGCAGCATGAAACAAAATGTACACGAATATACCATATAGAATGATTTAGGCTCATAGCCAGAATATTTTTTTGGGAGGGGTTTTGATATAAAATGTGAATCTTCTGGGACATTTTCCACACCAAATCTAGAACTTCCAAATTTATTATTAATTGTGACTTTTCTTAAACACAATAAAAATACATCATGAAAAATAACTCAGTGGGCATTTTTAAAAAAAAATAAAGTTAAAATTAAAAATGCCTTTATTAAATTTATGACATGAAGCTCATATCTTTGTTTTATTTTTTTATTTTTTGTCTTAAATAATTTATAAAAACCCTCGCCTAACCTTAGCTGTTCACAGCAGAATGTCAAAGACACAGTCTCTAAAATGAAGCTAAAATGGTCGGTAAATAGCTTCAAATCCCACAAATCACCGGAGCCTAACTGCGTTTATTCTATAGAAATACAAGGGGCTGTGGATACAATTCTACCCTGACTTGGTATTATTTTTAATGGTTGAATAAGCTTATCACATATTCTCACAGCTTGGATCAGAGCAAGAGTAGTCTGTATACCCAAGACAGGAAAGACATCACATACCAGTCCTAAAGACTTCAGACCCATTAGCCTAACGTTATTTCTAATAAAAACATAAGAAAGGCTCTTGGATCTGTATCTCCGCAGTAATATTTATTTTGCGTTAGTATCAGCTTCATAGCGAGGCCGTAGATAGCGAAATATTGCTCAAAGAACTAACATTTTTTTTTCAAAATTAGAAAACACTAAAATAATAATAAAAAAACTAGTAATCCCGTGTGGCGCTAAAACGCCAAAATAAAAAATATCTAGTGATAGGTAATTTTGGACAATTAAAATTAGGACAATTTTTACCTTTGAACCAAGAATTTCATAGAAACTTTCTATTCCTGTTATTACTTATCATTGCACTATAATAAAAATCGATCACATACTTTTAGCCTCAACATTTCTCCCCAACACACCTACCCCCTATCTGTGACCCTTCTTTGGGTTCAAATACAAAAAAAAACACTAAAACTGTTGAAAATAGTTTATATCGGCCGTAGCTGGACTCCTAGAGGGGTTAAATATAGTAACTGGTCCTATTACTTTTTTTACCTCAACATTTCTTCCGAACACACATACCGCCTATCTGCCACCCTTCTTTGGGTCCCTATACAAAACACGCCATAAACTATCCAAAGTAGTGTATATTGGCCGTAGCTGGACTCCTAGAGGGGTCAAATATATGAGCTGGTTCTATCATTTTACCCCTCAACATTTTTTCTGAACACACCTATCCCCTATTTGCCACCCTTATTTGGGTCCCCATACAAAAAACACGTGGCGGCCGTGGCGTAGTGGGTAGAGTGTGTGACTCTTACGCCAGAGAACCCAGGTTCAAATCCTCCATCCGACACAGAAAGTTTTTTCAATTGAATTAATTTTTCTGTTCGGCCGTCACCTCTCTGCAGACAATGGCAAACCTCAGAGAGTAAAACTGCCATGAAAAGCTTCTTGAGAACGTAAGCCGTTCGGAGTCGGCGTAAAACATGTAGGTTCAGTTCTCGATCATTTGTGTGCAAACATTTCACATCACACACAACACAATTGATCATTACAAGCTCGGTCATAGTCCTTTCAAGGGCTGAAATGGCCATTTCAAGCGCTGTCGAAAATACTTTATATCACCAGGAACTGGACTCATTAATCCGCATTTATTAATTGCTACTGGGTGTTTTATTGAGAGTGAAAATGAAAAAACTCGAGATACTCGATCATTCCTCGAGTTACTCTATAATTCCGCGATTTACTCAAATTTCGAGTTATTCGAAAAACCGAATTACTCGAATTGAATATCGAGTTCAGCTGCACTACTCCACTTGACTTGAACCAGAAGCAACTCGCACAGGCCTAGTTATTTGTAATTCTTCTTCTCGAAAATCTATTTTCTACGAACGAACGAACATGTATTTTCTACGGACGAACGAACGAATATTTATTTTCTTCAAACGAATGAACGAACATCTATTTTCTACAAACGAACGAACGAACACAATATTTATTTTATTTCTCTACAAAAGAACGCACTAACAAAATATTTTTATTTTTTCTACGAACGAACGAAATTCGTGCAAAGCTCTGGGCCTATAATAAAGAAAGATCCGTTGAAACGGCCCTGCGAACACTGGTCGGGCCCATAGAAAAATTCTTCTTAACCCATTAAACGCCGAGACCATTTAAAATCGAAAATTATTAAGTCCATTGATTTAATTTTATTGAAAAACACGTAGGAAACTTAAAAAAGATACAACAATAAAAAAATAAAGTTATTTAGTAGGTTTTTGAGCTTGTATCCAAACGAGTACAATAGCGCAATATATGAGCTAATAAATACTCTATTTTTTGTGGTATGAAAAAGTTTAAAACACTCTTTTTCCACCCACAGTGCTATGCCACTCTGCTCGCAAGTCCATCGTATTCGGTTGTGGCATTGGCAACAACGTAAATGGTTTTTAATTTTTTTGGGAAATGTTTTCCAATAGTGATTGCTACACTAGAAATAACCGATCGCTTGAATGTTGACAAAGTCTGTGTGTAATTCCGTAAGTTGTGACGGACAATATCACGATGAAACTGGAGTAAGTCAATATTAAAGCTAACAAATTGTTTGTGAAGTCACTGCACAACGAAATATTAGTAAATGAGACTGATTCTCCTTAACGTTGTACAAAATATGATACAATAATATATTTTGTACAACGTTAAGGAGAACCAGTCTCATTTACTAATATTAAAGCTGTTGGCTGTTTTATACAAATGTCATGCGTTGACTATAATGGAACTAATCATTGCAGTGCATAGGGGCCACCACCACTTCTTTCCACGGAATTTTATTCGGTAATTATTAACTGCTTGGTCATGAAGATCAACGCCTCCCATTCCTGAATTGTATTCTGCTATCAATTGGCTGTCTGACATTTATTTTTGCTTTTACTTTTGAGCACCATCGTTTAACGATTTTGAGATATTCAAGTGCTCCTGCCGTAAGGCTTAAGCAACTTGGGTTATCCAAAACCTAGGGTAATAGTTCATGAAACAGACAACCATGAACTTTGTGTTGTACCACAACACGGACCCGTTTATGTTTTAAACAAGTAAAACATACGGGGCATCCGGTGTGGCAACACGAACATGGAAGCTGCTTCACAAACACAAAGCATCACCCAGTGCCCTGCTGATTAGGAGCATTATGTAATAAACTACATACTGCCCGTAATAGCAGTACCAGTTTAGACTTCCGTAGCGACGTACTTCCATCCATCTACTGGTGGAGACGAGACCTACCCAATCTCTTGCATATTAAGACGGATATGCCAGCCCGGTCGTACCATTGCGCGACCCCGCCGGTCAATCTAGACCTGTGTAGCATTCACACAACCACAACCAGGACGAGACTCCCCGAAGGGCCAGCCCACGACAGTCATCTGGGCAACTCGATCCCGTCAAATGAGGATCCACAACATCCCCGCAAAAAGACCAAGAATACACAAATGCAATTACGAAAAAGTGCATTCTTACACATGACTGTGCTCAATGAGCACTTAAGGGCTAGTCTAACAATTTGCAGTTGCCGACTCAGCTGGAAACTATTACACATGACTGGTACCTACTCTGGAGGACCTTTGCAATTGCCACTCTTACTCTGGCCGTTCGGATTTCACCATCCAGACATAGAGTATTGGCCATTATTCTCAGGGACTGCCGTGCTCAGTATGAGAACCCTTAGTTAAACAACCATTTCTACACTTCCCTCAGTGACTGAGTGCCAGTGCCAGTTTGAGGGTGCGAGTCAAACTCTTGACTAGCAATCCATTTCGGAAAGCCGAAGAGCCGTCACTATTATTTACTCATGCCGACACTTCACAACTGTTGCAACACGCCCAATTAAGGTCTCCATGCGGTGGATAGATAGGGTCTACTCCATCCGACGGGTAAAGACTGCCCCCGTACTAACAAGTTTTAAGGTCAATTGCTATACCTTCGCAGGCTTGTTTCATATCGATATACCGAGTATGACCTGCTACCAAGATGGGCGCCACCCCGAGCTCTTGGTTGGCCCTATCAGTTTTTCCGTTTGCAGGACGTATCCTACAAACAACCCTCCTCCTTTATCCTGGCTTGGGACAGGCAGGCGCAACCCTGGCGGAGTTACCATCGGTTGATGGTATGCATCGGGTCAATACCTTCAAAGTTTGAACCAACGGTTACAGGGCTGTTATCATTCCACTTCACAAAAAAATTTTTTTATTAGCCGTGCCATATCTGTAGTCATAGAATCCTCATCTTTCCTTTTTGAATATAGTGTTAGATTTCAGTGGACATTTTTTTGTTCCCGACTCTCGTATGGTTCCAATAGCTCGAAACCCTTTTTGCTTCAGCATAACTAGCAGATCATATAAAGTGAAGAAATTATCAAAAAAAAAAACAATGTGATCAAAAGGATTAGGAACTTTGTCCAAAAAATCTACAACAACTGTGGATCCAAGTGGCATTTTTGGTTTTTGAGCACTGACACCTTTGGCTCCACAATAGGTGTCAAATTGGTACAAGAAGCCGCTACTGCTTGTCAACATCCAATTTTTTAACCCAAACCTGACAGGTTTGCCTCTAATAAATTGTTTTGAAGAGTGACTACCAAAATATCGTACCATTGACTCATCAACCGAAAGCTTTTCATGCATCTATCCAAACTGGCAAAATTTTTTGGATAGTAACGTTATTAGAAGTCTAACTTTTGCCATTTTGTCGGTAGCTATCAAATTATAATTGTCAGCAAAATGGAGATACTTTTTGATTTCCCTGAATCTATTTCGGCTCATATTGTTGGCAACAAGTGGCAAACGAGAGTCTTCATCCATTTTCCAATACATATCCTCTCTCGGCATAGAATGATAACCGCTAAACAGAAGAATACCCAAAAATGTTTTCAAGTCATGTTCGTTGAATGAAAAATTGTGCGCATTAGCCTGTTACGCGTAGAGGCGAGTTTGCTCAATGATCAAATTTACAACTTCCATATCAAATAACGTTTCAAACACTTCAATCGGCGACTTTCCATCTAGATCCGATACCATTTTTAGCTTGTTCTCCATAAAAAAACTGGTTGCCGGAATCGATAGCATTCCTCTATTTCCCCTGCAACTTCTTGCGGTATAATATTAGCATCAAGATCCTCGGCGACGAAGTCCTATACATCGGTATTACTATCTGGATCTGGTAGAATATAAGCAATGACTAAAGCAGCATGATTTGAAGAACTTTTTACGAAGTCGAAAGCACTACTTAGGTTTACAAATCGTTTGCTATAAAAAGTTGATGTTTTGATGCCATCAAATGCCATTTCAATGCGAAGAATAGTCTGAAAAATGCCTACCTTATTAGCCGTTGTACCTAAGCGAGTACACTCACGTTGAAAGTAACTTAACTATTTTGTTATAAAATACGTTATAAATTTGCCGTTTTCAATTCGTTTTGTAGATATATTTTAACAGTCATGCAAAAAAAAAAAAAATTATAAAACTTGTTGAATACACTTGGTAGACAGAAAACAAGCGACTGACCACAGCAAATCTCATAAATCGCAAAACATGACACAATAAACTAATCGGGGAAGTCCCGTCTTCCTAATTATTTTTGTGGCAAAAGCCAAAAAAGTGTTGCCAATACATCGTTAAAGGAATAAAAAAAGAGAAATCTCTGGAAAAGCTTTTATACTTTAAAATGTACAACCAACTCAAGCGAGTACAGTGGTAGGTAATGGTTTAAACAATCATTTCACATTAGTAGCCTTCTTAGATATAGAGGGAGATTTTAATAATATCACGCCACAATCAATACGACTTGTATTAGTTGAAATAGGTGTGCCTAAGATCATTACAGATCTTAAAAATAAGCTACTCAATAGCAGATAAGTTTTATATAGCCTGGATTCATACATCTCTATAAATCTATTTCAAGAGGCACTCCTCAAAGTGGTGTTCTCTCTTCGCTTCTCCGGAATTTGGTAGTTAACAACGTACTGCTATCTCTTGAGAGAGATGAGTGTGTAGTGGCAGCCTACGCCGATGACCTAGCAATCGCAGTCGTCAGAGACAAGTTTTCCCACTACTTTATGCGATACTATGCAATGACCTCATCACAAACTTGAATGATGGGCCAAGCCCTATGGTCTTGGAGTAAATCTGGCCAAAAGAGAGCTGGTCCTATTTTCCAGGAATTCCAAATTCTGTCTCTAACAGCAACCATACTAAATAGGTCTGTTCTGTCCCTTGCAGATAACGCAAAGTACCTGGTACTCATACTCGTACTCGTTAGGAAGGTCTCGTGGAAATTAACTTTGCAAAGCCCACTAATAAAGCCATAATGGCACTTTACGCATGCAAAAAAGCCAAAGGGACAAGTTGCAAGTTTTCGTCCCTTATCGTTCACAGCGCTGTTTACTGGGGTGGTCATTAGACCTACAAGGAGCCGCGATATCTTTAGATAAAGTTACATATAAGAAACAGCTCCAAAAGGTACAAAGACTGGCACCTATATGCATCAGAGGTGCTCTGAGAACAACACCGACTGCCGCCTTACAGACCATACGAGTACTTCATCTTCTACCACTGTACCTGATTGCCAAATAAACACAAGCTTGTTCGGCGGTCAGATTTAGAGGTTTAGAGGTATGAAAAAGCCCGATAATGGGGAGTCATTTATACTCAACAGCTTCAACTTTACTTCATCAAGGACTGATTACTAGAAATCCCTGCTTTTTTTTTTTGCTGGAAACTATGATACGCTAATTCCATCTAGGACATACTGGGACATTGGTGCGCCATGGCAACGAGGGTGTCTATACTTCTATACAGATGGATAAATGACAAGGTCGGTGACGGGTTTTATTCAAAAGAGCTGGGGGTATCCCTGGCTCATAAGGTTCTTGACTACTGTAGTGTGTTATAGTCCAAAATTATGGTAATAAAGGAGGTTGCTGCATCTTGGCTTTCAAATAACGTTCTCTCAAAACGGAAAATTTATATTTTCTCAGACAGCTGGGCTGCAAGTAGAACGATGGAACAAGTAGCCATCAACTCCAAAGGAATCAAAGAATGCCGTGCTTCATTAGGTGACAGGGTGTATGATAGGCACCATTATATAAATGCATAACAGAAAATGAAAAAGCAGACAAGCTTGCTAGAAATGGAACGCTAGAAATGCAGCATCAGTAGTGCTGAACTCAACGGGTATCCCGTTAGCGACTCTTAAGCTGCTAATCAATCACAACATTACGTCGAATGCCAACACAAGGTAGGCTGAACTGTCTACATGTAGATCCCAAATCTAGATTTCAGACGATCGAGAGCACTTCTTTCGAACAAAATTAAATTCGAGTTTGTGCCAAATTCTTTAAATTCATTCAAAAAAAATTTTTAACTCTTCTCTAAAGAACACTCACTGCTTTTATAAATATACAATAAATATTTTGCCTGTTCCAATATGAAGAAGCTGTTTTTATTATTTGGGTTAAGTAAACAAATTGAAATCGATTGTATTGTGCAGATATCAGAATCAGCGAAAGAAAGATGTTACCACTGTTGTATTGTGGCTGCTGTAAGCTACAGATGCAAGCCCGACAAGTGCACCTTGTTTCATTACATTTCGTTTCAGTACAAATATGTTTCATTCTATTCTTTAACTCTACTATTTGTTTACTTATTATTCTTGTTTTTCTTTTTCTGTGCGGTAGACATGGTAACGCCATTCGTTCGAATAACACCAATATAATTCACACCTCTACCATGTGGGTCAAAACAATGTGCATTGTTGGTGCTGTTGTTGTTAGCTGCTTAAGAGTTATCTTCAGTTTACAGCGAGTTTTTCTCTTCAACGAAACACTGTTTATTTGTTTCGAAATTGATTATTATTTGTTATGAAAACAATGGAATGCAATTGATTAGATTATTATTGGAATTTATAATGGTAGACATGTTGGCACCGATATTAGTATCGATTGATTATAATGCATTTTTTATGCCATGTGTGTACCTACAAAGTATGTGGGAAGCTGGAAATTCACATCTATTCTAAAAAACTGTTTAGTTTAATTTATAGTCATTCATATGTAGATAAGAAGCAACACGTGCAACTAGGAAACGATCATAACAATGGCAACAGCCGTATAGCAGCTATTGTTACCAACTAAGATGAAAACAAGCGGACCGCATTTTGCATAAACTCAAATACAACTACTTGAAATCCTCTTAAGAATCAACTGCCCACCTAGGATACAAACCAAATAAAAACTGTTCGGGTGCAGTCAGCATGTCTGCCATGACTAATTTAATAAAATGAATGAAAAGATATTTGAAAATATCATAAATTCTAAGCAAGTAGCGACAGCACAATAACAAGAAAATATTTTGAAAATAATTTCTACCAGTTTTTAAACAAAATATTTTAATAAGATATTTTCAGAAATAACACGAACATGTTTATCTAATAAATATTTAAATATTTACATAATGTAAACAGCGTTAACAGCAGCAACAACACGAACAACAACAGCAATAACAACAACAACTGCTACCGACTGAAAGTGATGATATACTCGTATTGTGGTTGCTGTTGATGTTATTCTATCATAAGTATTTCACAAACATCATCAACTTCTTCATAGTCGAAACAACTTGGAAAATTCAAAACCGATTCTAACCGAATCATTTATTTCACTCACACACACATGCACACATACATTGCTAGTCTGAGAATTGCAAGCGGAAGAACATTTCAGACATAATTATTCGGGGCAAAATGAATGTGACGAACTCAATCTGGATGATAATGATGAGGATGAAGATATGCAGTGTTGATGATTTAATGCATGTATTGCAAAATATTTACCTTTTCTTAAGAAAAAATCAACAAATACCAAAAGAAAAAATGTAGCCGCCTCACATTGCAGAAAGGGAAGGGGAACTTATGTATATCCGAAGAAGTACGCGAACAACTATACCACTATAAGTGCCATACCATACCATCATACCAACCATCATATTAGGCCCATCATACTATACTATTATACCAAACCCAATATATCGCACCATCATACCCTACCATCATACTAAACCCTTGGTCTAGTTTCGATCAAAGTTCGTAAATACTTTTCATTGAGGAGTAAAATATCCCTCACTCACCTCAACACAGCTCAACTCAGTGCATTTCGTTTTGTTTCTTTCATTGGAAATGAAAAACAAACCAAGGTTGATTTATAAGGTTGTCTCAAGGGAGAGAACGAGTACCCATAATTGTCAAATCGAAGTTGACAGCTCATAGAAAATCTGCAAGTGCTCTCTTTTATCATCCGTTTTTCTTTCGTAGTCATTCGCAAAATTGGCTGGTTTTGACAAGTATGGGTACTGAGAAGAGAGTGCGATCAGCCCTGCGGCAACCTTATAAATCAACCTTGAAACAAACGATCTATCATTCGTTAATCTCCGAATTAGCGAGCGAATCGTTTATTTGTATTTGTCTTTCGTTGCTGTTTAATGCAGCATGCGCTTTTGATGAGCATAAGCTGATATGTGAGTTCGCTCTATTTTTTCCTCACTCAGGTTATTTGAAAATGATGAACTCTTTTCAATGATATTTTTTATACAGTGAGTACTGAGTGAGTTTTATTTTGATGTAATAATTTTTTTATCACTCGTTTCTGTTACAGCTTGATTGTTTGTGTGTATGCACATGTTTATTATTAAAAATGGGAAGGTTTTCAAATACCCTATAGGAACAAACTAACTTGTTTTTAAAAACAACTAATTAAAAAACTAGTTCAAAATAAACCAGTATATGAACTACTTTGAATTATATTAAGGCGGCATCCACTTCAATTCTAAATAGTTTTTATTGCATTATATATGAAGTAATTGAAATACTACTAAAAAAACAAGTGATTGATAAACTACTTTGAATTATATTAAGGCGGCAACTACTCTGATTTTGACATCTTTTAATTGCAAATTTTCATTAGATTACAAGTTTATATATATTTAAACATGTTATTTCATCAAATATTATTAGCTTTAGGCCATTAGTGATAGTTTTCAATTGGTTATTTTAAAGTTATTAAAAAAATAGTTCAAATATAACTAATTTAACAAGTAGTTGAAAATATATACAGACAAAAGTCAATTGACTTATTTAGCGGACATCACCATACAAAATATGTTAGTACGTTCTATGGAAAAAAGTCAGAATTTCAACTAGTTGTGGTTGACAAAAAACTACTTTATCAACTAATTTTAAATTAGTTGATTTTCCTACAGGGTATTGACAAAAGCAAATATGTATCATATAATGAGAAAACAAATAAATAAATAATTTACTTTTTAAATTAAATGCAAACTTATTTAAAAATATTTTGATGACGTTCAATTTTAATGACTTTTAAGTTTTTTATTTTTAATTTAATGAATAAGTGAGTTTAAGTTAATTTCTGCAAATGTGTTTTTTCTATTAAATAAAGAAAAATTTTTGGATAACGTATGCGTTTCATTTCACTTAATAGCAAATATCAAAATGATAAGTATCAAAGTACTTATCATTGATGAATTTTAATATTTTTCAGGGGATGAAAGCATCGTTCTCACAATGATGAGTGCTCTTTATACACGAACGAATAACCAATACAAGTGCTTGAGGAGTTTATGCAAAAGCTTAGCGTTCAACGAGTTGCTCTGAAAAAAATTATTCATTGCTTCTATTTTTATAAATGATAACTCGAAAGAGCGGAAGTAATTTTCGAGTGCTTTACGCACTCTGGTTTCGATCATCTGTCAATTTCTTACCATCAAGGCAGTTACCTGCAACTGTTAACAGACATGCTACTCCTATGGGTCGTTACGTTCAACAAGCTGCTACAAAGCATTACGACCAGACCATACGCAGATACGTCTCTATCATCATACGAGATAAATTTCCGCAAACAATCTGCAACCTCATGGAGACCGTGCTGTGGTCGCTATCCAGCTGGGCTGAAAACTGCGGACTCAACGTGAACTCGGCAAGGTTTTTGGTAGTAATCCTAGACAGGAAACTTCTCTGGAATGAGAACACTAAAGAACTCGTCTAGAAGGCAAACATAGCGCTCCTCGCAAGAAATGGGAATTCTCTCCCAATCGTTCACCCAATGCTACTCCGTGGAGTAATCGTCTGATGTCCGGCCACTCGTAAGTCTTCCGTACTAAAGAAGCTTCATAAAGTGCAAAGAAGTGCAAAGAATGTAAACTATGCATAACCAGGGCCTTGCGGTCTACTTCTACGGATACATTGAACGTCATCCTGCCCTTATCCCCCTTAGAACTTATTGCTATAGATGGTGCTGCTATCACAGCTTTGAGGCTAAGAGAGTCTGGATCCTGGTCCGGAGCTGGTAATGTATACATAAAAACACTGGCCTAGGGCACTATCCCTCCCAACACAGACTACTGTACACCAGAGTTAATCTTTATCCAAAAATACAACGTGTGCATTTCTACACGACAGGAATGGGAAAGCAGGCCTCACTATATTTAGGGGGCCATAAACATATTTACCGACAGCTCTAAGCTCGAAGGGCGAGTGGGTAAGGGAGTCTTTTCCGCGGACCTGAGGGTTAAGACCTTCTTTCGACTACCCGATCATTGCAGCGTTTGTCAAGCGAAGGCCTTGGCCATCAATAAGGCAGCACAGTACCTTAACGAGCTGAGCACCTCAGAAAAAGCTGTCAATATCTTTTCAGAGAGTCAAGCGATGGTAAAAGCATTATGCTCCTACACATAAAACTCTAAATCTCCTGCTGCAAGCCGTTAATCTCTCAACGAGATGGCTGATCAATTCAAGATCCCCCTTGTATAGCTGCCCGGGCATCGTGGCATAGAAGGCAATTGCAAAACTGATAAAGTGGATATAGTAGGTATACCCTTAGTCACCTTAAAACTCCAATGCAGGCGAAACACACTACGTCAAGCCAATGAGCGGTGGGATAATCTGGCTACCTATGCCACAGTCAGCTTAACCTGGCCATTCTGCGACACTAAACGTACCTCCTCTCTACTGAAACTTGGATTACCAAATCTCTCTGTTCTCTAAGGGGTGCTCACAGAGCACTGCTTGATAGAAACAATCGACTTTTACAGAAGTTCCAAAATTTCTAAGGTGGTAGAACCCGTACAACAATTTCTCTGTCACTGCCCCGCTCTGAGTAGAATGAGACTTAATATCATCAGTTGACGCCTCCCTCACTCCCTCGCTTCAATCTCTAAGATAGATCTATGGAAAATCGACAAATTTATCAAAACGGCGGATTGGTTCAACGAAGACAGGACTTCTTTAACACCGGTTAAATGAGATTTCATGGTATCACAAGATGCCTAGATTGACCTAAGTGCAAGGGACGGGTAGCCGCCTTAACCATAGCAACCTAACTTACTATGCCCATCATACCATTAGCATCATACCATCTATACACTGAGAGAAATATGTGCTAGAATTAAATGAAATTGTTTTCATATTAAACGAATATGTTTTTGAAATACAGCTTGAAACAAATTTCATTTAAGTTAAAAACAAATGTTTGTAAAGTAAAATTTAAAAAAAAAGTTTATGTTTTCAAAACAATGTTTTTAAATATACTTTTAAAGTAAACATTTTCAGTTTAAAAACATTTAAAATAAAAAAATTTAAAACAAAAACTTTAATATTTATAATAAATTATAATAAAATATTAAAAAATAAATAATAAAATATTAATAAAATATTAACAAATATTTTAAAACTCTCATTTTTTCGATGCCATTTTTTAAATTTTTCGAGTTTTCGACGTCGGATTCGTGATCAGCAATTCGTGGCATCACTGTAATACTTAATTTGAACACCATCCGATAAAGCTTTTTATTGCAGCTTAAAATATTGAAATATTTTAAATATTACAACAATTAATAAGTTTTTATTTCATTTAATGTTAAAACTTTGTAAGACCAATTAAAAATATTTATGAACAATCAAAATTCTCCTCAGCTTGGTCTCAATTGTCTGGTCAATGACTCTACTGAACATAATCTTTAATTCAATTTCAGATAGCGACAAGTTTTCTGTTAAAGTAAGGAAATAATAAGAGAAAATTATACAAAAAAAAAAAAAGAGATGAGTTTATAGTTGAGAATTAAACACACTTGTTTTTAATTCAGTTTTGTAGAAACGCAAACGCGTTAAATTTATGTGTTAAAATTTTTTGTTTAATTTGAAAGCATGTTTTTTTCTCAGTGTACTATTATATAAAGCGCTTGAGACGTATGTATGTTTCACTTTCACGCCAGAACCACTAAACCGATTTGGACGATTTAGATACCAATTCGCATTTATTGTGCATCGAAAATTTATGTGATAAAAATAAATTTGGTACCTAAATCGTCCAAATCGGTTCAGTGGTTCTCGTTTGAAAGTGGAACATACATAGAACATCACAAGAGCTTTGTATAAAAGTATATTAGATAGATATATATATATATTAGGTAGGTATATATTAGGTATATTAGATAGATATATTAAAGCCCTGTGTAAGTGAAAGTGGCTGTTTTTTAAATGACCATAAGAGAGATGACAAGAGTTTATTGAATTTTTTTATTAAATTAATTTTGAGCACTAAGTTTTTTGGTCCAGATTTCGAATTTTTAATTGTCTTTTAACATAAAAAGATAAAACAAAAAAAACGAAATGGCCATCTCAGCCCTTGAAAGGACTTTGACCGAGCTTCTTATGATCAATTGTGTTGTGTGTGATGTGAAATGTTTGCACACAAATGATCGAGAACTGGGCCTACATATGAGCTGCTCAGAGCACAAGTGGCGTAAGTCCATTTTTTAAGGAAATTGAGTTAAGTGCATAGAAGTGAAGAGGAATATGTAACCTGTTTATGACTCCGGGTTAGTAACTCCTAGCTTACGTAATCTCTGAATCAAATGCAATACTTAGTTATTGTTCTGACAAATTTTATAATTTTTTCAGAGCACAAGTAGAGTAAGTCCATTCATTTTATATCTCCCTTAACAATGGATATAATCGCTAGGGGAAAGTTTTGTCCGACTTCTGGATCTAAATGCAATCATTCCTCATCAAAACATTCTTAAAACTAGTAAGGGTGGAGCTTCGGCAGAGTACCGAAGCTAAAATACCCCCACACGGCCATATTGAAGTATATTCGTAGTCTTTAGCCACGACATACACGATGGCATTCAGCTTTATATATTAACGAAAGATTTCCTATTTTGATGACGTCACTTTGTATGGGAAGTAGGCGTGGTTTTGATCCGATTTTGCCATGTATCATAGAGATGGTTCATATTATATATCAAAGCTAAAGAGCAAAATTTCAAGACATTTCATTAATTTTTGTGAATTCTTAAGAGATTTAACGTTTTAAATAAAGCCAATTTGTATGGGAGGTAGGCGTGGTTTTCATTCGATTTCGCCAAATATCATAGTAGGGGTCTATGTTATATATCAAAGCCTATATGCAAAATTTCAAGACATTTCTTTAATTTGAGCAGATTTTTAAGAGATTTTAATTTTAAAATAAAGTCACTTTGTATGGGAGGTAGGCGTGGTTTTCATCCCATTTTGCTCATTTTCGAACTTGATCTTCCTTTTTTAAAAATAAACTTATATTTTGAATTTCATCGCTATAGCTTTAAAATTGCGACTGTAATCGTGTCGACAGACGGACAGACGAACAGACAGGCGGACACACGGAAATCGACTCAGGAGATGATGCTGATCAAAAATATATACATTTTTCTATACCTGCCACGCCTTCTTCTTGGCGTTACAAACGTAATGACAAAGTTAAAATACCCCTTACGCAGTTCGCGTTGGGGTATAAATATCTCACATTAGATTTCTACAGCGGAAATGAGAAATTTCTAAAAAAGTTCAGAGGACAAGTGGCGTTAAACGACAAGTTAAAAATATCTCACATTTCTGCAGCGAAAATAAGAAATTTAAAAAAAAAGGTTTAGTTCAGTATGCAAAATTCTTCATTATTTTTTTGTATTATTCAGTAAATTTTACGATATGAATAGCTCTTTTTATGC
The DNA here is from genome assembly GCA_914767935.1 of Coremacera marginata. Lineage (NCBI taxonomy): Eukaryota > Metazoa > Arthropoda > Insecta > Diptera > Sciomyzidae > Coremacera > Coremacera marginata. Next base: position 52,869,707 of record OU612047.1, read on the forward strand.
TCTCGACCTAGCTTATAAGCGAAACTGAGTTCTTTATACATAGAATTTCTAAAAAGAATTTTTCGAAATATATCATTTTCTCAAAACTACTAAAAGTGGACTTACGCCACTTGTGCTCTGAGCAGCTCATATGTTTTACGCCGACTGCGAACGGTTTATGGTCTTAAGAAGCTTTTCATTGCAGTTTTTTAGTCTCTGAGGATTGCCATTGTCTGCAGAGAGGTGACGGCCGAACAGAAAAATTAATTCAATTGAAAAAATTGTCTGTGTCAGATGGAGGATTCGAACCTGGGTTCTCTAGGGTAAGAGTCACACAGTCTACCCACTTCTCCACGGTCGCCACGACATAAAAAGATAACATAACATAAAAAGTAACATAAAAAAGATTTCTTGCAGTTTATTAAATCCAAAATTAAAATGAACTATGAAAAATTAAAATTTTTTTAATAAGTTTACCGGTTGAAGCTACATTCACAACTGGAATGTAAAAACTGAGAGCCAAAAAATCGCTTCGGTAATCTGTTAGTTATCGCTTCGGTATTCGGTTAATAATCGCTTTGACAATCAATTGTCGGTTGGTAATCGCTTCGGTAAATGGCTGGTAATCGCTTCGGAAATACGTAATTGGTTGGTAATCGCTTCGGTAATTAGTAATCGGTAAGTAATCGCTTATCGATAAATGGTTCGGTAATCTGTTGGTAATCGCTTTGGCAATCGGTTATCGGTTAGTAATCGCTTCGGTTAGTAATCGCTTCGGTAATGGGTTGGTAACCACTTCGGTAATGGGTAAATGGTTCGGTAATCGGTTGGTAATCGCTTCGGTAATCGGTAATTGGTTCGGGAATCGGTTGGTAATCGCTTCTGTAATCGGCAATTGATTCGGCAATCGCTTGGAAATCGCTTCGGTAATCGGTAATTGGTTTGGTAATCGGTAATTGGTTCGGTGATCAAACTAATCATGCGAGACGGCTCTTTTGAAGATGTAAATGCAAATACTATTTGTGCCAAATTTGAACTAGATGCGTTCAGCCTTTTAGATTTGTTAACAGGTCAAGCAAACAAAAAACAGAAAATATATTTTATGTATATCTATGGATTAATTTGAGGAGCATATTATATTTTGCAAAAAGAATATAACAATTATTGCAGTTAAAGCTTCAAAAGGCCCGAATAAAAAAGTAATGACCACCCAAATAGAAGCCCCTTTGGTGACAGACCACCCAAGTTCGATTGCATATCATTATAAGGAACGACTTTATCGTAACTACTGAAAACAAAAAAAAAAAAATTTATTGATATAATTGTTTACTTGTTTGTGCAGCAACAATACAACAACATTTATAATCACACAAATATATCAAATAACATGCGTGATCATCAACACCAGCTTCATCAGCTTTATCTTCTCCAACTCTGACTTTTTAATTACGACTCGTAAACGTTTGTCATCGCATTCTTTATGCAACAGAAGCAGTGCAGACAGACGGTCGCCAAAAATCATGCAAGTATTTTAAAATATTGCTTTCAAGCTTAAATTGAATCAAGTGGTGAAAAAATGCTTTATCAGTGCATTTAATTAAGCGAGTCCTGCCTGTCTTTAACAAACAATAATTGATGGTGGCTGCAACAAATTTGAAAACTCATCGAAAATTTAAACGTAACGTAAACAAAAAACACTCACACACAATTTAAAAATTTATAATTGCCAATGAACACCCCTGTTATGAATACGAGACGCCGATATAAACAACATAATAACTTAAATTAAATACATTTTAGGCCCAACTGCCGTTCGTCAGCAAGCATCAAAATATTTTGAAGCTGCGACTGCTCCTGCGACTACGATTGCCACTGCGTTCCCTTGTAAGATTCTCACATTTAAACGTTATAGCGATAAGTTTAATTTGGGAATTAAGTATTTTTGTTTATTTAAGTTAAAAGAGGAAAAAAAAATGTGGTGCACCAAAAAATAACAAGATATATGCCACTAAATAATCCTCACAATCAGCCAGAGCACATGTTACCATGAGAGAGAGAGAGAGAGTGAACAAGAGGGGCGAAGGTATGTCTAAGTGAGATGGCGACATTGTCAGATTTACACATCAAGCGTCAGTTGCCATTTAATTATTATGAGCAGTTTTTTTTATATTTTTGACACTATTGTATATGGAAGAGTCAGACAGCCAGCTAGCCCGCCTGCATGCCCAATTATAACTTTGTTATTTTTGCAGGCTCTGCTACTTTATTTAAGCAGCAGTGGCAGCAACTAACAATTTGCTGCAGAAGCAACATAGGAAGCGGCAGCAGCAGCATGTCGCACACAAATGATTTTTAATTTTTCGGGAGGAGATCATCTTTAGTGTCAACTTGATTGGATTGGGTTTTTTTTTTTTTTGGACAAAGTAAGCAACATGCAGGCAAACGTAGAGATAGTCAGACAAATCGAAATATAGACTTACATACTTGGTTGATAGACAGACAGTCAGACGGACAGCGGAGGCAGCAGCAGAAGCAACTAAAGCGATGAGCAATTTCCTGCGCACATTTTGTCCTAAATAAACATTTCATCATTTGCCGCACATTGAAGTGGTCGAAAGTGGCTGCAGCGACTCTAAAACGTAAAAAAAACTTCCTTCACTTCGCCCTCTGGTTGCTGAAGCATTCCATTCCGTTCCAATCCAATACAATCTAAACACGCACCGATATCCTCCTCATGCTAAAGCCACTACTGCTTGTGATAGTGCCAAGAAATGCATCCAGCCATCATCCATCCATTCATTCACTCATTCATTTATTCAACGCATATGCTAAAAAAAACATTGCTTCTTGATGGTGGCTTATTGAATTGTCATTTATTGGAATATTTATCGCTGCGATGGCTGCCTGTCAATTCAAACAGGCGAATGCAATTTATTTTGTATATGCCACTCGGAAGTGATATCTTCCATAAATTGAATGGAATGCCTTGCTGGTTAGACGACAATGAAAGTTAATTTAAATTTTCTCTCAACACCTTCTTGACCAAAGTTAAGCTGTGTTTTATATTTAGTGTAAATGAGTGGCGGCCGTTGCGCAGTGGGAAGAGTGTGTGGCCCATACGCCAGAGAACTCTGACATCTCTTTCGAACTCCACCTGACACAGAAGTTTTTTTTCAATTGAATTAGTTTTTCTCTTCGGCCGTCACCTCTCTGCAGACAATGGTAAGCCCCAGAGAGTAAAAACTGCCATGAAAAGCTTCTTGAGATCCAATTCTCGATCATTTGTATTAAAACATTTTACAACACACAGAACACAAATTAATCATAAGCATGATACAATGATAAGGTAGGGCCGCTTCGCTGTGTGCTCTCACGCGTCAACGAAGAGTGGATAATGAGAAGGAACATATATGTCAAAACGACGAATTTCGTAGAAATTGCAAATGAAGAAAATATTTTATGTTTCCAAGTTGCAAACAGTGCGGTCGCGGGTATTAAATTTGTGCTAATTTGAGTGAAAATATTATAAAAAAGTGTAATAAACAACTGCGAAACGTGAGCATAAAGAAATTCGCGATGAACAGCTGATTTTGACACCTATCTAGCTTTATTCTGCCATTTAATTCTACCATGGATCATAAGAAGCTCGGTCAAAGTCCTTTCAAGGGCTGAAATTGCCATTTTCGTTTTTCGATTCGTACAATTCCGACAGAAAATATGATGAATTCGAATTCAATACATAAGCTTCATGAACTCAGTTTTAAAAAAGCTGACTTTTTGAAGTTGTATCAGTTGCTTCGTAATAAGCATAATGTAATTTTAGAATACATAAATGGAAATTGCCTTGATGACTCCATTAGTTTTTTTTTTATATGGAACTCTTTGATATGTTTTCTCAATCCGTACCGTATAGTCTCAAATTTGCATGAAACTCTGCGTACCCCTGGTACACAAAGGATTTAAAAACTCTTCGCCACAACAGGATCAAGGCATGGAAGAAATACGTCTGTAATGACCTAGAAACTTACAAGCATTTGTTTCTGGAAATTGAAAATCGCTCAGTTATATTATATAGTGAATATTTAGATAATGTTAAGCTAAGGAATTTTTTTGAATCAAAGAAATTTTGGGGATTCATAAACACAAAGAAGAAATCCAATGGATTCCCTTTTTCATTTGAAACAATTGATGGATTTACTGACGATCCCGTCAAATTTGAAGCCTATTCACCTATCTTTTTAATGAATCATTGGGTTCAAATTTCTTTAAACCTGATGGCGAGAACTTTTTATATATGAATTCCGCACTCATGATTTCTTTGGAACACATATCCTTCACTCCAGAGGATATTTTAAAATATAATGGATCTATCGATGAGTCAACCGGTCAACGCGGTTCCATTTTGAGTCAACCACTTTCTTTATTATTCAATAAATCAATTAACGAAAGTTATTTCCCACTATTCTGGCAAAAATCATTTATACTTGTAAGTCCTATTTAAAAAAAGGGTTGAAGGAATGATGTCAATAACTATAGGCCTATCGCTAAGCTCTCATCGATTCCAAAATTTTTTGAGTGGATCTTATATGATCGGGTAAAAAATACACTGTGATGAAGCTATAACAACTCGTCAGCATGATTTTGTGAATGGCAGATCCACGATGTCTCATGGCAGAATTATAAGGTAGGCTCAAGTTGGAGTAAAAAGGAAGCTGTATGTCAAAATCGGCTGGTCGAATTTTAGTTTTCTTATTGTTGTTGTTGCATTTATCATTTGACGTTTAGCGTTCTCACAGCTTTGTTGTTGCAAAACTTTTTGTTTGAGCAGCCATTTAAATGTGATCCTACCTTATAATTGTATCATGCGATGTCTAATCTTTTCGATTTTACACAGTCACATTTTATTATGTCTTGTTAGTATTGGTGCGCTCTCAAATCTGGCACATTGAGCTCATACAATTTGCAGCGCAAAGCGACATAAATCATTGTAGCAACACCGTCAGCGAACGACTGAATTATATTCTCTTGTGTTGTGAGCTTTGTGTGCATCTGAAAAGTTACGCTCAGAGAGCGCTCAAGGTTGATTTATAAGGTTGTCGCAGGGCTAATCGCACTCTCTTCTCAGTACCCATAATTGTCAAAACCAGCCAATTTTGCGAACGACTACGAAAGAAAAACGAATGATAATAGAGAGCACTTGCAGATTTTCTATGAGCTGTCAACTTCGATTTGGCAATTATGGGTACCCGCTCTCTCCCTTGTTCTCCCTGGTTCATGGCAGAATTATAAGGTAGGGCCCACTCGGAGAAGAATGGAGTAGACAGCAGAGAAAATGCCGGATAGTTGTCAAAATCAGCTGTTCATCTCGAGTTTCTTTGTGTTCACGTTTCACAGATGATTTTAGGTTAGAATTGCTACAAGTTTTCTCTCATTTTTAAGACTTTTCCACAATTTATAGTTTTTATTACACTGTTTTTATAATATTTTCACTCAAATTATAACAAATTTAATACACGCAACAGCACAGTTTACAACTTGGAAACATTTTATATTTACTTCGTTTGCAATTTCTACGAAATTCGTCGTTTTGACAACTAGTCGGCATTCTCATTATTCACTATTCGTTGACGTGTGAGGGCACTAAGCGACTCGGCCCTACCTTACAATTCTGCCATGGCATGGCTTACACTGACTTTAGTAAGGTATTTGATAAACTACCACCAGGCGCGGATCCACGGGGGGGAGAAAAGGGTGAAATTTCCCCCCCCAAAATCTCATAAATTTCATCAAAAAACTGAAATATGCATGTGTAACCAAGATAAAGCAAAATCAAATGGTACGTTTAAGGCTTAATCTACCCGTGCGCAGTAGCCTTTAGAATTGCTAGTTGTGTTTTTAGCTTGCTGACTGTGGTTCTGGCTTAAGTTGAATCATTATTGTCCTCTTTACTCTTTCGTCTTCAAACATTAAAATAATATTGCTATTTCGTCCAACTGAACGATAAAATATAAATTCTGTTACACTGTCACTCAACGCAAGAATTCTGTTATAAATTGCATAAATCCAGCAAATTAAGTTTGTACAGCAACCTAACCAATGACCAATTCAAGCGCTGAACGTTCTTTTTCATCATTACGATGCATCAAAACCTGGCTCCGAACTACAATGCTTGAAAAAAGATTAGTTGGTTTAGCGTTGCTTCATATTCACTACGACATAGTTTTGAATCCAGAGGATGTAGTCGAAAGATTTTCCAAAATTGGTAAACATAGAATTTTACTATAAATTTTAACAAATAATTAATAAGTTATAATTATTTTTAAATATGAATTAAATCATATCTAAATTGATGTTAAAAATAATAGAATATATGCATTATTTGACTTCAAATAAAAGTTTTAAAAAAATATATCTATGTGAAAATTATTAAAAAATTTCCCCCCCCAAAATTCTTCTCTGGATCCGCCCCTGCTACCACACAGTCTAATCTTATTTAAACTCGAGTTAATGGAATCTCAATAAGGTGTTCCTCAGGATAGCCACTTGGTCCACTTCAGTTTATTTTAGCAATCAATAATGTAACTCACATCATCCAACACTCTCATCTGCATATCTATGCCGATGATATGAAAATGTACAGAATGGTTTATTCTAAAGATCATTCAGATCTACTCGCCTGACCTGATATCCTTTAAACTTTGGTGTTCTAAAAATAATATGTTTCTAAATCCAGATACATGCTAAACTATGCCCTTTTCGCGAAAAAGGAATAATTTTATTTTTGATAATAAGATAAAAGATACTGCCTTAAATCCTGTAGATACCGTCAAAGACCTAAGTATATGCATGTATTCTAAGCTATCGTTTAACATTCATATTGATATTTGTAAAAAAGTATCTTCAATGCTTGGATTTATAAAACGCTATGCCAAAGAATTTAATAGCATGATTACAAATACAACGTTGTATTACTCAATCCTGCGTCCTCACTTAGTGTATGCAAGTCAAATTTGGTCCCCAAGTTACAATGTGCATGTTGATTAAATGGAAAGAATTCCAAAACATTTTGTTCGGTTTGCTCTAAGGGGCTTAAGTGGAACTGATATATTAGACCTTCCTCCTTAAGAGGATCGTTTTAAACTGTTAAAATACAGCTCGTGGTTCATACGGATGCGATAGTCATCACCGACTCGAACAGGATCGAAGATTTTGCGAAGAACTTTTCTCTCGAACACCCCCAGAGCAGCTGCGGCAGTTTGCGAAACTACCCATGCCTCAGAGCCATAAAGCAGCACAGGTAGTACGAGCGTCTTGCAGAGTGTTAGTTTTGTCGATCGAGAGAGGGCTCTGGAACTTAGTTGCTTACTGAGACCGTAGTAGCACCTATTAGCAATTATTGTTCTTCGCTTTATCTCCAGGCTGACATCGTTGTTGTTATTAATGGCGGTACCAAGATATATAAACTCCTTGACTACCTCAATAGCTTATAGCTTCCGGATGAAACGTGGGAGTCTAAACGCCGCGCTCCCTTGTTTGTAGACAGCATATACTTTGTTTTACCCTCATTTATCGTCAAACCCACATTGGCTGATTCCTTTTCGATCGCGGTGGAAGCAGCGGTAACATCTCTCTTGGTTCTGCCGACAATATCAATATCATCAGCTTATGCAAGGAGCTGGACACCTTTGTAGAAAATGGTGCCATTACGATGCACACCGGCGTTTCGTACGATCCCCTCCATGATGATGTTGAATAGATCCCAAGATCTCTGGATCGCCTTGTCTGAAAACTTTTTCGGTATTGAAGGTTTCGGAGAGGTCATTTCCTACCTTGACGGAGATGCGTGTGTTGCTCAACGTCATTCTGCAAAGTCTTATCAACTTTGCAGATATACCGAACTCAGACATTGTTGCGTATAGGCAATCCCTTCTCGGGCTATCGAACGCAGCTTTGTATTCGTCAAATAGATGATGTGTGTCAATTTGGTTTTCGTGGGTTTTTTCAGGATTTGTCGTAGCGTGAAAATCTGGTCTATGGTGGACTTTCTAGGTCGAAAGTCACACTGATGAAGTCCAATCAGTGTTTTTGTAATCGGCTTTAATCTTTCACACAGTACGCTTGAGAAAACCTTATATGCGATGGAAATAAGACTGATACCTCGATAGTTGGCGCAGATTGTTGGGTCTCCTTTCTTATGTATAGGACATAGTACGCTGAGATTCCAATCGTCGGCCATGCTTTCCGCTAAGCCATATTTTGCTGATGAGCTGATGCATGCGCCTTATCAATTCATCGCCGCCGGTTTTAAACAATTCAGCTGGCAGGCCGTCAGCCCCGCTGCTTTATTGTTTTTGAGTCGTTGGATAGCAACTCGAACCTCTTCATGGCTAGGTGGTGATACTTCCACTCCGTCATCGTTGATTGGTGGCACTGAACTGTGCTCTCCATGGGCGGCATTGGTGGAATCGTTGCCAGTAAGTAAATTTGAGAAGTGCTGTCTCCACAATTTCAGCATACACTGTGTATCCGTATTCAGATCTCCATTTTCGTCTCTAGAAGTGGATGCTCCGGGCTTCAAATTTGGGTTAGACGCTTAACCTGTCGATAAAATTTTCATGCATCCTTCTAGCCCTGGTATACCTCTAGCTCCTCACGCTCACGCTTTTCCTGCTCTCTTTTCTGGCATCTCAAGAGGCGCCTCTCTTCCTTCCTCTTTATGTGGTAGGAAACCAATGACTTCTTCAGCGGCAGCGCGCATGGAGTGGGATATATGCGCCCAAAGTCCGCCGGCGTAGTCGGATCCAGAGATTGGTTGGTTGCGCTTAACCGAGAGTTGAGCGGAGTAGGCCTCGGCAGTCCGTTGTAATTGCACCTTAGCAACATCTAGCATTCGTTGAATTCCTGTACTTATTTTCTCCGCATTGCATAATCGCATGCGGATCTTGGCTGCAACAAGATAGTGGTCGAAGTCATTGTGGCCTTCCGTCAATTACAACATGATCATTTTGGTTTCGCATTTTTTGATCCGGGAACAGCCAGGTGGCCTTGTAGATGTCAAGGTGCTTAAATCTGTTGCTACTAACTATCATGTTTCGAGCCGCAGCGAAGTCGATCAGTCTTAGACCGTTGTTTGTGGAGGTCTCATGGAGACTGAACTGATCGACAGTGTGGCCAAAGATGCCTTCCCTTCCGACTTTCGCATTGAAATCGCCGAGGACTATTTTCACGTCATGGACTGGAAGGTGGTCGTATACGTCCTCAAGATTAGCGTAGAAAGCGTCATTGACGGCTTCATCCTTTTCCTCCGTCGGGGCGTGAGCGCAAATAAGGCTGATGAGAAAAAATGTTGCCTTGATGCAGATCGTGGCCAATCTTTCGTTCATAGGTGTGAACCGAGAAACAAGGAGGCGAAGTTTCCGGCTAACGACGAATCCACATCTGAATTCGCGCCTCTTCGCATTGCAGCTGTAGTAGATATCGCCGTGTGATTGGTTAGAGAAACTTTGCCTTTCCATCGCATTTCCTGGTTGGCGGTGATGTATGCGTTTATTGTTTTGAGGGCTTCCGCCAGTTGGATAATGGCACCTTCCCTATAAAGGGTCCGGACATTCCAGGTACATATCCGTAAATCATTGTCCGTTTTTCGTTTGCGGTGGTCGTCAACGTAATTGGGGTTCTTATACGAGGCTGGTTTAGTTTTTATTGGGCAATAGTAATGTGGCGGGACCCAAACCCTGCGCACATTCCATGTTTAAGGTCCACGGAGCGACGCGCCGCTCAAATTAGCCGTCAAACTAGCGGACGCCAGTTTGCCGTTGCCCAGCGAACACCACGGGGAGATTTGAGTCGATTTGGAACGATTTCGACATGGATAATGCTGGCCTCGCCAGGTTGAGGCAGTCACACACGTTGCCATATGAAGGTTCGCCTCCTGATCTCCCAATTGATATTTCCCAATTGATTGTATATATTTACGAATATTCGTGTTAAAAATTTTTACTAAGAGAAAAAAGGATAATAATAAAAAAAAAACAAATGTCTTGAGAAATTAAAATGCCTCACACTTCTAAATAAAAGTGTTTACAGATGATCAAAATCGATCAATGTCTCAAAAATATATAAACAAATTATCAGGCAAAGAACCGTTTTCCGATTTTAGCCTTTAACTCCTAAACTCGAGCTGATAGGCGAAAAATGGATACTATTTCTGAAATTTACAACCAAAATGTATCATGCAACTTTGGCAAAGTGCTACTTTGTTCTCTAGTATAATATACATAAATAATTTTCCTCATTATAACTATTTTTTTCGATGTGTTTCACTTTCAAATAAGCAATGTGCTCTTTTGGCAGTATTATACCATTTTTTCGCAAGCTATTTAAAATAATTTTGTTTATTTAATTTCCCTATAAAACTAATTAAAACTTAAATTACCGGATATAAGCGTCATTAAGATGAAATTCAACATCATCCGCTAAAATAAAAAAAAATTTAAAAAAAAACACCAACAGCATCGCATAACAATATTTATACAATTAAAAAGCTCAAATGAAATTTTGCACAATAAATAAAAATAATAATAACAACATGAATAGAAAGGGAACAAATCACAGATATCAGCAATAAATACAACAACAACTACAAAAAAATACACAAATCAAATGAAACAAGTGCCAACAAAAAGAAAAAAGTTCCTAATAAAAATATATAAACATCAACAAATTAGCAAAATTATGCGAATAAAACAACAACAACAACAACAACATAGAACTCAACAACAACAACATTGAAGGAAACAAGCCTTCACACACAAGCACAAAAGCTCTCAAATTAAATCGATCGATATTTGTGTAAAAAAAAAATACTTACCAAATATCTAGAAGCTGACTCCAACATGAATATCATCAGTATAAAAGGATTAACCCATTATAGCCCAGGAATTTTTTTTTTTTGATTTTTTTTACGAAAATTTGTATACTAGGGTAATTCGGACCAAAAAATTCAAATCTGAAGTCAGAAAATTTTTAAAATTTTTTTTTTACGAGAAAAATGGTGTTCGATTAATCGAACGCTGGGCACTTCTTATAATTTTTTTAAAAAAAAATTTCCTATATATTTTACCGAAGGAAAACTTGGTATATTACAAATTTTAGTTATTTTATTGTATTTTATATGAATGAAAATTGTTTATTTTTTAATTTATTTATTCCAATTTCTTTTCTACATGGTATAACTCAAAACAATGTGTATGGAGTGGAATATTACATCTTTTGCACAAGAATGAGGCTGCTTTGTGGCAATGTTTACATCTACGTTTCCTATTGTGGTCTATTTTAACAATAAGGTGCTGTCCTTTATTGCGGGGAAGATTTTCTGGTTGAGTATCATTTGAGTCCGGAAAACCAGGAGGGCTATATAAATCGCCTTCTTCGGAGTTTGCTTGCTCATCTTCAGCTGACATCATAAGAGAGTAAGCGATATCAACTCGAAAGTCTTTTTGAGGAACTATATTCTGCTTTTGATATCGTCGTATGAAACAAGATAGTTTCCATGCGTTTACAATTGCTGAATTTAGCATAGCAATCCATAAGGGCCAATACCACTTCTTTTGTCTTATAGCAATATAATAATTTTGGGCTGCATTGTCATGGAGATCAACTCCACCCATTCCATGGTTATAGTTTTTCAACAACTTTGGTTGATCGTAGTTCGCGAAGTAACCCGGTTCTACGACTTGCCCGTCTTTATTTCTTGTTTGCTTTTTCCATCGTTTGACTGAAACAGTAGGTACCATCTGGTCAAAATTGGTCGCTATTGTAACTTCTTTGTTGTCTTGCCAACGACAAAGAAGAATTTTATTGTTAGTGTCAAATTGGAAATCATGACTGCCCCTTTCCAATTCTTTTCCAGTTTTTAATTTCACACAAAGACACATGAGGTAGTACGACGTAAAGAAATTGTCAAAATATAATATATGACGGCTCGGATATTCTATATTTTCCAATAACCGAAGAACTACATCGGCTCCAAGACCAATTTGCCTATTGTAATTGTCGGATGCTCCACCATATGGTATGCAGCTATAAAGGTATCCAGCTGAGGAGCAAAGACACCACAATTTGTACCCAAATCGAATAGGTTTGCCACACATATACATTTTACAAGAATGGCGCCCAAAATATGGAACCATCTGCTCATCTATTGAAAGTTCTGGCTCCCAGATACCGAATTGCATGAACTTTTTATTCATCACTTCATACAAGGGACGAATCTAAAAACGAAAAGACAAAATTCCGAAATAAGAAATAAACTCAATTTGAAACTTTACAAAATATGTATATGTACATACCTTGGCCATTTTGTCTTTTTTCAGAGCCGTATGATGTAAACGAAATTCTGAATTTTGTTGTTGAGCATAAAGGTTTGTTTCATCAACAATCATTGTCAGAATATCAATATCGAAGAAGAGACTAAATAATTCCATTGGAGATTTGTCTTTCAAATTATCCACCAAGTCTTTTTGGACGCCCTTTAGCGGTTCCGTTATTGGGGCAATATCGTAATCAAAATGACCTTCACGGTTTGATCTCTGCGTCCATTTTGGTAAACCAAAAGCAGACAACGGTTTGTACATTTGTTTTGGTTTTTGTACCAATTCAATTCGACGCCGCTTTGTTGACCGTGATACGGCAGAAGATGTTGATGGATGCGTGGGGTCCTCGTCATCGTATTCTCTCTCTTCGTAGCTTGAGTCCACATTAATATAATCTCCGGTACTTATTTGGACTTCATCAATCTCGAAAGTTCCTGCGCAATCGATTTCAACGTCAGGCTTTGGAAAAATACGCCATACATTAGATTGACATTAAGATTTTACGCACAAAATACCTACATCCTGCATGGGAATAATGTCATCATCCAAATCTTCTTCATCTGTAACATCATCAACTGTCGGTGGTACGATGCAAATTCCAGCGATTTCTGTCTCATCATCACTCCAGTCATTAATTATCGCTTCCACTTCAGCCCTAGTTAGTGCTCGGCGAAGCTTTTTTTTTAAACACTTTTCCATTTTTTTATTATAGGGTATAAATAAATTTTAGATCAAGAATACACAGCACTTTTCTTTTTACGTGGCACAACACTTTACTTTTTATGTTATCTTCTGTCGTAATGAAGGTTGCAACTGAATGAATCTCTTTATAAACACAGTTATTTTTTTTTAACAATAAGAAATTGGTATACAACAAAAACAATAACAATATGTATTAGAAGTTCAGCAGACACAACAACAAATGTTAACTTTTATACAGTGAACTGGAGAGAGAAAGATAAAAGCTAGGAAAACGAAATATCAATAACAAATACAACAATTCTTACAAAGAGCTGGAGAGCGATAGTTAAAATTCTTACAAAACGAATGATCAAAATAAAAATTGCAATAATGTCAAATAGAGCCCAGTGTACGATAAATCGAACACCCAACTTTTTACTCACCTACCGTCTAATCGATTGACTTCTTGTCATGACAAATGTAACTTTGATGAAAGTTCGGATTAGTTCCAACAAAGCTGCATCATTATTTTATTATTTTTGGAAATTGTTCTACGATTTTACACCGCTCAAACATAGAGCAAAAAATGGGGGTTTTTTTCTAGCCCCCTCTTGAAGGGGTGGGGGGCAGGTTGGAACTAAATACAATTTTTTATTTAAAGTTAAGCCCACATATTATAAAAGTCCGTAAAAGTCTGAAGCTAAAAGATTCAATAACATCGAGAAAAAATTTTTATAAAATAGTTCAAATTTAGTGTACGATTAATCGAACGCTGGGTTAAAATGGGTTAAAAAAATAATGAGAAATTTTAATATTAAGTTGGGGAAAGACAAGAGAGTCAATATGGCAGCCATTTTTTAATAAAAACTTATTTTACCACCTCAATAGTATGTTGAAAATTGCAACAATAGTTTTGTTGTTCGTTAATTATCGCCCAAACAACATGCGCGATACTTTTGAAGCAACAGCAACAATAACAACAGCAACATTTATATTTTGCATACAGCAGCTATTTGTTTGTACATCTAAATGGGGCGTGCCAAAAAGTTCGGTGTGTGTGTGTGTGTGTGTGTGTGTAAATTTATCTAACGAATTTCGTGCATTGAGCAAAAATTTGACTCCGCCTTCGGGCCAATGTCAACATAAGCAAAACAAGAACAAGAATAACAACAACAACCATAGCAACCATTACCGTCGGCACGTAGTTGGTGGAACGTAACCAAGGGTTCGGGGAATATAAATCACCACCAAAAACTAGTTTTCACAGCTGAATTTTTTGAATACAATTTGTATCTCAATGGACGCTAAAATTGATTGAATTTTGTTATTGTTGTTGTTGTTTTTGTTGTTGCTGTTTTTGGTGTTACGCTCGTTTTGTTTCATTTTACCTGACTCTATGTTAGCGCTTGCGTTTAGAGACGAAAACAGCTAACAAATACAGATACATTTCGTTCTGCACAATTTTATATGTCATGTATAGAATACAACAACAAAAGCAGTATAACCAACAACAACAACAGCATTAACACAAAAATCATTTTGTGGTGAAAATTTATTGTGAGTATCTATCAAAAGCTACTTTTTCACTGTTGTTGTTATTTTTATTATAGCCTTAGAACAATATTACAGGTTTTTCTCCTTATGACTGTAACTTTAAGATACTTCGACTTTTTTGATCACTTTCTTAATGGTCAGTTTTCGGCCATTCCGAAAATGTTTCAAAATGCATGGAACTCATTTATTAGACCAATGGCTTCTTCACTGAGATTCCATCAATAAAAAAAAAGACATAGTTTCGATAGTATTGTAAGTGTAGACGCAGCGATTTTGTAAATGTAATTCAATGTTGAATTTAATAAGTGGACATAAATGTTTCGAAAAAATATAAATTTATTATTTCTCCTTTTCTATAGAATTTGAAGTCTGATTTTCTCACAAGTTTTTTTTCTTAGATTTTGTTATTTTGTGTAGTGGAAAAATCTAAAACGAGATATTCGTTTCATTCGGCATGTAGCTGATTTCTTGGTTTTTACTTTATATTTGTACGATGAATATTATAGGATGTAGGTATTCCCCAAAAAGTGATCCAAACCGTCACATGTGCTTGAAAAAATTTCCTCAAAAGAGCCCTCTCTTTATAAACTGCGCTATCAGAAGTAATTTTAAGCTCTACGATTGTCAAGGCACCATTACATTCACAAAAAAGAAAATCACTGATTGATGCACTTTAGGGCCAATCCTTTCTTCTTTAAAAACAAATTAATAGAGCCATGATTAACCATTATTTCGTGCCCAAATTGAATGAAAATTTTATAAAAGACATTGGCCCTTAGTAATAAAGAAATTCTAAGTCGAATCTATCTTAAACTTAACTTTTAGCCTATCATTGATTGAAAGCCAAAGACGAGTTTAAGAGAGATTCGACTTAGAATGTCTTTATTACTAAGGGCCATGGTCTTTTAATAGAACGGCGCCACGTACCATACAGCACGTCAAACAGTCAACCTGCTGAAGTAAACATTTGGCGAATACATTATTTCTCGAAATAAACCTGGACACCAAAACTGTTTGATTTAATGCCTTGGATTGATTTCTATGGGATTACGTGAAGCCATGGAGTTATGCAAAAAAAAAAACAGCAACTTTGTGCAATAAAAAGTGTTCGAAAATTGATTTTTCAGAATGCGCTACATCCGAGCCATCCGCATCCTCCGCATGCTCGAAAACATATTTATATACACTTAAATAGTGGCGGATCTAGAATTCATCAGAGAGGGCTAAGATAGCAAAAAAAAATGTTTAAGACGTATTTTAATGATCTGCAATTGATCTTCTTTGCAGTGTAAAGTTTCACCAACACTTTATTGAAAAAATTAAATATTTTTGCCCACTTAATATTTCCTTCAAATTGTTTATGGTTAGCAATTTTTTTTTTTTGTGTTTTGACAACACTGTCAAAATTTTTAATTTTAATTTTTAATAAAATTAGGCATTAATTTTTAATACACTCTCAAAATTTCATTTTTGAGAATCAACGCTTTCAAACGATTTTTAAACGGAGAGTTTTAAACGAATTTTTAAAAAATGCCTACACAATTTTTACATATATGTACATATACAAAATACTTTTATTTTTAATTAAAAATGGGATTTTTATTTTTTTTTTATTCGGTATTTTATTATTTTTCAGCTAGAATGCTGCTTAGAATAAATCAACTTAGAGAAAGTGTATGACTACAGGGCTCATAGGCCAACCTGGGAATCAATGAGTTCCAAACCCAAGCAGAAAAATAAAACAAATACTGTTTTTTTCAGTATTGGCAATAATTTTACTTTAGGGCCCATGGCCTTCTCATTTTCTTTTTATCTTAATGTATATTCGAAGCCCCTAAATCCACTGCTGCACAGTGGGCCACCCAGTACAGTTTTGTGGCCAAAAGTCAATATCTCAGCTTAACATAACGATAGATGGATGAAATTTTGTACATGAAGTATATATATAATAAACCTTCTAGAGAAAGAATATGGGCGGAATTGATCAATAACCACGCCTGCCTCTTATATAACACAAAAAATGTAAACGCTATAATTTTTCGTATTGAAGTTATATAAAAATAATTCACTGTTAAATCAGTAATAATAATATTGTAATCTGTAATATACGTGTAGATTAATAAAAATTCTTTTGCTACGCCTACACCCCATACTTTTCGTCGTATACCAATAAAATTTGGTATTAAAGTTGAAATCGGCAATATAAGCTCACAGACGAAAATATTTGCAAATCTGCCCACAACCACGCCTACCTCCCATAAAAAACAAACATTTAAAACACTATAATATTTTTGTATTGAAGTTATTTTAAAATAACTCACTCAAAATTTGAAATGTATGCGTGGATTAAAAAAATTTGCCACGCTCAACTCCCTTACTTCTTATACAAAATTTGCATAGCAATAAGAACGCATGTTATACTTCGAAAAGTCGAAAAACGCTCTCACTTTCTAACACCTATGCCCTAATTTCATTCATTTATCCCTTAAACATACGAAAATTTAATTTCTGCCCATTTTGGAACGTGGCTTGTACGTAACTTGTATGAACATGTTTCGATGAATGTCGGCACGGGTTGTCGTTCACCAAATGATCACAAATTTAGTTTTCGTGTATTTTAAAGGAAAAGTAATGAAACTAGGGAAAGGGTGTTAAATAATGAGAGCATTTTTCGACTTTTGTGGACTTCTCGTCAAAATACCTAAATTTAACCAAAAAAACGGAATGAAAAAACGGTATGTTAGCATCCCTGGAATTAAAAAATTTTTCGATTCAAATTAGAAATCTTTTCTTAGAATTATAGTAGGTGCTCTAAGTGAGAAGTATAGGTTTTTATATTTTTTATGATTTTTTTTTTGTGATCGAAATGATCGAATATTTTAAAAAAAAAAAGTCAAGTTTCAACAGTTATAACTTTTTTCCCGAATTTCGGTTTTTTCAATTTCTTGCCGAAAATAGCTCAAGACTATGTTTAAATTATTCGTTTTCTTTTTTGCCATATTTTGCATTTTTGGATTTTTGGGAATTTCTTTTTTTTTTTTTGTAAAAGTACTTAAACTCGAAATTTTCAAAAAGGTACACTTCTAGCAAAAAAATTCATTACGACCAGGTTATTTAACATAATTGCATCAGCATTAGGTATAGCTTAAGAAAAGATATCCACAAAATTTCTTTCAAATTTTTTCAATTTTTGATTTTTTAGATTTTTTTAATGCAACAACAACAAAACAGAGTTTTTTTTCGAAAAGTAAAAAAGCACAACTCTAGAGGGGTTCGTCCAACTTTATTGTTTGATAGCTTATTTTAAAGAAAAATTAAATAGAAAACAAACTGCGAACCAGCTTTTTGAAAATTTACAATTATACAAAATTTATTTGTTTTTTTTTTAATTAGCACTTTTCCCATATAACCAAGTACTGACATGCATCGATGCTTGTTGGCACAGGTTCCCGTGGTCCTAGGTACACCAAATTATTTTTACACTTCTTTTATCATCATACAAAGAAATAAAGGGGGCTTGCCTTAAAAAAAACACTTTAAATTTTTTAGGGTCACTCTAATATAACAGGTCATTCAATAAGTACGTAGGATAAGTAAGAAAAAAAAAATTTTGATAAAACTCGATTATATTATTCAACATAGTTGCCTTCGAGAGTGATACAACGAGAATAGCGATTTTCCAACTTTTCGATACCACTTTTATAGTACGATTTCTCTTTTTCGTCAGAAAAAATATTCTCGTCAAAATAGCCTCAGTTTCAGCGATTACTTCATCATTGGGCTTGAATTCTTTCTAGCAAGCATTCTCTTGAGATAGGAAAATGTCGCTGGGGCTCAATCTGGAGAATACGGTGGGTGGGTAAACAATTCGAAGCCCAATTCATTCAATTTTGCCATCGTTTTCATCGCTTTGTGACACGGTGCATTGTCTTGGTGAAACAACAAATCGTTTCTTGGCGATTTCAGCCTTCAATCGATCCGTAAGTGCACAGTAATAGTCGCTGTTGATGGTGGTTCCTTTTTGGAGATAGTCGATGAATATTATTCCTTTCGCATCCCAAAATACAGATGACATCACCTTACAAGCTGATTGTTGGGTCTTTGCTAGCTTTGGATTCGGTTCGTCGACTGCAGTCCACTCAGCTGACTGTCTTTTGGATTCTGGTGTGTAATAGTGAAGCCATGTTTCATCCATTGTCACATATCGACTATAGAATTCGATTTTATTGCGGTTTAATAGTGCCAAACACTCCTCTGAAGCATCAATTCGTTGGTGTTTTTGGTCGACTGTGAGCTCACGCGGCACCTACTTTGCACAGACCTTTCGCATACCCAAATGTTCATGTAAAATGGTAAAAACACAACCATCTGATATCTTTACAATGTCAGCTAGCTCGTGCACCTTCAATTTGCGATCGTTCATAACCAATTTGTGGATTTTTTTGATGTTTTGTGCAATAACAGTTTAATTTGGGCTTCCACTGCGCTCTGCATCATTTGTGCTGGTACGACCACGTACTTTTTTCTCGATGGAGCAGAGTCCGGATGTTTATCAAGCCATTGTTTAGTTTCCACTGTATTTTTTTCATCAAAAAGCAATGCTTTATCAAAACTCGAAATTCACTTTTTCCATTTTTTTTCAATAACAATAGTTGCACACAAAATGCTATAACTCACGAATCAATTGTCAGATTGTTGCCAAATTTTTATACGTATTGTTTGAAGGTTGGAACTACATAAAAATCATATGGGAAAAATCTAGTAACGCCATCTATGTGTCATCCTATGGACTTTTTGAGCTTACTGTTACATATTGTAATATTTTTGCGCAGACACTGAAGCTTCATTACAGTTTCTACGAAATAAGAAGATTTTATATAAAATTTTTGAATTCGAGGTTTTTTTTAATTCGATCTTTACTAAAAAAGATAAAGCAAAGAATATTTTGGCATGCTTACATTTTCGATAGCTTGGGGAACTTCGGGGAACTTTTGAATCAAAATAGTATTTATCTAAAAAACTAAGAATTTTTTATGCATTAATATTTTTCATCACAAAAACAAAATATTTTCGAAGCTTACATTTTTTTTTTTTTTGGACTTGCATATATCTAAAGATATATTAAAATAACTAAGAAAGATTGAAAAGTTCCTTCATATTAACAATAAAATTAATTTGTATTCAAGTTATGTGCCATTTTTATTGCTCAGCTCGACATAACCTTTCAGCTCCTTAAATAGTTGCACTCAATTGTGGGACACCCTGTATATAAAGTTTAACAAGTTATTTATGAAAATAAAAAAATGAATTTCGGACCAAGGGGGGGAGGGGGGTCGCTCTGAAACTGTTTTTAAGGCTTATTATCATTATATTCCCATACAAAAAACTCTCCAAGGGGGAGGGGCAGAGGGGCTAAAGCCCTTTCATCCCATATGTATACTGCACTTAAAGAAAAATCCTTGGCAAAAACTTTTGTTCAATCTATGGCCCTTATATAAAACCCTTATAAAAGAAGTTTAAAGTCATTATGCTCAATCAATTTATAAGAACATTTTGTTTGTAAATAAGCAAACTATTAATATGTAGTTAAAAAATTTGCATTTTTTTCAAACAAAATTTTCTTTGGGGTTCCATATAAATTGATTGAGAAACTTGGTTTTAAAACTTGTTTTAATTTTTTTTAAATTTTTTTCCTATTTAATTAAAACATCTTTGAAAAATAGTTCAAAACATTATAGATGAACATCTAGAAACATATTAGACAGTCAAAGTTCAGAATTTTTAACAAAAAACTTCAAATTTGAACTTTATACTTAAATATCTCAGAGAAGAAACATGACATACGAATGGTAAATACAGTATTATATAGCTTATTTAATTATCTGCCAGATTACACACATATGAAACAGTTTAGTTTCTAGAATGGAAAAACTGCATCAAAGTCTAAAAAATTCCTGTATCTCAAAAATTCGACCTATTAGGAGAAAACTGTGTATTGACGTAGAATCAGCGTAAAAAGCTCTTCTAGAAAAATATTTCACGATTCTGGATAAAAAATGTTTCTGAATTTGTAGACTAGTGTAATCAATTTAAAAAAAATTAGTTTTTTAAAAAAAAAATTGTTTGGCTAAGCCCTTTGTTAAGAACGAAAGATAATTTCTTTGATGGAAATGTAAAAATATGTTTTTTTTTTTATTTTAGTCAATTAGTCTATCTATGGTCAAAGGTTGATAATATTATGGAACCACTGACTAATGCTGAATCACTTAGAATTTAACGTAAAACAAAAAATATAAAGCAATATAGCAGTAAATACATATTTTTGGAATCCGATTACAGTTCTACAGAAAGTTTTAATTTTACCATGAAGAAAAAAAAAAACAAAACAGAAGCGAAGAAAACATAAAGAAGGGAAACACAAATATTTTGTTTACAAGATGGATTGCAGACACAGCAAGAAAGGATTGTGTTACTCCAGACGAAACCACTACGAAGCATTTGTAGAGTGCGTTATCTAAAGATACTATAGCAAGTGGTTGTGATGGAAGCGGAAACCAGGGCGCCATATTGCAAAGCATATGAATAAGTTAAGAAATTCAATACTTAAACATAGTAAAACAATTGCCAGAGTCATGTTACGTATATTTTGTAAAATTTTTATGCATTAAACACCATAGCTAATTTAGATAAAATTAAAATAAAATAAGCCAATAAACCAAAATTTAAATAATTTTCATATATTTAAATTGTTTCTTCTTTTGATAACTTATAGTTTACCTTAAATAGCCACAGCAAGTCACAAAAACTCGCTCCCACAAAATGATGTCAGACAACAACTGGCACACGTCAAAAAATCAATATTTAATTTATAATTAACTCCAATGAAAAATACCCACACCGCATAGTCGAATAGTTACAGTTGCAGTAAGCAATTTATTTAAAATATAAAAAACGATGAAGTGTTTCGGTGTTGCGCTCATGCCAGAAACCAAAAAAATACCCTCGCAGCAGTCCATAAATACAAGAAGTAGCAACAAAAAACAAGAACAAAAAAACACGCACGCACACTTGATGTGCGGATTTACACGGGCTTTAAACGTTTCCACTAAAGGGCAATTAAGGCAGGCATCCGAAAACAGACGTTGATCCTTTGGGCAAACAAAATGTTGAACAGCATGAAAACTTTCAACTTAGCTTATTTCATCCATCCATCCAACCATCGTTTATTTGTAGCACACGAAGTAAAGTACTCGAACATCAGGAGTACCATAGCTGAAATAATTTTGGGAAAATAATCATAATAACCAGAGTAGCAGCAGTTGTGGTTTTTAACGCCACAGGCTGATGGTAGGCTTTTTGTTTTTCTCACAGGATAACAATATTTGCCAAACAAAAACTTCTGACACTCTGAGAGCTGAAACCATTTTGGCTGCAAATATTTTGAGTTAAGTGCCGCTTGAGTGAGCCGCATTGTACGGGGTAGCTTTTAAGTTTTTATAACCTTGCAATTGGATTACCTGAATTTTTTGTATAAATTTAACAATATAGATACCTACATTTAAAGTGTTCATACTAATATTTAATTAAAAAAAAAAAAAGGAAAGCGCAAACGACGTGTTTTTCACTATTAAAGTTGTGGAAAATATTTCTTAAAGATATGGGTGGGCGTTTATATAGAGATCTGTATGGGCTTATTTTATTGTACGTTAATGTATCTAATCCACATTTTTGAACTTATACTTTTTCATGAAATGAAAATTGTAAAGAAAATTGTATTTGTAAAAATATTCTCATACCACAGCGCGGATTGAACCCGTGATCTATAGACCTTGAGGTGGATGTTCTAACCTCAACGCTACGTAAACATAATGAGCAGGTTGTCGATTAACTATTATTATTATTTTTGAAGCGAAGCATCTTACGCCTCGTTTTGTAATTTACTTGAATGGAATTTCGAAAACGACACAATTTTCTTAGAATTAATGTTTCTTTTTTGAGAAAAACGCCGCCTACAAGGCCACCCTGCAGTCGGTTGTAACGCGTGCTGCTAAGAAGCGTTACAGTGAGAAGAGAAGGGAAGAGAGACATCTTTTCAGGCAGAAAAAAAGAGAGGCAGAAAAGCGCGAGTGTGAGAAGATTGAAATGTATGGTGACAGGAACGAGGCCCGAAAGTTTTTCGAAAAGATAAGACGCCTGGCCGATAGCTCTAAAACTAGGGCCTCTTTCAGCAAGGATGAAAACGGGAATCTAGTGACAGATATCCAGAGTACATTATGGTGGGAATGGCGATGGCAATCCCCGGAAACCCCAATTATGGCTCACATCGTTGAAGTTCCGCTGCCCGACTATAATGACGTCTTGACAGCAATAACACGGCTTAAGAACAACAAAGGTCTACCCGCTGAGCTGTCTAAGAACGGAGACGAAGCTCTATTTAAATGCATTCACGAGCTTCTATGAAGAATATGGTCAGAAGAATGCATTCCAAACGATTGGAACCTCAGTGAACTCTGCCCAATCCACAAGAAAGGTGATCCCACTATTTGCACCAACTACCGTGGGATAAGCCTCCTAAATATCGCCTATAAGGTAGTGTCAAGCGTATTATGTGAAAGACTGAAGCCCATCGTAAATCAACTGATTGGGCCTTATCAGTGTGGTTTCAGTCCTGGAAAATCTACCACCAACCAGATATTCACGCAACGACAAATTTTGGAAAATATCCTAGAGAAACAAATCGACACCCACCATGTATTTGTCGACTACAAAGCCGCCTTGCAAAATTAATCCGTCTATGCAGGATAACACTGAGCAACACCAGCAGCGCAGTTAAAATCGGGAAGGACCTCTCCCCACTATTTGTTACCAAACGAGGTTTCAGACAAGGTGATTCTTTATCGTGCGACTTTTTTAATCCAATTATGGAGAAGATCATTCGAGCTGCTGATGTGAGACAAAGCTGCACTATATTCTACAAGAGTGCTCTGCTGATAGCGTATGCTGATGATGTCGATATCATTGGCCATTATACAAGCGAAGCCAGGGCAGCATTCTCCAAATTAGAAAAAGAGTCGAGTCGCGTGGGTCTTGCAGTAAATGCTGATAAGACGAAATATCTGGTGTCAACAGACAAACAGTCCCAACGTATTGGCACCTACGTCACTGTTGACAACACCTCCTTCGAGGTTGTGAAGAACTTCGTCTACCTCGGTTCCAGCACTAACTCCACCAACGATATCAGTGATGAGAGATAAAACGAAGGATAACTCTTGCTAACAAGTGTTACTTTGGGCTCAGTAGGCAATTGAGAAGCAGAGCCCTCTCTCGACGAACAAAAGTCACGTTCTAAAGTCACTAATCATGCCCGTTCTGTTATATGCAGCACAAACCTGGACGTTGAGCAGCTCTGATGAAAAGACTTTGTTAGCGTTTGAGAGAAAGATCCTTCGTAAAATCTACGTACCAATCTGCGTCTATATGAGCTATATGAGCTATACGCCGACATCGACATAGT
The DNA here is from genome assembly GCA_914767935.1 of Coremacera marginata. Lineage (NCBI taxonomy): Eukaryota > Metazoa > Arthropoda > Insecta > Diptera > Sciomyzidae > Coremacera > Coremacera marginata. The sequence goes on from OU612047.1 coordinate 52,893,809, forward strand.
AAAGCGCATAAAAATCGAACGTCTTCGCTGGCTAGGTCATGTTGAGCGGATGGAAGACGGCGCTCCAGCGAAGAAAATATTCGATTCGGTACCCAGCTGCGGTCGTAGGCGCCATCTAAGTAAGTAAGTAAGTAATTTCTTAAGCTTTTCCGTTAAATTTTTCGTTAGCTTATCACTAAACGCGTTAAGATATCTTCAAAACTATAAAAACTCTTAGTACAATGAATTTTTGAACATATCAATGTTACCTGAAACAAGAAAAAATTATCATGAATGAAAAGTTTTGACTTTCGATTCAAGTCACTCTGCTGTTTTTAAATATATTTAATTAAATTCTTTTTTTCTCTGAAATGTCAATTATAGTACTTTATATTAATAATTGAAATAATAATAGCAATACCATTAGGTTGCATTTATAATTTTTAATATTTTTTTTTTTAGGAAGATCCATAATATCTAATGTTTTCTCGAAAAATGGCGCATGAGTTCTTTTTGTTAAAAAATAATTTAAATTCAAAATTACAGTTTTGACTGCCATTCATTTGACATTACCTTCATTAGCAAAAGTTGGTTTAGTTTTACAAAAAAAAAAGTTATTTGTTTCCTTACTATCTACTTTAATAAATCACATTTTCTATTTAAAATTCTCTACTTCGAGCCACCGCCTGTCTCCTCCCAGCCAGCCCCCTTTATTGTGCAAATCGTGAATTATAAATATTGTGAAGCCTTAAAAACAACACACAAAGCTTACGTCAACAATAATAACACATGAGCTCCCGTGCACAAGTTTAGTAGCCTGAACACATTGCGACACGAGAGCATTTCAAAGAGTCAAAAAAGAGCATGTATGTTTGAGAAAACTTACATAAATTCTTGCCAAACATTCGTTTTTGGTCTAATTTTTATGATTTTTTTTTTTAAATATCCAATCCCTGGAATAATATATAAGTTTTTAAAAATATACTTTTGTAAGCTATCGGCAAACACCCTACAAACATTTAAAATCGCAGAAGCGTCGCCAGCGAGTGTCTAAAATTCGCCAAACCATCGCCAGCGAGCTCGCATTTTCATCGCGAGTTGCGAAAAAGAATCGCGCACGAATCGCATTGAAGGCTCGCTAGGTAATCTTCATGACGCGTCGCAGAAGAGTCTCTGGGGGGAGAATTTAGCGAATCGCGAAAAAGTTTCGCGAATGAATCGCATTGAAGGCTCGCTAGGGAATCTCTAAGAAATGTCGCATAAGAGTCTCGGGCGGGGAGCCTTAAGCGAATTGCGAAAAAGAGACGCGAGCGAACCGCATTAAGGGCTCGCTAGGGAAACTCTAAGAAGCGTCGCAGAAGAGTCTTGAGGGGGGACCTTGAGCGATTCATTAAACGACAACTTCGTCGACAACTTATTTCAAATGAATGGTTTGAAAATATTTTTTTCTATTAATTGTTTAAGACCTGCACCAATTTTGAATTAAATTCTTAATTCTGCGAAGTGCTTACTTTGATGCGATTCAAAATTTTTGCATGATTCAAAACTATTCTTAGGATTTTTTCAATGCCAACCAAAATGTTTTAAGTAATTTGAAGTTGTTATTGTCTTAATATGGAAAAATTTAAAATTCTGTGTCGCTTTTCATTCGCCTGAATGATCAAATAGCGATTCATCTTCCAACAAACATATAGGCAATTCGCGGAAGACTCGTTAGAAGATGAAACAGCGATTCGTCTTTCAACAAACATATAGGCGATTCCCAGAAGAGCCATTATAAGATCAAATAGCGGTTCATCTTCTAACAAACATATAGGCGAATCGCGAAAGAGTCGTTAGAAGATGAAATAGCAATTCATCTTCCAACAAACATTTAGGCGATTCGCGGAAGAGTGGTTGGAAGATCAAAATGCGATTCTCTCTTCCATGAAACATATAGGCGATTCGCGGAAGAGTCATCATAAGATCAACTAGCGATTCATCTTCTAACAAACATATAGGCGAATCGCGGAAGAGTCACAGGAAGATCAAATACTAATTTATCTTCCAACAAACATATAGGCCATTCACGGAAGAGTCGTTAGAAGATCAAACAGCGATTCATCTTCCAACAAACATACAGGCGAATCGGGGATGCGTCTTCAAAACCAACTTCTCTTCCAACGATCTTTCAAATGCTTATAGGGCACACACAAATCATGATTTTTCTAACTTTTTTTATTACTCTTCAGATGTTGAAGCTAAAATTTGGCACAGCTACAATCTAAGCTACAATCTAATAAAGTCTGTGAAAAGTTTTTCCAAATTGACGAATTCGTTAAAAAAGTATTTATATCAATCCCCGAGTAACACCGAGTATTCAGATGGTATTTTATATATGAACATGGTGAAATTAAACAAGGTGAACGTGACGTCTAAAATTTTGCTACACTTGTCAAAAAATTTTAATATAGAGAGGCGCACTGTAGAAAAGTAAATGCGACAATCGTAGCGAACATTTTTTGAGAAAAATCGCGCACATCTTATATAATTTCACAATGAATATCTCAGAAATCCCAAAAATTTGCAAACTGCATAAGTTTTATAATGTGTTGCAGGCCCGTAGTCAAGAAAGGGTCCAGAAAGTATGAAAAAATAACACAAATGAGACTATTTAATTTAAAATTAATTTTCTGAGTTTATATGTTCTGTGATTTTTACTTCCAAAGCTATTCGATATCAAGAATTTGGCTCATAAGGACAGAAACACACTATCTTGTCCAATGTCTGTCCAAGTTATCTATTAGAAAGACATAACTAAGTAGTAATTCTATTCTGAGTTTCAATGTTCTGTTCTTTTACTTCCATAACTATATTATTTATTATTTTTTATTATTTTTATTATTGTTTTATTTATTTATTTAAATTAGTGACATTTTGTATTTAAGAAATATAGTATAACTATTCGATATCAACAATTTGGCTGTTATGGGTGGAACCGCACCCCCTTGTCCAATGACCGTTCAAGTCTTCTATTAGAAAGACATCACCAAGTCGTAACTCTATTCTGAGTTTCAATGTTCTGTAACTTTTATTTCCACTTATTCAATATAAAAAATTTGGCTTGTATGGGCACAGCCACACCCCCTTGTCAGATGCCCGTCAAAGTTCTCCATTAAAAGGCCATCACCAAATGGCACCTCCATTCTGAATTTCAATGTTCTGTGACTTTTACTGCCACAGTTATTCTGTATCGAAAATGTGACTTGTATGGTCAAAGCCACGACAGTTTAGCATAGGAGGATGAAAAGTACTTTACAACCTATTCTCATACCTATCAAACATACAAAAAAAATTTCATTGAAATCGGTCTAGCCGTTTCGGAAGAGTTTGGCCACAAACATTGTGACACGATATTTTTATATATTAGATAATTATAATATTAATAATTCATTTTTTCTTTGATTACATTAAATATACATGTAAAAATTAGATAGTTTCACGAAAGCGGAAAATTTTTTGTTTCTTAATTATATCGAAAATACATATTGTTAGAAATAGTGAAGAAAAAAATTCTGTCGAAGTTAGAGCACTTATTATAAAAAAAAACAAAATTCCCCAATTGTAATAAAAATCTAACTTTCCCGAATTCGTTTTTCACCATTGCCAACAATATTTTCGTTATAAATAAGAAACAATAATTTTTGATTTTATAATAAAAGTATAAAAATAATTTATACTTACAACTCAGTTGTTTGCGGGAACTCGGGAACAGCCGTTGTTTGCGGGAACTCGTGACACGTATTGAGTATTTTAGAGGTTATTTAAATCACTTTATTAGCTGATCGTGCGAATTACACTCAAAATTAATAATTTTATTAGTTATTAATAATTAATTATATTCAATAATATAAGTTATTAATAAATAAATAATAATGTTACTTGAGAATATATTTGATATGAGAGTTACACTGAGATAGTAAAAATATTTAACTACTACGCTTGACGCATAAACACTAATAAAACCAGAAAATGTAGAGGGAGTGAGAGAAGGCTTCTTGTTCGAGAGAAATATGAGACCATCTTCGTTGTCATCCCTACTCCGTGCTGTTTACTGAGTGAGAAGTGACACCGATAGACACATGGAGGGGATAACTTACCAAGTGATAATAATTAATGTTATCGAGCGGGATAAAAAATGATAAAATTATGAAAATGACTTTTAAAAAGCATGGGTTGGTGATAGAAAAGTAAAAGTTTAGGGTTGTATTTATTGTTTTATGCCACATAATAAAAAAATTTAAAAAAAAAGTTATCGAAAAAATAAAAAAAAAATTATTTGGGGTAGACACCCCTTATCACTTAGAGGTTTGAAAAATAGATAGTAGCCGATTCTCAGAATTACTGAATATGCATAAAAAATTTCATAAGAATCGGTCAAGCCGTTTCGGAGGAGTATGGGAACGAACATTGTGGCACGAATATAATTTCATAAATTATAGAAAATAAGGTTGACACTTTTTATGCAATATCTAAGCTTATTGCACCCAAAACCTTTGAGAAAGCATTTGTTTGAATGGATTTTCTTAAAAAATTTTTAAAAGCTGTATAATGCAAAAAAATATGAACCACGAAATTTAACACATTATGGGGTATTCCACGTAAAGCGGATGAGTAAAAAGTTTGCCCATTCTATTTTGTTGTTTTGGTATATAAGACATTTAAAATCTCAAACTTGGTTCAAAAATTTAGCCCTGCGCGAAGTCCAAAATTTTCCAAATTACAGGTTTCGAAAAATCGCCTAAAATCTAAATACTCGTATCCTTCTTTCAAAAAAAATTCTCAATAAAAAATGTTTTTTAAAACATTTTATACCATCCAATTCAATGAGGATTTTATGACTTTTTAATCATGTTACCAAGCTCTCATAAGAAAAATTAACAATTACAGTTGTTTACATTTCGGCATTATTTAAATTATTTTTTATGTTAAACAATTAAAAAACATGTTGAAAGTTCAAAAAATGTATTTTTAATTATTTAATTTGCAAAAAGTTTAAATTTAAGCCAACGACTGATTAAATTCTTAAATATCCAAAAAAAAAAAAAAAACTGTTACTGAAAAATTTATCCAGCTGAGTAATGGTTTTCAAAGAAAGACTTATTTTGATGCGATTTCTTAAATAATGTATTAGGTTTTCTAATTACGGCTTTTGAAAAATAATCTGAGATTTAAATATGATTTTTATCGGAGTCGATTCCTCTGATCAAAAAATTTTAATAAAAAACTAGTAAGGGTGGAAGCAAAGGGTACCGAAGCTAAAATACCCCCTCCCCCCCCCCCCCCGCGGCCATATTGAAGTATATTCGAAGTCTTTAGCCACGACATACTCGATGACATTCAGTTTTATATATTAACGAAAGATGGTTCATATTATATATCAAAGCTAAAGTGCAAAATTTCAAGACATTTCATTAATTTTTGTGGATTTTTAAGAGATTTAACGTTTAAAATAAAGCCTATTTGTATGGGAGGTAGGCGTGGTTTTCATTCGATTTTGCCAAATATCATAGTGGTGGTCTATGTTATATATCAAAGCCTTTATGCACTATTTCAAGACATTGCTTTAATTTGAGCAGATTTTGAAGAGATTTTACTTTTAAAAAAAAATTACTTTGTATGGGAAGTAGGCGTGGTTTTCATTCGATTTTTCCAAAATTCATAGCCAGGATTAAAGCTGAAGAGCAAAGCTCACCTGCAAAATTTCTTTAATTTCTGTGGATTTTAAAGACATTTTACGGTTAATATAAAGTCACTTTATATGGGAGGTCGGCGTGGTTTTCATCCGATTTGGCCCATTTTCGAACTTGATCTTCCTTCTTTAAAAATAAACTTTTTTTTTTAATTTCATCACGATAGCTTTAAAATTGCGGCTGTAATCGTGTCACAGCCAGACGGAAAGACAGACGGACACACGGAAATCGACTCAGCAGATGATGCTGATCAAAAATATATATATTTTTCTATACCTGCCACGCCTCCTTCTTGGCGTTACAAACGGAATGACAAAGTTTATATACCCCTTACGCAGTACGCGTTGGGGTATAAAAATATTTAGTAATTGTTATTGGAACTGAATGATTTTGTCAGTCATGATATCAATTTTTTTTATGAGGAAATGGAACAGTTCAATTTCTAAAAATTTTAAAATATTTTCTTTTGAATATAATTTCAATTGTCGAAATAATAACTATAAATTCTCAATTTGGACTATTTTTCAAAAAACCATAGGCAAAAATCGAAAACTTAGTACTAAAAATTAATTTCATAAACTCTTGTCATCTCTCTTATGTTCATTTAAAAACGGGCCTATTCACGAGTAGTCTTAAGAGAAAATGGATTTGTTAAAAAAATTTCCATATCCGTGCGCTTAGTGTTTTTATTGGTATCTACTTATATATTTTCTTATCAAAATCCCCCCCTAAGGTACATCCTGGCAACGGACCTGATGTGTTGCATGTTCTAGTTATTTTTTTTCGCATTGAGGGTAAATTCTAAAATTTAAAATTACCATCCTTCTTTGTGGCGGCCGTGGCGCAGAGGGTAGAGTGTGTAGCCTATACGCCAGAGTACCCTGGTTCGAATCCCACCTGGCACAGAATGTTTTTTCAATTGTACTAATTTTTCTGTTCGGCCGTCATCTATCTGCAAACAATGGCAACCCTCAGAGAGTAAAAAATGCCATTAAAAGCTTCTTGAGAACATAAGTCGTTTAGAGTCGGCATAAAATATGTAGATAGTCCACTTCTCAATCATTTGTGTTCAAACATTTCACAACACACAGAACACAAATTGACCATCAAATCGGTTCAAAGTCCATTCAAGGGCTGAAATGGCCATTTTCGTTTTCCTTCTTTGAATCAAAACTGAACTGAAAATATTCCAAGAAAAGAATTCATGTTTCATTAAACAGTTTTCGTAAATTTAAAAGAATTCCATTAGACGCGTTCTTCTCTTTAAGTTCCAAAGTTAATACTCCCCCGATATGACCGCCATGATGATATTCAGCAAACCACTACGTCAACCTATAGACTGCTAGATTTGGGTGGCACGCAAGCACTTCATCATTACTGAAAATAATACGCTTTAAAGGCAAATTTATATAAATGTACGAATGTGTATTTGTGTGTGTGCTTATAAATTACTCGTTGGCTCAATTAATGCAGCCATATTTATTTAACCGACATTTAGCTGAAAGCAAACTCATGCTCAAATATGACAATGATGAAGACGACAACAATGAAATGGACAGACACCAACCGACAACCTTCTGTCAGTTCACGCGAACGTAGTAGCTTCACTAAAAATGGCGCGCGTTCAAAAACACGACGATAGAATTGTAGCTCAACAAGGGTGCGAGACGCATCCTGCTGGCATGAATGCTTTTCCAATTAACGCCAACAGCAGGAGTAGCCACCGCAGCAGGAAAGACCAAACATCGTGTACGCCATCAGCCAGTAGAAATGAAGTGAACACAATTTAGAGCTGTGGTTGTTGTAGCTACACTACGAAGATGTGGTTAAACCTCGTAGCAAAATTTGAACAATTTTCATGCTGTACATTGTTATTGCAATGGTTCCTAAAACAACATTCCGGAAAAAGCAGCATAGAGCGCATAAATTAATGCATTACTCAAGCCATGCCTGGGAAGAGAATAAATTGGTTGGAAGAATGAAAAAGCAAACCGACTACCTTGAGGGTTGTCAACGAAGACACGGAAACTGTGTAAAATGGCAATTTTTTTTTTCAAAATAAATTAATTTTTTGGACCGGCGCTAACTTACCTACACCAATATTAAATAAATCTACAATTGAAATCAGCTGAATCTCATAAGAAAATAAAACAATTCTACTGACTGATCTGGCGAAACCAAACAAATAAATGTGGGTGCCTGCGTCTGGGCCCCAACAAAATTCAATAAAAGCAATAATTCAAAAAATACCCAGAAGAATTCATAAAAAAAAATTAACAGTTTATTGGTACGTATAATTAAATAATTTGAAGGAACAGTAGTTTATTTGAACACACCAAGTGAAGTGAGTAAATAGCTCTAGACTCGAAAAAACGCACCACATAAACCGTAACCAGAAGACTACTCCCCCCCGATAATGCACCTAAATTTTATGGATTCGTGGAAAAAAATGTCGTCATTGCGTCTGCTTTGCTCCTAAATGGCATACACACAAACATCATTCAGTCAAGCCTAGTTGAAGCTGATGATGATCATCATTATCATCATCATTTAATATAAACTATTTACTGATCGTTTTGTAGCATTATCAGTAATTTTTTTTTATGAAAAATCTCTAGAAAAAACATCATAATAATAACCGCCTGTATTATGGAAAAAAGCTATGCATCCATCAACTTCCTGAGATTGACTGCTTTTATGCCTTTTAAGACACCTTGACTGCATGCATGATCGCCGGTGATCGCTCAGCTTGCTGCTGTTTGTGCTTGCTTCTTGCTATTGCTTGGTGCTACTGCAAACGCCAGCAATAGATCTTTGCTGTTGCTTATAATGATCTTCATTATCATCATCATTATCGACAACAGCACCTCATGATCTCTTGTGGCATGATCATTATGTGTGTGTATCAATGCAATCATCATTAACTGAGCCTCATCGCCTGAATTTCCTGTTTACACACTTGATTTATGAGTTATCAGCGCGTCTCCGCACTCAATGGACTGGCTGTCTATGCGCCGGAGCTCTGCGAATACTGTGGGAGCTCACTCTGCTTTATACTAGGTATGCTAGAGAGTGTATATTTCCGTGTGTGTGTGTTTGTGTTTCACTGGATTCTTCTTGAGGCACTTTTCACACTCGCTGCATTTCATTGAGTAAACAAACAATTAATTAATTGGAATATGGAAAATGCACCTATTGAATGATAATGATGGTTCTTCGTGGTAAAAATAAAAAATATGCAAAGTTCCAACGATGTAAAGTAGCGAGGGAAAAATGTTGATTTTTTTAAGCTAAGTAGAGTTATTATGCTATAAACAATGGCTCAAAATTTGTCCTTTTTTCAAAAAAATTTAAAAAAACAATTCAGTTCATGGTTAATGTGAAAGATTGAATTTTCAGTTAATCACAATATACATAGTTGCTTTATCGATAGTGTTCAACAACGATCAGACGTGGATACAGGGAGGTATAGGGGCCAGAGGCCCATAATTTGCTTGCAAACAAAAATTTTGGAACAAATTTTTCGTAAATACTATATTTTTTTACTTAAAATTTGCAACAAAGTTCTCTTGTCGTTTTCGTTAAAAGTTAAGGTCTCTGTAACGAAACGACACGAAACTACAAAATAAAACTGACTGTTGACGCCGCACAGTGTAACGAGTTCTATGGGATGAGGGTCAAAATAGAAGGAAATTTAGCATGTCATTATTTCATAAATATATAATGCCTCACAAATTTTTATCAAGATCGGCCACGCCCTTCGCCCACCTCCAGTTTTGGAAAGTATAGGAAAGGAAATTAACTTGTTTATTATTGTCTTGATTCAATTTCAAATCATGTAAAAATTGCATGATGATCTGCCACGCCTTCTCCGAACTCTTTAGTTTATTAATTAAAAAAGCTATTTTTATTTTTTATATAGGAGCATTTTACTGTTGGTACAGGACAAATCGTACGCATTTGATAACACAGTACAACACATGATTTTGGGACTCAATTCTGAGAACTGCATGTGAAAGTAGCCCCGAAAAGAAGAAGTTCTGCATCATTCGTTTTGTCAAGTTACATGCCATAATAATTTAATATCGATTTCAAGTTAGTAAGTATTGCATAGGGGAATTTGTCACGTTTTAGGCTCTTTTGTTTGACAAACCTCGAGAACCACATGCCCGATTTAGCTGAAATTTAAAAAAATTAAGAATTACAATTTCTTTACTCTGTTCATATAACGTTTCCCTACATAAGCAACAGTTTCGCAGTTATAAAAAAATGTTTCAAGAAAAAAAATATTTTTTGCCTGAAAATTAAATTTTTTTTTTTAAATTCGTAAAAAATCTAAAACGGAAAAAAGTCCTATTACTTTCACGTAAAGTCACATAAACTTTGAACAAAATGAGACATAGATCATGAAAATCAATGTACGCGTTTCGCTTTTATTTACAATTAAGTAAAGGTATGAATTTCAAAAATTTGCTCAAAATTCTTTGAAAAAAACATTGATGACTTTTTTTGTGATTCTCAGAATTTAAAAAAAAAAGGAATAAACAAAAGGTTATTTAATTTTAATAATTGCGGTACCAAAGTAATAAACTCTAATAAATGTGATTCTCAGATATAAAAAAACATCCACCCACATTAATGAGTTTCGAACGATTCGAAAAATGTATAAAGCACACCTGAATCAGGTATATAGCCACCCTTAAAATATGCGCCCATTCATTTTGCTGCATTTTTTGCTCAATAACTGGATTACAAATCCACAAATATGTTTTTTTTTCTTTATAAACTTAATTTTGCATGAAAATAAAAATTGCGATTCATTTTACAGGTATTCTTACACAGGAAATATGACATTTTTATATGTTATCTATGCATAAAAGCAATATTTAGAATATTTTCAATTATTGTCAATATCCATCCTCGTTGAAGTTGACGTTTGTGGTTCTGATGATCTTCTTTTCTTCGTAAGTTGTTCATATTCATGTTCTGAGTCTGCATCATCATCCGAGATAGACATAATCTTTCGGTATGATGTTGCGCTGACATTTTGCTCTGTAAGTTTTTTACGCATCAAAAATGATGTCAAAAATTCTGAATTTTTTTGTGATAGTCCCATCTTAGCCACAATGTAATTCATTTCCATTTGTGTTAGCGGTTGTGGTGCATTATATTCAATATCGGGTGTCCAATTAGCATCATTCAAATTGGTCGGATTAGTGAAAACGGTTTCGGCTTGCAGGGACACAGTATCCAGACTCGATTTAGGTGTATCGGTATCAGCAGCGAGCTTAACTGGAAGTGTGGCAGTAAAAGCAGCAACGTATACTTTTGTTTTCAGTTGGTTTCTGTTTAATCCATGACAATAATTTATGCATGCGGAGCACCTGGATTCATCATGTCCAGTTAGGTGTTCCACCCAAATTACTTCCCTCATAAAAGACAACTTTGCACCTTTCCATGAATCCACATTATAACAACTTTTGCACACTGTGTTCGGCGTAAAATTTGCACCACTTAAATCTGCTTCATCAAAATAATGAAAATACGCTGTTTTGAATTCCTCAGTAAACAATATTTTTCGATCCTGTTTATCTATTTTTGGGACGATATGACCACAAACGTAAGAAAAATAATCAAATTTTGGGCACTTGTTATTTTCCATATTGAAATAAACGTTATTAAATGTTTTGTTCTTATTCACTTTTAAAAACCGGAGAAAAATTCACTTGTACTTTTCGCGATCGTCGACACTTGTTGAATGACAAAAATCGATCAGTGAACACCTATAAATACTACGTACTTTTCAATATTTTACTGACAGGTACTTAAGAATGGACGCATCCAGGTATCCAACGGAAAAACACACATCATTAAAAAAGTGCACTTCCCTTTTTTCCCTTTAATTGACTAAACGGAGTACCTACCATAAAAATCATGAACAGGAATTCAGCGTCCACGAACATTTGTAATCGTTTATTAGTTTGCTAACGCAATCATAAAAATGAAATAACCTTTTGTTTATTACTTATTTCATTTTTAATTCTGAGAATCACAAAAAGTTATCAACGTTTTTTCCAAAGAATTTCGTACATATCTCGAGCAAATTTTTGTAATTCATACCTTTGAATGGTGAATAAGTCGAAACGCGTACATCGATTTTCATCATCTATGTCTCATTTTGTTCATTTGTTCATTTTGTTCAAAAAAAATTTTAATTTTCAGGCAAAAAATATTTTTTTTCTTCATACATTTATTTATAACTGCGAAACTGTTGCTTATGAAGGGAAACGTTGTATGAACAGATTAAAGGAATTGTAATTCTTAATTTTTCTAAATTTGTTTCAGCTATGTCGGACAGTGGTTCTCGAGTTATGTCAAACAAAAGAGCCTAAAACGTGACAAATTCCCCTATACGATACTTACTAACTTGAAATCGATATTAAATTATAATGGCATGTAACTTGACAAATAGATTGATGCAGAACTTCTTCTTTTTGGGGCTACTTTCACGTGCAGTTCTCAGAATTGAGTCCCAAATGAATGAGCTGAAAAATGTTGTACTGTGTAAGTTAATCTTAAATTAAAAATAAACAGAAATGTTATCGTAAAAAGCATCTTGTACGGATACTTATCAAAATCAATTACTTTTTCCTAAAAATATTCATAAATAGGCAGTTGTTAGTATTAAAAGATGTTTGTTTGTTCGGGACAGCCCCAGTTCATTATACTTTTTATTTTTTGACATTATTGGAAAATTTTAGCAAAATTAATAATCTTTGTAAAATAAAAAATATACTTATGTAGACTTCATTGATCATGGTATAATAAAAAAATACAAGTTCGAAAAAATATTTATTAATATGAGGATAAGAAAATAAAAATGAAATTGTTTGTACGGGACACTTTTGTTTGTACGAGACTCGTACGATATTCAGATATAAAGTCTTCGTTTTGAATCTTTTCTTAAATGAAAACTTAACACTATGATTATCTAAAGCGTGTTTCTTGCATGTTACTTCATGACCATCAACTAATATATGATGAAATTTTGATATTCCCGGAACAGGCCTAGCAGCTTCCCATGGATGAACATTTTGGATTTTATCAGTTATTTCTGATTCAGCAATATAGAAAACCCTAGTAGAAGGCACTCAAGTGGCTGCTAATTTAACGAAATTATTTGCGTTTTGCATAACGATACCATCTCCTTGACATCCTTGACTTTTTGGCTTACGAGTCGCTTCACGTTACCACTTTGACTCCGTCAATCACGCCTTTTTCGTGGGAAGTGAAATCGACTCAATAGTCGAGTTCATTACAAGAGGAATTAAAAAAAAAAGCAAAATGGCTATTTCAGCCCTTAAAATGACTTTGACCGAGCTTCTTATGATCAGTTGTGTTGTGTGTGTTGTGAAATGTTAGAACACAAATGATCGAGAACTGGACCTACATGTTTTATAACGACTCCGAACGGCTTATGTCCTCAAGAAGCTTTTCATGACATTTTTTACTCTCTGAGGTTTGCTATTATCTGCAGAGAGGTGACGGCCGAAGAGAAAAATTAATTTAATTGAACAAAACTTGCTGTGTCATGTGGGAATTGAACCAGGGTTCTAGGGCGTGTGGACCACGCACTCTACCCACTTAAATTGTTAAGCATATTACTAAATTTTTGCCAATTTTTGCCTCGGCATAAGGTTTATTTTTTTTTTTTTGAGGATTTACATTTTTTTAATTGATATTTCATGCACATTTCTTTCGCTATTTACATCTAAATTAAGCAAATCTTTTTTTGTTGCAAGATCAAATCTATGATGTACGCCCAAAACCATTTTTTAAAAAACCGGGGTGCAGCCGTCACGAATGGCGTTGGAAGCTTTAGTAGCTTCTTAGAATTAGATATGAAATTTAATATAGTACTAATTGAAAGAATAAATCCGAAACTAATACCAATCGCTTTTTTAATCAATTAACAAAATTTTGAATAATTTGCCCTACTTGAGTATTTTCATCTCTTATTTTTTACTTATTAACGGACTTCATTTCGTCATTAATTTTAATATTTTTTTTATATTTGCATCCAAATCTGCAAAACTATCTACCAAATACAAAATTCATATTCACTTTAGATATATTCCATATGAAACAAGACACATATATATTTTGAAAACCAAACTCAGTCCAGAGGGGAGGGAAAAGATAAAATCTAACAAGATTTCATACTGTGTACACTTGTATGTTAAACTTAAACTCCTGTGGAACGTTGTGTTGTTTCAACAGCCTTAACGGATTGAGATAAAACATATTGTTGTCAAAATACGAACAAATTCTACTACACTCGAAAACAATTTTAGAACATAAATTTCTTAAAATAAGATCGTTCATTGCAAATGCATAAGAGTGTGAGTCTCAGAAATCAAGTTGATGGGACAGCTTTAAATGCAAAGGGAGCAGCAGAATGTTGAGAGTCTCAGACAATCAGATCCATTTCTCTAAATGTCATATTGTTTTAACCCGGATCTTATTCGAGCGATCTCTTGCTATCGATGTTGTGTTGAAAATATTGTAATTTGGTAAACTAATTGTGCTGTATGTTTTGACAATAAGGAATTCATACTATTCGATATTTGATTGATGTGTGTTCGAATTGTCTTGGGGAATGAAATCCGGAAGAAGTTCTACGCGTTGTCAGTGCGGCTATTAATGTGGTGTAATATTTACTGATTTCGAGAGCCTATTTGTAACAAACAGATGGCTTTCAATAGATTTCTTTTTGAAGTAGAATTCTTGTTTTTGTTTATTTCATAGGAGGTTATTTCGAGCTATAAGGCATTCATGAACATTGTACATATATTATTAGCAGTCAATCTTTATTGATTATACGCTGTACTCACATTATTTAATAGGTACTTAATTGGGTTTATCTGAAGTTTGATTGATTGTTTGTTGAAGTTTACGTTTGGTTTTAGTTGTTTGATTGAGTTGTAAGCTTAAATATTTTGAAACATGCTGTTAATAATAGACCTTGGAATTAATTTATTTTTAAATTTAAAAATATAATGTATACTTCTATTTTTTGAGTAAAAATCAACTTCTGATTTCTAGTGGTAGATGTTGATCAGATATTTGAGCGATTTATTCGTCACTATTTTTTTAATTTTCATGTAAACACATGTTTTGCTCACCATTTTTTAATTTTCGTGTAATATATTTTGTTACCTTCACACACGGCTGTACCGAGTGGGGGTAGGTGAGGATGCTGACTCTTACATAACAGCACATATGTTTACCTTAACCTTACCTAATAACAACACATATGTTTGTCTTATGTGTTATATATATGGTATATACACATACCTTAATCTTAATCTTAATCTTAACCTTATCCTTAACCTTAACCTTAACCTTAACCTTAACCTTAACCTTAACCTTAACCTTAACCTTAACCTTAACCTTAACCTTAACCTTAACCTTGACCTTAACCTTAACCTTAACCTTAACCTTAACCTTAACCTTAACCTTAACCTTAACCTTAACCTTAACCTTAACCTTGACCTTAACCTTAACCTTAACCTTAACCTTAACCTTAACCTTAACATTAACCTTCACCTTAACCTTAACCTTAAACTTGCCCTTAACCTTAACCTTAACCTTAACCTTGACCTTAGCCTTAACCTTGACCTTAGCCTTAACCTTAACCTTAACCTTAACCTTAACCTTAACCTTAACCTTAACCTTAACCTTAACCTTAACCTTAACCTTAACCTTAACCTTAACCTTAACCTTAACCTTAACCTTAACCTTAACCTTAACCTTAACCTTAACCTTAACCTTAACCTTAACCTTAACCTTAACCTTAACCTTAACCTTAACCTTAACCTTAACCTTAACCTTAACCTTAACCTTAACCTTAACCTTAACCTTAACCTTAACCTTAACCTTAACCTTAACCTTAACCTTAACCTTAACCTTAACCTTAACCTTAACCTTAACCTTAGCCTTAACCTTAACATCAACCTTAACCTTAACCTTAACCTTAATCTTAACATAACCCTTAACATTAACATTAACATTAACATTAACATTAACATTAACATTAACATTAACATTAACATTAACATTAACATTAACATTAACATTAACATTAACATTAACATTAACATTAACATTAACATTAACATTAACATTAACATTAACATTAACATTAACATTAACATTAACATTAACATTAACATTAACATTAACATTAGCATTAACATTAACATTAACATTAACATTAACATTAACATTAACATTAACATTAACATTAACATTAACATTAACATTATCCTTAATCTTAACCTGAACCTTAACCTTAATAAGAAAATTTGTAAATTTTTTCTATATTTTTTTAAGAAATCATGTTCAAGCTTTTCGATGAACTACTTTTATTCTTCAATTACAGCCTATTTCAATTTCAAATTTATGCTTAGTTTCTAGAGTTTTCTATGATTTGAAGATACTCGTAATTTGGTGATGCTGATCACGATTCTGAATTCCACTTTTGCTTATCACATCTAATCCTCCCACAATCTAGACTCGATATCGGTGAGTATTCGAAAAATGAATATCCGAGAACTATTTTTACTTTAAGAGTTACAGTCTAGATAAGATAAGATAAGATAAAATAAGATAAAATAAGATAAGATAAGATAAGATAAGATAAGATAAGATAAGATAAGATAAGATAAGATAAGATAAGATAAGATAAGATAAGATAAGATAAGATAAGATAAGATAAGATAAGATAAGATAAGATAAGATAAGATAAGATAAGATAAGATAAGATAAGATAAGATAAGATAAGATAAGATAAGATAAGATAAGATAAGATAAGATAAGATAAGATAAGATAAGATAAGATAAGATAAGATAAGATAAGATAAGATAAGATAAGATAAGATAAGATAAGATAAGATAAGATAAGATAAGATAAGATAAGATAAGATAAGATAAGATAAGATAAGATAAGATAAGATAAGATAAGATAAGATAAGATAAGATAAGATAAGATAAGATAAGATAAGATAAGATAAGATAAGATAAGATAAGATAAGATAAGATAAGATAAGATAAGATTAGATAAGATAAGATAAGAAAAGATAAGATAAGTTAAGACAGGATGATTTTTGACATAGTCATATTTGCATCAAAATTAAAAACGCTTTTTCTTGTCTTATGGCAAGATTTTTCCTATGGTCTTAAAGCAGGCCTGCGCATTCTAATACAGTCACATTTTATTTTGTCTTGATAGTATTGGTGCGCTCTCAAATCGCGCACACTGAGCTCATACATTTTGCAGCACAAATCACATCATCACCGTCAGCGAACGACTGAATTATATCCTCTTGTGTTGTGAGCTTTTTGTACATGTGAAAAATTACGCTCAAAGAGCGCTCAGTGAGCTATGGAACTTCCAGGCCTGTATTAAAGATATATTTATTTTTGGTGTCAAACTACCGGTAATTTTTTAAAATTAATTGTCCTTAGAATTTAAAAAATTTTGTATACATTAATATGCTATATATTGGATCGAAAGTATTGGATATATTTGTGATCGTTAGAGAAAGACAAAAATAATATAGGTATGTACATTTAATGGTCAAGAATCCTATCATACACTTTTTTATATATCTTCCAACTATTGGTAATTATATAATTTCCAACCCACATTTGACCATATTTCCCTTTTCTTTTTTTTTTTTTGCGTAAAGCCGTTATTTTTTTAAGAGCCCTTTTTTCTGGATAAATAGTATCCTATATGTTGAACAAGAACATAAGAACATGAACAAAATTCATCCAATGCTTTTCACGTGATGTTTTAACAGACACGCAAAAATTTTAAAAGTGTCATTTTTAGATTCCGCATCATTCGCAATGTGCAGCACTGATATGAATTAAAAAAAAATTTTTTCAAGTACAGATTTCTTTCTGTTGCAGTTTTATAAAAAGAAAATGTATCAATATTTTTACAAATTAACTATGTATTAATTTATTACATCGTTGTTTTAATGTGGTACAATAAATAAAAAAATATCGATATTATTTCTAAAGGCGATGTTTCAAAATGCATTGATGTACACTTTCGGTGCGTCATATCAAGAAAGACATCGATGTATTTTTCGATGGGCACCCTTATTCTAGGCAATGTTTCCTATGGACATTATTCCGATATTTCCAGACCCACCCTATTTTTTAACAAGAAACATTTCTTTCAAAATAGTGTGAATTCTTTTTTTATAGAAAAATGTAAGCCTCAAATCTTTCTTTTAATGAAAGAATTCATAGATTAAGAAAAGTTGTCAAGGCAAAAACTCTGGATCTTAAAATAAGGTCCTTGCTAAGTGTATATAATCTATATCTTGTAAAATTACAAATATACTCTGTATTTATTAGGATATTTATGACTTCCGACTTTCGTCTTCCAACCCATATTGTAAGAGAACTAAATGTGATGAAGGGAAATGGACTTTAAGTTTCTTATCAGATTCTTAAAAGTATCTGTTTTTAATTTTAAATACTAAAAATATTGCTCTACTATGTGATCGATATAGTATGTATGTGGCTAGATATGGTTTATCTCGCCTCTGAATAATTTCAAAGAACATATAATGATGATCGAGTCATTCTTTTTTTAAATATGCGAATTGAATGTCTCTTCAGTTTTTAGGTCTAACACTGTAAATACACGTTTATACGAGTACCATGTTAATACTGTAATAATTTTTGTACAATAGTGGTATTCAATTAACGCCGTATTTGTGATGTAAATAGCGTATATGCCGTAAGTTAAAACAACTTACCACATATACGCAGTTTACATCACAAATACGTCGTTCATTGAATACCACTAATGCTTTGTTGCTTCGTGTAAATATGGTAAATATCAAAATCCTCGATCAGGCATAAATTGCATTTCTACATTATGTAAATATTCAAATACATATGTTAATATCTTAGCTCATTATACCAATGGAACATCAATGGTTTTTACGAAAAAATAAAATGATTTAGAAACATTTCTTCACTGTTTTATTGTTTTGAATGATTATTACGAAGGTGCTGATTGAAATCTGTTTAAATGTTTGGGCAGCATTTGAACGAATAACATAACTTATCGATATGAAAAAGAAGTCTTATCTAAGAGATGCAGACCAGCTGTGGGAGTTGCTTCAGGTTTTAAGATTTAAGTAGCAAATTTCGAAAAAAAACCAGAAATAATATTTCAATAGTAGTGCTGCCAAAATCCAGATGATCTCTCATAGCAATGCTCTTTTCTGTGTTCATTCAGCTTCCTTCAACTACCATGGCATAGATGCCCAAAAATACTCCCGTTCCTTTGCCAACTTATCTTGGAGTGTGATTGACATGACTGTGAAATTGCAATTGCATGGAATAATTTAATTCCTGAATTATTGTTGTGCAACACTGACGACTGCAGATGAAAAAACAATGAAGGATGAATAATGAGCCCCTTACAAACGAATATAAAGCAAAATCTCACAACAACAAGAATACAACAACAACACGGGTTCGACTGAGCCCGATTAAGTTATCAACACAAGATTGAGCCAGCAAAAGAGCATCATGACGATCGAATTGGAGTTGTGTTGAGTTGAGTTGAACAGTCAGTATTTCCCGAGGGTCTCACAAATAAATCCCTTTTCTGTGTTGAAACACAATTGTGTGTGAACAAAATTACAGTTGCAGATCAGTGGACTCATCCTTGTATTGTTGCCCTTGGCCAAAAAAATGTTGCAATTGTAGGATTGTTTTTTTTTGTTTTCTTTGTTAAAATGCGGATCAATGCGGGGATCTCTTGTAATTACCTGAACATTTGGTGGATGTTTGATTTTTTTTTTTCTTTCTAATGCTAGTGTGGGGATTATATAAGCTGGATTTGCAGCGGTATATAGTCGATTCCGATGAACAGTGAATTTATTAATTGCCAAACAATTTGCTTTGGTGGTCGTTTTATGATGTTATTTAGACTCTGCTACCTTTTTTTGCAACAATGGGTAGTTTGGCAGTTGAGGTAATTTCTGAAAGCAAAAATCACTTTTGTTGAATTTCATTACGTATACTTTTTAATTCTGTTTTAATTTTTTGGTGGGTTTCTTAATGTAGGGTATATCAGGTGATTCTACCTACCGCATTGCTTGAACGGAGCGTTGCATAAATATTTGTTGGGCTTAATGTACTCCCACATTTTAATTCAATGAAGTACTCGAGATGTAGACAACTTTGCCAACTTTTTGTTAATCGCTACTTTACCCCTTTTTCTTGAATACTTGATATTAATTCCTTTTATCCCGCAGCCTTTTTCAACTATTTCACTGCGCCTTTTATACCTTATGTCAACAAGGCATCACTTCATGTTTCGTCGTCCTCTCTTCTGTGTGTTTTGTGTGTTCTGTCTGCTTAGGTTGATGCCATCCATGACGTTGTTAAGCCAACCCAATTCCTCATTAGAATAACAATTTGCTAACAACTAAATTTCGACGGCAATAGCAACAACAACAACAGCCATCATAGTAAACTCTTCTAACTCACCGCAACAAAAACACACGCTCGAGTTCGAACAGAAAAGACTTATGTAAATTTCATTTGCAACCCTGACGTCAGTTCTTTAATGCTACTCGCGGGCCTGTAACTTTGCAGATATGAACCGAGTTAATTTTATCCGTATACAATGGAAATAGTTGCTGTCGATGAAAATAAGTTAATTTATATGCGTTTCACCAGCGTTATAATGTTACAATGTTATCAACGGTATACCAACATTTGTAAAAAAAAATACCAAAGCAATGTATGTTATGTGGATAATGATGGGGGGGAAGAAAAAACCAATTAACTTTGCGTGCTGAAATTCTTAACATAAACAATTTTATGTATGTAGACTTAAATGGATTGAACTATGTCAAGTTTGGTGTTTTTACTAAAGTTTCGAAAACTTTGTTAATACAACAGAATTCGGCTTCAAAACCAATAACTACTGTGCTTGAGTAACAAGCCACAGAATTTGTGGTTCTATTCTGTGGGAGTAGCTCGTAATAGACAGGACCCTTCCAATCCCACCAGTTTGAGAGGATAACCTTACTTTGTTGAATGTCCGCTTTTGCTTGTCTCTCCTGCGCTTCATCTTTCTTGGGCCACTTCTTTTCTGTTGACTTTGTAGACAATCCTCGGTACTCGGCAATAATATGCTTGAGAAATGGGTCGCTTTTAACACGTTTCATGAGACATTGCAAATGTGAAATCAAATTGCAATTGATTTTGTGAACTTCTTTCAAATCGTACCGGACCCAGACATGCATTTTTTTGATGAAACCATAAAAGCTTCCAATGGACAAATTTAGAGCACACGTAATTTCTCGGACTCTCGTATGCTTGTTTGTCTCCACAAGTGTCTTGATGTGGTTGTCGTCAACTTCGAGAGCCTACCAGAATGAAGAGTATCCATAATTGAAAAATTTTCATGACAAAAACGGGAAAACCACTTTGACATTGTATTTCTTTAATCACATCTTTACTATAAACTTCCACTAATCCTTTTAGCTTTTTTGACTTTTTTTTAAAGTAAAAGAGCAAAATATGACACACACTGAGAAAACATATCAGTTGTGGCACCAAAATTTTTGGTAACATCTTTGGTATTACAGTTTTTATAAATGTAGTTCGCTTATTATTAACTGAATTCGGTATTTAGAATCGAAAATGTTTAATAGCGCTTAGTACTCGTTTATTCACATAAAAATATGGTTGTTGGAGCAGAATCAACACATTTTGCAAGTTGACCTTGAGTAGACCAAAAATACATGACCAAATAACTAATTCTCTCAATCGAATAATAGATTTTATAGCCGAATAGTATCTCTCGCAATCAAACGTCATTTCCAACAACAAATGTGTTAAACATGCAATAAGCTTTCATATACATGCAATCTTAATTAAAAAAAAATACATTCCGCTTAAAAACTTCAGTTCAGGTCAAATTTATTTAATTTATTTGAATTTTGATATATAGATTCATTGTTATTTTTTTTTATAAATAAAGACAATTGAAAGGAACTGCTATTCCTGGCCTCCTGCTAATTAATACTTACTAACGTTTACTTCATTTAAATATAAAAAAATTTTGAGGAAACTACACAAATTTTTTGCTGTGCGTACTTTGTTTAGTTATAACAACCGTGTTTGTCAGATAAACAATGAGACAGACGAAAATGCAATCTGGGAAAATTTTGGATTGACAATTTTCTATGTATAATGTATAGACCTCGGATTTTGCAAATTTGCATATTTTTCATCAGATTGATACCAAACTTTGTATTTAGACGTTTCATCGTTCAAATTAAACAAATTGTAATGCATATCGAAAATATGCAAAATATTTGCTAAATATATGCAAAAAAATATGCCACATATATGCAAAATATATGCAACGTATGCTACAAATATGCAAAATATTTATATGCAAAAGCATTTCATCAAAAAATTTAATTCCAATCGTTAAATATTAAAGTGCGAGCAATGCAGAAGAATATATAATATATATAGTAGGATGTGTCAATTGTTTTTGTCAAAAGGCGAATTGCAAAAACGTAATCTACGAAGAATTCTACGAAAACTTCCCCAAGAAACTATGTCTCTAAAATTAAGAACTAATTCCCGCAGGGAGACATTAGAATTTGCATTTGAAAAATTTTTAAAAACAACGTAGTTTTTTTAAGAAATACTATAACTTTAAAAATATGATAGCTACGTAAAATAGCTACGTAACCTGTCAAAAGTTAAAATATACTAAATGCACGGAATCGCACAAAATGCGTAGTACGTCTGTGGCTCGTAGCTGTAGTTGTAGCGCAAGTTGAGCTAACTTTAACTTTTGATTACTACACTGCTTTGAAAGTTGTATTAATGATGCTTTTTTTAAGGATCAGGTATATCAAATCGATACTGCAAACGTAGTCGGTACCGAAATAAGTGTTCGAAATTAACAATATTTCTAAAATCGTAAAAATTTATAAACAAGTCTTCTCTGAAGCGCTCATGCCATTCTGGACATATTTTTTGGCGTAGCGTGCTACACACTGAACAGCTGATAAGGTTACTACATGGAATCGCTACAACTACATCGCATCCTGTTCCACGCTTTATGTACTCAAGATGCTTTTCATGGCAGTTTTTACTCTCTGAGGGTTGCCATTGTCTGCAGAGAGGTGACGGCCGAACAGAAAAATTAATTAAATTGAAAAAAAGTTTCTGTGTCAGATGGAGGATTCGAACCTGGGTTCTCTGGCGTAAGAGTCACACACTCTACCCACTACGCCACGGCCACCACATATTTATTTTTATTACGTTGTTTTATACTTTCAAGTGTTCTCTAAAATTTTGTCATAGGAAGTTTTTACCTTTGATCAACAGATCATCTGATTTTGGAGTTTTAAGTTGTGCTCAAAATATTTATGTAAAGTAAAATAGCTCACATTGATATGTAGACAAGAGGAAGCAAGATATACTATCACTTAGATGTTTTTGTTGTACAATCGACAGAATGAGAGTGAAATTAAGATACTATAATTACCGTTATAAATACAAAATTTTTTGAAGTGAAACTTTTGTAGCCGCATATACAACAATACGGCGAGGTAGATGGGGGGTAAAACCAATGTAACGAAATGGTTCTTCTGAAAACAACAACACAGTAGTTCACCGCACGGGTTGTATAAAAAGGAAAAAATGGCTATTTAATAATTTTTCATATTTTTTCTTTCACCGAGGATTGAACACATTACATTTGGATCCATAGTCGTCTGTTCTACCAGCTGGCCAACGGAGACATATCTATTTGAGTAGCTCATACTTATGTTAAATTTTAAAATCAGTAGTTCTTTTCTTTCTTTTATGATGGAATTGAGTCTTTCGTTCAATACTCTGCACGTACATTACGGTCTAAAAGTTTGAATCTGATCGTAGCTTTTTTTTAAAATATTAGCATGCTTTTAGGCATTTCTCAAATTGAGTTTCGATAAATTCAGAAAGCAATTTTCGAAGTAGGTTTTGCATTGATTGATTTGGAAACAGCACATGCTGCAATATTAACGAATATAACTTTAAATCTAATATTTGTTTTACTCTTAGATCTGTGAATTTTCATATAAATGTCATATCTTTCATATAATTCAAATGCAGTTTTTAACACATATTTATATCGAAATTAAAAAAATCGCATGCCTCATGGGCTGCGATGATCCTTTTTTGTGGCAAACGGCGATTGTAGAAGTGTCGATGTAGGAAATACCTGTCATTTTTGCTTGTTCGCAGAACCATTGTAAAAGTAATGCTAAATACCACAAAATCCTTGATTTAAGAGCGATAAACCTGTCATATATTGGCAATTTTGGAAATTCGGATTTGTAAAGTGGTAGGTAAAGTAGGTAATTCATGATGGTGAATTTGAACACACAACCTAATGGTTACAAGTTCTTCCATTACCAACTGAACTACCGGACTATCTACTCTGCTTTTAAATAAATTAAACAAGGTTGCTGCATAAGCCAGACTATATATGCAAAATATTCTTTAACGCGTCTGACTTGTATTCCTCAATAACAGACTTGCAAAATATTCTTTAACTCATCTGCATTGGTTTCGTCAACATTTAAAAAAAAACAAAGAGAATAAGGAAACAACGAAAACAGTAGAACACGCGATAACCTATAACTCTTATCTCTTGTATTTCTTGTCGAAAATTCATTAACGCGTCCGGCTTGTGCTCGTTCTTTAAAATATTTGTGGAAAATTTTTCAACCTTTCTGCTTTGTGTTCGTTCATTTTTCCCCTACAGTCATATATTTCGGGGTAATTTATTCGTTAAAAGTTACAATATATATCATTTTAAAAACGTGGTATATCAATGAACTGCATGACTGATATATCAAAGATTACAAATCGAAAATAGTCTGATCTAAAAAAACATGTAAAATAAAATCAAAAAATATATTAAAATTGAAAACAATTTTTTTTTTTCATATTTCTGTATTGTTTGTTGACGAAACTTCCGCAACGATTCCGTAATATATTCATGCATGAAAAATCCCAACATTTTTGTATTGCGTTCGTAGGAATTTTATGTGGGATTTTCGTCAATGAAATGTATGGCCGAAACAGCATGCTTCGTCAGAGATGAAGAAAATTCGTTCATGATTCGTTTATCAATTCTTTAAGACTTGGACTACTGGGAAATATCGTCGCAAATGCAACATAAAATACGATGCAAGTCTTGTACCGAAAAATGCATCAACATTTTCAACTGTGTAGGCTCGGAAAAATAAACCTAAACAAGTATGCGCGATAGCATAAGGTCAGTGCTTCTGACCACGAAGCAAAGGCTTAGTGATTCTTCTGCAGTTGAAATTTTGTGTGATTTTTTTTTAATCAAAAATATTCACAATTATGCTGGCGGTATTTGTTTTTTTAAGAAAAATTGAAAATAAATTATATAAATAAAGCCCGAGTTATAATCGATTAATGATTATTTTGGACTAGCCACAGTTGTCAGCAGCTTGGCCCCGTACGTTTTTTTATCAATATAGAGCGGTAATACTTTTTTTCCCTCAAACAAAAAATTTTAAACGCCGTTCATACGATCACCGTGTGACATCAGCCTTTAAGACAATGCATGTAAAACGAAATAAAAAAAGTTTTCCTTTCTTTTTCTAGTGCAGCTCAGCACTGCATTTCGCCTTGCGCATGGCTCATCTGTTTTTTATGTTGTGCAGTGCTGACCATAGCAGAATTATAAGGTACGGCCGACTCGGAGAGGAATGAAGTAGAAAGCAGAATAAAGCGGGCTAGATGTCAAAATCAGCTGTTCATCTCGAGTTTCTTTATGCTCACGTTTCGCAGTTGTTTTAAGGTTAAAATTGTTACAGGTTTTTTGCAATTTTAAGACTTCTTTCATATTTTATAGTTTTTATTACACTGTTTTTATAATATTTTCACACAAATTTAAGACACCGACCTCACTTGGAAACATAAAATATTTTCTTCATTTGCAATTTTTACGAAATTCGTCGTTTTGACAACTAACCAACCTTTTCAATATCTACTCTTTGTTGACGCATGAGGGCACTAAGCAAAGCGGCCCTACCTTGTAACTTTGCTATGGTGCTGACTGAGCGTAAAAAGAGAAGAGTAGATAACAACATGGAGTTTATTGAAATTCTCGCAACACAAACACGTGGAAAGAAATCGATCAAGCAATTCGTGGCATCGGGGGATGGATTTCTATAAG
Source organism: Coremacera marginata (assembly GCA_914767935.1). Taxonomy (NCBI): domain Eukaryota; kingdom Metazoa; phylum Arthropoda; class Insecta; order Diptera; family Sciomyzidae; genus Coremacera; species Coremacera marginata. The sequence goes on from OU612047.1 coordinate 52,919,858, forward strand.
AACTTAACACTTTAATTAAACACACATTTTATTAAAATTTCGTACCTCTATGCTGTGCTGTAGCACAAATATGACATTTTAAAACTTATTTCATAAAAATCGACCCAGCACTTTTGGAGTTTACCTGGAAACAAAAATTTCCACTTCAATTTTATATAATACTATGGATATAGATATAGATAAGCAATACATTTTTTTAGTCATTAATTCTATGAAATAAATTGAAAGATGTATGCTATGCTTGCTTTCGGTTTTATTCGTAAAAGGCAGGCAATGATATGATGGTAGCACGTTCAACTTTGTAGCCGAATTGTACGCGGTTCGATGCAAGTACGGAATGGGAAAATTGCATTATTCCCGCCACAAGTTTTTTGACAATTTTTTTGTTTTAAATATTTATAAATAATAATATAATTAACAAAAAAATAAAACACTAAGATCTGTCTTATGTGCTATGAGGATCAAGCCTGGGTACTACTAAAGTCATCAAATTAAAATAATAAATCCACTTGATAACGAACTGTGTCACGAAAGTAATAATTCACTGTACGTGAATATTGAAGTTTACAGTAACTGTCAATAAACTAAAGGCACAATTGATTTTCCCATGATATCGCCATGTTGAAAATACTAGTTGGCTTTATGAAAAAAAGACAGTTCTTGAACTAATACTGGTATGAAGACAGACTGTTGCACTGAAGGACAGAATGTTAATAAAATAAATTAGCAACCTTCCAGTAATTCCATTTTTGGGTAAAAGTTTCACTTCCACCGTACGTGGCAGCCACACACATTTTTTTTTTAACAGTTTATTTGAACTGAGTATACCTAAAATATTGCTGTACTCTATATTCAATGTCATAATTAATAATGAAATCAAAATTAAACTTAATATTCAATTTCGAATAAAATGCTGTGAATTTCTTAAAAAGTTTTGGAAGAGGGCATAATAGATGTAGATTAAAAAACCATAAATTTTACCATTACTAAATTTTACTTTTGAACAAAATTGCCTACGATATGTGGTGACACATGCTCCCCCAATATACAGTCAATTATAAACGCATACAATTCCACAAAAGTCTAACAAAGTGACATTAAAGCCATGCATAGGCTCCATCAATTAAAACTGACATTCAATGTCAAAGCGCATTAATTTGTAGACACGTGTTTAACACGCATTCTTAAATAATTGCAGCCCATATTAAACAAGACAAGGCCAGACAAGAAGATGACATGAAACAAGACGTGTTGACAGCGGGGCAGATACAAACGCATTAGGAAAATGATCCAACATACCAGGAGTGGTAAGGAAAATTTTATTTTTTAATTTTCTCCAAATACCAAACTGACAGCAACATTAGTGAAGTGGAGCTAATTTGTTGTGGGAAACAAATTTTTAATAAGATAAAAACAAGATTTTTTTCATTAAGGATTAGCAGAACTATTGATATTCAGTATTATAAATGGAAAATAATGGTTCTTGCTTTAAAAAATTCCAACTTGTACTTAAAATTGTTGGAATATCACAACTCAATTTTACCACTACAAGAAATAAATTGATTTTTTTGCCGATTTAAGCACTTTGTTAAGCACAAAAATATACCCCAGCGTATGGACAAAAAAAAAAAATCCTTTTTTAATCCTTATATTGCTTAACAAGCAACCAATAAAGTATAACCGCAAGTAACTTCAGCGCATATGTACGAATTTAACTCTTTATGAAATAAATTTATTTTGAATAATGTTTTGATTGAAAATATTTTTGTTTCGTCATCATTTCGTATGATAGCTGCAGGGTTAATATTGCACCCTCTGATTGGGGCACCCATGACGGAACATGCGAACGAACATGATTAAGCGACAGCGCGCGAAATTCGTGCAATCAATTGGAAAAGTGACGACAACCAACCGAGTGCATAAACAAACCGCAGGCTATAAAGTGACCAATGCATGTGAAAGTCGCCCAAGTACCATCCAACATATTTTTATATTCATCCACATGTTATTAAATAAGCCAAGGTAGGCAATTTATTTAAAAATATAAATCATGCGAGGGCTTGTTTTATCATCGGCATGAAGCATAGCGTGGAGAAAAAAAGACATATTTTTTATACAAGGGAATTTAAGGCCTAAGGCCATGAGTTGTAAACTTTTCTAAATTTGTAAAAAAAGCACGAAACAGCTGTTGAGTTTCTCATGTGTGTAAACCTAGGGGGAAAGAGAGAGGGGAGGACAGCAGTATTTAAAGCTGAAACTTGGGTTTAAAATAGAATTTGACACAACTCCTACACATCATCCACTACATCATACTTTAAATTCCATAAATTATGCATTTAACCTCTGTCCATTCGTAACATTATATCACCGATCGAATGTCAGCCTCTAAATATTTCCGATACGAAGTGTTTTTTTTTTTCAAACAACCATGCAACCGGAATAAGTGGAAAAATGTACACAAAAAAATCTTCAAATTATGCTTCCATCAACGCATTCTCAACTTTAATATCCACTTGATTTTCCAGCACGTAACTTGAGTACGTATTTCCCTTACTTTGCACAGCATACTCCAAAGACACTTGATGCATTTAACCAATGTTACGCATGCGCAATGCCGCCTGCTCTGTAAACGTTCTAACAAATTTTTTTTTTTTATGTCATAAACATGAAAGTCATTAGGTAACCATAAATAAATGAATTGTCTGAAAATATACCCCAGCACGTACTTGTAGAAAATGTCAAGAAAATTCAAACAAGGAAGTGTCGCCATTCCGTCTGGCATTTCTTGGGCGACACTCAAGCATTAACCCAAAATTAAAAATATGCATAACCACTTAAAAAAGGCAAAACGTAGGCAGTTTGTTAGAGAACTGCAGATGTTATTTTTTTATTTTGGTTTTTGTAAGAACATGTACACCGAGATTCTCTGCAGGAAGGGAATTCCAAATTCTGAAGAAATTCGAGTGAATTTCTTTTGATATCTAATATTATACAATTTGGGATTTTTTTACGAGGTGGAACCTTTTGTGGGTAGTGTTATGAAGAAAATGTTTGGAGGCACAAGTGGAGGCATGAGTGCCTTTTTTTAATCATCATAATAAAATAACGTAGCAAATTTGCATCAGAGATCTGCATGAATGCAATCATTTGCGGATGTGTGTGATTCAGAGAAAACGAATGCTCAGATAATACTACTGCTTGAGTGTGTATATACGAAATATTAGCCAAAGGCAACGAATGGTTGAAAGAGTTGTTGTTGTTTTCAATCAGTGAATTAAAATAAACGGCACGATATTTTAGTGTATTCCAGCTTTACAAGTACGCCTGCCTTGTAGGACTAACTACTTGGCTCTATAGACCGACGGTATAGTTTATGGAACGGACGACCAGCACTTATGTGTACACTCCATCAGCGGACCCATTTTTACAAAGTAAAAACACACGGTCATCCGACAGAGCTAACACGAACTGGAAGCCGTTCCACAAACACAAAGCACATCCAATGCCCTACTACTGAAAACGTTACGACTCCAACATATTATACAATTGTATAAACATGGAGCCGCACTGCTCCCAATAGCAGTACCATTTTAACTACCAGTACTTACGTACCTTCATTGGTTATCTAGGGGTTTGGATTAAGGATTACTATGCCTCATGCCATTTCTTCAGCCCTTGAAAGGACTTTGACCGAACTTCTTATGATCAATTGTGTTGTGTGTGTTCTGAAATGTTTGAACACAAATGATCGATAACTGGACCTACATCCCTATAGGAACAAACTAACTTGTTTTTAAAAACAACTTATTAAGAAACTAGTTTAAAATAAACCAGTATATGAACTACTTTGAATTATATTAAGGCGGCATCCACTTCAATATATAAAGTAATTGAAATACTACTTAAAAACCAGTGATTGATAAACTACTTTGAATTATATTAAGGCGGCAACTACTCTGATGTTGGCATGTTTTAATTGAAAATTTTTATTAGATTACAAGCTTATATTTATTTAACCATGTTATTTCATCAAATATTATTAACTTTTGGCCATCAGTAATAGTTTTCAATTGGTTATTTTAAAGCAATTAAAAAAATTATTTAAACTTAACTAATTTAACAAGTAGTTGAAAATATATGCAGACGACAGTCAATTGACTTATTTAGCGGACATCACCATACAAAATAAGTTAGTTCGTTCTATGGAAAAAAGTCCGAATTTCAACTAGTTGTGGTTGACAAAAAACTACTTTATCAACTACTTTTAAATTAATTGATTTTCCTACAGGGATGTTTTATGCCGACTCCGACCGGCTTATGTTCTCAAGAAACTTTTCATGGCAGTTTTTTACTCTCTGAGGTTTGCCATTGTCTGCAGAGATGTGACGGCCAAACAGAAAAATTCATTAAATTGAAAAAACTTTCTGTGTCAGATGGAGAATTCGAACCTGGGTTCTCTGGCGTATGAGCCACACACTCTACCCACTACGCCACGGCTCTTCCACATAGAACCTTTATTATAAGGCTTTTATGTCGACGGCAGATCAGATGCCCTCACCATTTTAGTAGAAAAATACTATCCCCGTGCTAATAAGTTCAACTGGGCAATTGCTACTCCATTTACAGTCGCGTGTTAAAGTTATATACCAACTTTCCATTCCTGCTCGAAGAAAAAGCCGCCAAGCCCAGTCTCCAAGGTAGGCCCTCTTTTACGCAGATAACACAAAACTAGTTCATGTTGGCAAGCATGATTCGTCTCCAAGCATACTATCTGATAATGGTGATAACTAAGATATGAGATGCATGTCCGTTATTCTAAATTTTCGAGATAACGTGATAAAAACTGCATCTACTGTATTTCCGGATATTGTAGTTGATCCGTTGAGATTGTTATTTATCTGCAAATCAAATTTTTTGTGAAGAAAATTAGTAGGGGAGACGAGGTAGATTTAACACTTTCATTTAAAAGTTCTGTATTTTATACAAAATATAACTTAATTTCAAAAGAGTTATATCCTCAGAAGCGCCCGAGTTTAAATATGCAGAAATGAAAATAAAAAGTTTGGGAAAAAGTCAATGCTCAATGTTCCCCACGGTGAGGCACATTCGACTTATTCAGGGGCAAATCTGACAACCATATTTTCCGTGATATTTTTTCGGCTTAAATGTAATTTAGCTTTCATTTAAATAAAACTTATCTTTTATAATTTGTTTATGAATATTTAAAATAACAGTATTTCATACTTATTCAAGTGTATGATAAAAAAACATATCAACGCTACATAACCTTGGAAAAAAGGACAAAATTCAATAGTATTTCAGTAGTTGGTATTTTCTTTTATAGTTGCGAACCATTGCTTTAGAAAAACTGAGCATTAAAAAACTCCTTATTGTAGTTAACATTAATAAATTTTCAATAAGATACATTTTACATTTGTCAAATCTGCCCCTTCTACAAAAGAGGCAGATTTGCCCCATTCTACTCACCGTCTCGTTTTTATATTTTTTGCAAATTGTATTACACTTCAGATGCACTCACATTTTATTTTCATAACACACATAAACAAAGTAATCCATTTTGTAAGATGCTTAAGAAAACGTATTTTATTATTTGAGAGAGAGCTTACGTCCGAGCTACCGAAAATTACAACTACGGTCGCGAAAATAGAAAAACACGTGCAACTTCATTACGCGTTGGAATATAATTGTGGAATTTTTTGACGTTTCGTTAAGTGAAATTACGGTACTTTTCACATTGTTACATTTTTGATAAAAGCCTCTATTCACACTACAGAGAGTGAAGTCAAATGTTCCCCAGCGTCAAATGTACCCCGTCTTACTCTAAGCGGTAAACATTCATTTGGGGCTTTATCTCCACTTCTAACAGGTCATTCAATAAGTCCGTAGGATAAGCAAGGAAAAAACAAAATTTTGAAAAAACTCGATTATATTATTCAACATACCATTGTTGCCTTCAATAGCGATACAACGAGTATAGTGTTTTTCTAACTTTTCGATACCACTTTTATGGTACGATTTCTCTTTCTCGTCAAAATAGGCCTCAGTTTCAGTGATTACTTCATCATTGGACTTGAATTATTTTCCAGCAAGCATTCTCTTGAGATCTAAAAAGAGGAAAAAGTCGCTGGGTTCATTCAATTCATTCAATTTTGCCATCGTTTTCATCGATTTGTGACACGGTGCATTGTCTTGGTGAAACAACACTTTTTTTCTTTTGCAAATGTGGCTGTTTCTTTGCGATTTCAGCCTTCAATCGATCCAAAAATGCACAGTAATAGTCGCTGTTGATGGTGGTTATTTTTTGGAGATAGTCGATGAAAATTATTCCTTTCGCATCCCAAAATACAAACGCCATCACCTTACAAGCCGACTGTTGGGTCTTTGCTCGCTTTGGATTCGGATCGTCGACTGCTGTCCCCTCAGCTGACTGTCTTTTGGATTCTGGTGTGAAATAATGAAGCCATGTTCCATCCATTGTCACATATTGATAGTAAAATTCGATTTTATATTGCGGTTTAACAGCGCCAAAAACTTCTCTGAAGCATCAATCCGTTGTTGTTTTTGGTCGACTGTGAGCTCACGCGGCACCCACTTTACACAGAGCTTTCGCATACCTAAGTGTTCGTGTAAAATGGTAAAAACACTACCAACTCATGTCTTCACAATGTCAGCTAGCTCGTGCACCTACAATTAACGACCGTTTATAACCAATTTGTGAATTTTTTTGATGTTTCTTTCTACCATTTGTCTCGATGGAGCAGAGTCCGGATTGTGTTTATCAAGCCATTGTTTGGTTTCCACTGTATTTTTTTTTCATCTGCTATAAAATGCTATAACTGCTATAACTCACTAATCAATTGTCAGATTGTTGTCAAATTTTTATACGTATCGTTTTAAGGTTGGTACTAAATAAAAATCTTATGGAAAAAATCTAGTAACGCCATCTATGTGTCATCCTATGCACTTTTTGAACGTACTGTTACTAAGACCATCAACACCTGTTTGACTGTAAATTAGTAGAGAATGATGTATGAAATAAATAAAATTAAAGGTTTCGTATAGGATTGCCACCAGCTTTTTTTTATTTTTACGAATTCAGTCCTGGGGCGAACGCTAGTTGAATCCTAATTCGTTGTCAGAATTTCAAAATTACAAGAATTCGTAAAAACACAAAAAATTTAGGTGGCAACTCTATCCGCCATATTGAATATTAAAATATCAAATCCGTTGCCAGAATTTCAAAATTCTTGAATTTCAAAATTCTAAAAATACAAGAAAATATAGATGGCAACTCTATCCGCCATTTTGAATTTTAAAATTCTTACATTAGATCCGACACCTAAAACTCTTAGAAAATGTTTAAGAATCTTAAAAAACATATTATCAGGTGGCAACTGCGTGATAAAAATTAAGGTGGGGCAGTAAAATACTTGTTTTAACTGTATTTAAAATTTTGACTTTAAAATTTTTAAAGTCAAAAAAAAATTTCATTCAAATATAATTCATATAAAAAAGATAATTGTAATTGTGTCAATGAATCCAAAAAATAAATAATTATTTAATATGAAATAAAAAAGTGTGTAAATTATATATAATAGAAAATGTCTTACATTAATTAACGCATACATTTTAGCATACAAGAACGCATCAATCTTTCATTTTAAACCAGCATTTCGAAACTACAAGTATTCGCAAAAATACAAAAAATCTAGGTGACAATCATATCCGCCATCCTAAATTTTAAAATCCATTGTACTGTTTTGTTACCTGTTTATAAACAAAAAGTTTCATTTTTTTGTTTCCTCTTTATAAACATGTATACATATTTTTTTGAAATTTTTCCCTCAATAAAAATCGTCACATCGCCGCCTAATAAATTTTACTTCAAAAATGATGCCGAAATAACATAGTTGTTAAGAGTTCCTCAACTTTTGAATCGGTGCCTGGCCAAGTCTAAATAGCGATTCGGCTTAATTTGCATATACATATATAGTGGCGGACGTAGCGCAGTAGGTAGAGAGTATGTGGCCCATACGCCAGAGAACCCTGACACAGAAAGTTTTTTCAATTAAATTAAATTTTATGTTCGGCCGTCACCTCTCACCTGAGGCAATGGCAAGCCTCAGAGAGTAAAAACTGCCATGAAAAGCTTCTTGAGAACATAAGCCGTTCGGAGTCGGCATAAAACATGTAGGTCCAGTTCTCGAACATTTGTCACATGATCACATAACACAATTGATCATAAGAACCTCGATCAAAGTCTTTTCAAGGGCTGAAATGGCCATTTTTGTTTTTTTTTATGTATATACTCGTATATTGATAAAATAAAAAATTTTGACGCAGCGAGATTTGTCAAAAATTTCCGAATTTTAGTTCGAAAACAGTTCGAGGATGTTTAAATCCGCAGAAGATTTGTGATAAGAGAATTTTGTTCCCAAGAGGGAGAAAACCCGAACGAATAAAAAATTCCTTCGACATTCATGATAAAGCTGATTGAATTTGTGAATTCTACTTTAAATTCTAAGGAAAACTATTAGGGTGCATAAAGGGACGGTGAAATTATTTTCTGCGGGCTTTTACAAGTATGTGATTATACAGGGTGTCCCGCAATTGAGTGCAACTATTTACGGAGCTGAAAGGTTATGTCGAGCTGAGCAAAAAATCGTGTGGGAGGGAGGGGTCTGTTTTCACAATCTTATGAGCTACAGGGTTAATTAACATTTCACGACTTTGGTTTACGTTATTGTTTCTAACAGAAAAACTAACTAACAAATAACTTATTTTGATAGCTCATTATAAAGGCAATAAAAACACATTTCTAACGGCATATCAACAAACCCCACCAACTTAACCGTTTCCGAGTTATGCTCGTGTGAAGATGAAATCAATCAATTGACACTACCAAATTTCAATTTTGAGTGCAAATTTCTCAGAATTTCGCGTAATAAATGAAATTTTTTTAGGATCAATTTTAAAATTCATTCAATTTTCTTTTCAATGCCACTAAACACATAAACATATCTTAAAAAATAAAAAAGTTGGCTGTACTAAAAAATTATACTTATTAGAAAACAATGATATTATCTACTGCATAACTAATAGCCCTATTCTGTTGATTGACAATTGTAAATTTATTGACAACTGTAAAAATGTCTTATCTATATCTATCTATATACTATTAATAAATCTGTAGCCACTTTTTATGTTCACTCATCACGTTTAAACGACAACTCAGATTTTTATAAAATTTTGTACACATATTTATAGGTCAGCAGAGAGTGCAATAGGATACTTTATTTTAACCCATTAACAACCAATGTTACTATATGGAAACATATGCGTCTCGAATTTTCATTAAATACTGCATAATATTTCAAAAGTTTTAGTGCCAGTTTTTTAAAAAAAGTAAAATTAGCATGCAATAATAACTTATTTCTGCTCAATGGCATACATAGTTTTCACCAAAATGTTGCTTCAAGTCTAAAAATGTCTGTTTTTTATGGTTTTCTTTCGGCCCTAATGGATTAAATTGCACTTCGGTTAAACGAGAACAAAATCAATAAACGCTTTTAAATTTCCTTCAATTTGATACCAAAATCATGTATGTAGTTTGAAAACTGTGAAAAATTTTAGTACCAGATCTTTTTAGTATTAATTATAAGCTGAGAATGAGAGAAAAACGACTTGAAATTCACACTTTTAGCTTTGAAGGCAAATATTTCAGTCAGTTTGCAATGGATTTCAATAATTTTTTTTGAAAAATGTTGTTTGTTAAAATATTCTTCAAACATAAGTTGAAATTTTTACTAAACCAAAGTGTTAATATTTTTAAAAATTTTTTTAAAAAATGTTCAAAAATTTTTAGTTTAAGCCAAAAAATTGGATAAATGTTGTTTTTGTTGTAAAAAAAATTAAATCCAAAATTTAGGTTTTCGATTTCCTATCAGATGATATAACAATCTTAAGGTTAATAATTTGTAGTATTACTTAAACAATAAAAAATCGTTTTGGTAGCGAAAAATCAAGCCTACCCACTATCAATTTTTGAATGAAAACTTTTTGAAAACCCGGCGAAGCGGCGGGTTTAAGCCAGTTCTTAAATATAAACAAAGCTAATAACATTATAAAACTGTTAGCAACATAAAAAAATATTCAGAACAAATAAATAAGCGAAACATTTTGAATGTTTTCAACCCTTTGGGCCAAATAATAGCACATAAAAGACTAGCTTGTCAATGAATTTTCAGGTGTCAATCCACAGAATAAGGCTATAATTGTAATGTCATTATTTATCATTATTTTCTAATAAGTATAATTTTTTTAGTACAATCAACTTTTTTATTTTTTAAGATATGTTTATGTTTTTAGTGTCATTGAAAAGAAAATTGAATAAATTACAAAATTTATGGAAAAAAAAATTTCATTTATTATGCAAAATTCTGACAAATTTGCACTCAAAGTTGGAAATTGCTAATTTCAACCGATTAGTTTCATCTTCACACGATCACAGCTCGGTATCGGTTAAGTTGGTGGGGTTTGTTGATATACCCGTGAAAAGGTGATTTCATTGTCTTTAAAATGAGCTATTAAAATAAGTTTTATGTAAGTTAGTTTTTCTGCTAGAAACAATAACGTGATCAAAGTCGTGAAATATTAATTAACCCTGTAGCTCCTAAGAACGTGAAAATAGACCCCCCTCCGAAACGATTTTTTGCTCAGCTCAACAACAACATAACCTTTCAGCTCCGTAAATAGTTGCACTCAATTGCGGGACACCCTGTATATGAAAGTGCACTGCGACGAAGCTCTTATATATTTTCGGTGCAATCAATTTCATATTAAATGAAAATTCCTTAAAAGAAATTTTGTAAAAATAATTCACCCATATTAGGGTGGTCCTTATTTTTCGACTTTTGAATTATAATCGCGGCATGTCTGTTAAGAGTAAGGACCACCTTAACCCAAATACTTCCGATGAATGTTTACTCAGGAAGAATAAGAAAATAAATGATTCCAGGACGAAAAAAAAAACAAATGAATCTGCCCAAATATATATATTCCCCTCTTAACATTGGCGCTCAAACGGGCCATTACGGGACATTAAACATTGAGAAATACTGTCAAATAGATTAAGAACCATTGAACCAACTACGATTAAGAACCAACCACCAAGCTCCGTTTTGTTTCAATTTGAATTAAATGTTTCGCTTACCAGACACAAACATTTATATTGCTAAAAAATTAAAAAAATGTTCCTTGTTTTTCAAACTACTTGGCGCCGCTAATTTTGCAAGAAAAATTAAATAATTTCAGTATTTATATGTAGAAACAACTCTTTGAGTTATCTGGAATAGCATAATGAATGTGATAAAAATACAAAGCAGATTATGCCATAAGAGAAACAATTAAATAATTCCACGCGAACACTTTGCATGCTTGCGATTTTAGAACCCCGGTTATATATGGGTCGTAATTATGTCTGCTAATTTTTTGGTTTTTTCACATTATTTGCTTAATTTTTTTCACACATGTAATAATAAAAGTCGCGTGTACAAACAGCCGCAGGTTGAAGCTGAGTACGGCTCACTCTCGCATGCACGCACGCTCTTGCACTCGCTGACAAGCCTCCCCAATTGCGCTACGAATATGCGTCACACGTTCACGCCATTCATACACAACGCTCCATCAGCTACTACACCGACACTTTGGTCGGCAAGATCAAAGCGGCTGCCCCCAGCGTAAGCAGATGCTACAAATCGGCAAAATCTTTTGAAATGATCACTTTTTGACACCCAATTTGTTTAGAAGTGCGCATAAAATCGTATAAATAAGTCGATAAATTTACAACTTCATAGATTGTTGGTGGCTGTTGGCTGTTGTACTATACTGAATACTTAATACAGTGTATATAAAGATAATGCTTGAATGGATTTCTAGATGATGCTGATGCTGAAACTGTGGCTGTAAATCGTTTCTGCGAAAAAATATTTTCATATCAAAGTGTTTTGTTTTTTTTTTTTAATTTTTATTTATGTTTAAGTGTGCCGCATGATTTTCACCTTGAATTGAGAAAAATTCTGAGTAAAAACAGCATTATTCCCCCAATCCACTTTCCCTAACTTCCACGGACGAGGCAGAAAATATATCATAAAATTAAAAAAAAAAAAAAATGAGTGTCGAAAAAGCTTCAATGAAAAATCCATTTCACTGAAATTACTTCAAGAAATCATTCATAAAAATACCAAGCAGAAAGTGGAAAATAAACAGCGGATGAAATTCATACAAAAAGGTAGATAATAAATAAAGATCAGAGAAAAACTATGGGAAATTTTAAATGAATGAATTAGTTAACAGATTTTATTGTGATTTGTAAATGAGTACAAAAGTTAAAAAAAGAAATGGATTTTGATAGGAGTTATAATAAAATATATGGTATGAGTTATAAGAAAAAAGATAAAATCCCAAACATTTTCAATTAAACTGTCATCCTTTTTTATGATATGATATAGAATCGAATTTCTTATACAAGAGCAGCTGTTGAAACATTTCAATCAAAACCACAGCGCAGACATATAATCAGGATGAGCCAAATCTGTTACAAGAAACTTTAGTGAATAATGTAAAAATAAATTAAAGCAAGCCAAAAAAATATCACCATCCACCAAGGCATTCAAAAGTAAGTGAAGCAGGATTAAAAAACAAACCCTAACAGCTAAGCCAACAAATATTGTCTGGAGACAATAACTGCGAACAATGTAAGAGCCACTGGCAAGGATAAAAAGTAACATAAAAAATATGGACCACCAAAAATGAATCATACAAAAGAATACCACCAGCATTTTTTTTCTAAAGAATGCTTACTTTATTATTGTAGGTGTGTTAAACTGTCTTCTAAATGAAACAATTACAAACATTTTCTAAATGAAAAACGGCATTAAAAAAGATTCTTGGACACGTTCCAATCGTAGCATTGTTAGGGATTCAGGCATGTTGATAGTTATATTTGATGATCAGTATTATCAGCAGAGCGAATATAAATGCATATTTGCTGACGCTATTTGCTTTTATTATAAAGAAGGCTAATTTGGACTACGCGGATAATATAGACCACCCAGTTATTTTCTACCTCATACATGAGATTTACAGTTTTTCGCCTTTAACATTGCCGCTGCTTTCATTTCAGAAAAGTTCTGAATCAACAAAAATATGTCTTGAGTCATTGAATGTTACATGTTGTTATTAAAGTGTTAGCCTTTTAGTTAGTTTTTTTTGGGGGCGGCTGTCATACATCGCGACCTATCGTTAAACTTGAGGATATACAAACAAAAAAATGTTGTTGGTAAATTAAAACGATATTGCGGTCACTTTATGGTCAATATTAATAATTGTTGTTGCACAGTTACTATTTTTATACCCCAACGCGTACTGTGTAAGGGGTATATTAACTTTGTCATTCCGTTTGTAACGCCAATAAGGAGGCGTGTCAGGTATAGAAAATTACATATATTTTTGATCAGCATCACCACCTGATTTCCGTCCGTCCGTCTGTCCGTCTGTGATCACGATTACAGCCGTAATTTCAAAGCTATGAAATTCAAGAGAGAAAAGAGATGAAATTCAAAATATACGCTTCTTTCAAAAAATGTAGACCCATTTCGAGAATGAACCAAATCAGATGAAACCACGCCTAATTCCCATACAAAGTGACTTTATTTTAACCATAAAATCTCTTAAATATTCACGAAAATGAATGAAATGACTTGAAATTTTGCACGTAAGCTTTGATCTTCAATATCCTGACTATGAAATTTGGAAAAATCGAAAAAAATCACGCCAACTTCCTGTACAAAGTGGCTTCATATTAACAGTAAAATCTCTTTAAAATCTGCTCAAATTACAGAAATGTCTTGAAATTGTACACATACTTACTTACATAGGTGGACATAACAACCCGTGTTCGAGTTTCAGCTCATCTCATCAGCTCTTGCCAGGCGCCTCTGCTTTGCGCGTGCCTTCTCCAATCGGATACACCAAGTGCGATTAGGGCTTCCTCAGCCTGGTCCATCCATCGGAGTCTTGGTCTCCCTCGCCATCGTTGACCAGCGACCCTCGCCTCGAGCACCTTTTTCGCTGGAGCATCGTCGTCCATACGATGGACATGACCCAGCCAGCGTAGTCGCTGCGCAGTTATATGCCGAACTACGTCAATGTCTTTGTAGAGCTCATACAGCTCGTGGTTCATTCGGATGCGATAGTCATCGCCGACTCGAACAGGACCGAAGATTTTGCGAAGAACTTTTCTCTCGAACATCCCCAGAGCCCATCTAATAAAAACATTATGTTGCAAAAATATTGCTTCTACATCCTAGCAACTTACCTCTAATAAGAAAACTTTCCAAAATCACTTTAAAAAGAAAAATGCCCCAAAATAGTGTCCAAGCACAAATATTCACTTTCAAAGCTAATTCGGTGTATTTACTTTTTCTCGAATAATCACACCGTTACTTTTATGTTTTAAGTATTGCCAGATCAATTTTATAGTGGTAAGTATCAAATATTTACAACAGAGTGTTTCACAGAACAAAAAAAGAATGTATTAAAGAAGTAAGTGAGACATGTACCTATTATTGTCTCATACCCATGTGTGTATGTAAAAGTTTTAATGCATATTCCCATATGATGTTATAAGTAAACTATTTTATCAGGCTATTTCGATGCCTATTTGTGAGGAAACTAATTGCATGCCTCAAGTATATGATCAACGAATGTTTGGCAATTGTAATATTAAATATCAAATGTCATTTCACACAGACAGAGCACGTGAGAAACTTGTACACGTCCGATCCGAAGTTGAGGGAATTTTTTGGTCTATCCTTGTGAAAACTAGAAATAGTGAATTTAAAAATAAAGTTTCTACACTACTTAACAATAGTTAAAGTTATCAATAACAACGCAATCACCTGCCATAATATTCTGAATAAATCAATGCATAAGTATTGCTTTGCAGACATCTGCGTAATGAATCCATCATCTGAAGACAATCATTAAGACATTAAGTATGGAAAGGATTACCTAATAACAGCCAACAAATGAACATTCATAACGTTAAGAGTGTCACATTTCTTTTTCAAAATTATGCTCAAAGAAATTTTCCAAATCTTAGCTTAGCTTGAGCGAGTAGAATTTGGAAAACACACGATCTAATCCCATCGATTATCATTACACGCCACTTAACTCTTAGTCTGCCCCGCACCAAACCATATCCTGACCACTAATGCTGATGAAGATGGGCTTCCATCAGACACACACAGCCGCCATCAGTCATTCGTCGTCAGCTTTATTATGACACCTACACCCAGCAAGTCATCGATAGATGATAATAGTTCGTTAGCACTATTCGTTGTTGGCTTAATCTTTTTAAGCATGACAAAACGACTCTTTGTTTGGTCAATAAAATAAATAAAACCTGAATATAGCTCAGAAGACACGTTGAGATTTTGACCGAAAAATAATATTTGCCCTGAGCAGCAACCAGCACAAATTACCTGGTAAAGATACAGCAGACGGTGGTAAAAATTATAATATTAATATACCGAGTAGAAAAAACAAAACAAAGAAGGAAAAAAATACCTTCTCAAAAAGAAAAGGTAGCGAAATGTTGTTGACAGTAGTGCGAACAATTAAGTAGCGACAGGTAAGTACAGTGGCTAGGACGAACATATCCTTTGTTTGCCTCGCCAAAGGTAAATAATAATATTTACATAATGGCTTCATCCTTCGCTCCCTTCGCATGGCATAACATATTGGAATCTCATTTGTAAAGTCATTTTGTGTAAATAAATCCTGCCTTTTGGCATGCAGAAACAAAGCATTGCCATTCAATGCCAGTTTTGGAATGTGTGACTTTGAGGTTTCAACGGTTTACTGAGACTGAGGCTGGAATCGCAAGAAAACGCATGTTTTGACTTTCTAACATCTATATCCATTTTAATACTTATTGTTTTTTGGGAATTTCCTGATGGATTGGCATGTGGTGTTAAATGTAGTTTTTGATCATTTGGTGAGGCTTAGTTTTTTGTCTTATTGTTTGTATGGTTGAATTTTATGTCTTCATATTTTCAGCAGCGCATTTTTAACAGATATAAACAATTTTTTTATTCAATTTTCTTAAGTTTGAAGAACCAAATGGAACACTCGGTGAACCGTTCCCTTTGTTATCCGATAGCGTCCAGTGGTGTCCGGTGGTGTGCGGTTCTACTAAGAACCTTAAAATTTGATGTATTATTTAAACCAGTGGAGCTCACGAAATTTTACAAAAGAGCAAATGATTTTTTCAAAATAAAACACAAAATATCGTAACTTTTGGCAATGAAAAAATAAACAAAACCAAGAAAATGTAAATGAAAAAAAAGGAAGTAAAAGAGAACACTGTAAAAAATTTGTTTTATATATATTAAAATTCATCCAGTGTTTTGCAAACAAAAAGGAAGTAAGATTCATTACATTCAGGCCAAAAGTCTTGCACAAGAAAAAATAACGTTAATAATATTTAATAGAATTACATTAATAATTATATAGATTTAAAAAGGTAAATGAAGTTTAAATAAAGTGAGTGAATAAAAAAATTAACAATCAAATTGTGACGAGACCGTCCTTTTAAATGTTCATAATCTGCACGATGAAATGCATCATAGTGCCTTCGCATATTGTAACTTCTTATTAGAGTTAACGTATCATGGCAAATGAGGCATCCATGCTTCTGAATTCTGCAATTCTTAATGAAAAAGTATTCATACTCCCATTCAATACGGAAAGCCTTTGCATTCATATTTTACTTATATATTAAAGGAACTTATTTTATTTATTAAAATTCTTACACTTTTAACACAGATTAATTTGTCAGTGCACTGCTGCGACTAGACTTAATTTCTACTGCGGTTACAAAACGTATAAGCAAAGAAAAAAAAACAAATCCTGTGTGCGTTAACACACAAGCAACGGGATAATTTGCTTGCATTTGTTGTTGTTGATTACCCGTTCAAAATTAGATGATCGTCAACAGCGTCTTGTGGTGCTGTTATTTATTTTTTTTTTTGTAGATTGTGTTGTTGTTGTTTTCTGACCGTTTTCTGACCGCCTCAACCTGGCGAGGCCAGCATTATCCATGTCGAAATCGTCTCAAGTCGACTCAAACCTCCAAGTGGTGTTCCCTGGGCAACGGCAAACTGGCATCCGTCAGTTTGACGGCTAATTTGAGCGGCGGGTCGATCCATAGACCTTAAACATGGAATGTGCGCAGGGTTTGGGTCCCGCCACATTACTACTGCCCAATGAAAACTAAACCAGCCTCGGATAAGAACCCCAATTACGTTGACGACCACCGCAAACGAAAAACGGACAATGATTTACGGATATGCACCTGGAATGTCCGGACCCTTTATAGGGAAGGTGCCATTATCCAACTGGCGGAAGCCCTCAAAACAATACAATCTGACATCACCGCCATCCAGGAAATGCGATGGAAAGGGCAAGGCTGCTCTAAACAAGCACACTGCGATATCTACTACAGCTGCCATGCGGAGAAGCGCGAATTCGGATGTGGATTCGTCGTTAGCCGGAAACTACGCCACCTTGTTTCCCGGTTCACACCTGTGAACGAAAGATTGGCCACGATCCGCATCAAGGCAAAATTTTTCTACATAAGCCTTATTTGCGCGCACGCCCCGACGGAGGAAAAGGACGAAGCCGTCAAGGACGCTTTCTACGCTAGTCTTGAGGACGTATATGACCACCTTCCGGTCCATGACGTGAAAATAGTCCTCGGCGATTTTAATGCGAAAGTCGGAAGGGAAGGCATCCTTGGCCCCACTGTCGGTCAGTTCAGTCTTCACGAGACCTCCACAAACAACGGTCTAAGACTGATCGACTTCGCCGCGGCACGAAACATGGTAGTTAGTAGCACCAGATTTAAGCACCTCGACATCCACAAGGCCACCTGGCTGTCCCCGGATCAAAAAACGCGAAACCAAATTGATCATGTTGTAATCGACGGAAGGCATGCCTCTAGTGTTCTAGATGTGCGTACATTTCGGGGGGTCAACATTGACTCCGACCATTATCTTGTTGCAGCCAAGATCCGCATGCGATTATGCAATGCAAAGAACATACGCACAGGAATGCAACGAAAGCTAGATGTCGCTAAGCTGCAATTACAACGGACTGCCGAAGCCTACTCCGCTCAACTCTCGGTTAAGCTCAACCAACCAACCTCTGGACTCGACGACGCCGGCGGACTTTGGGCGCATATATCCCACTCCATGCGCGCTGCCGCTGAAGAAGTCATTGGTTTCCGGCGCCCGCAACCTCGGAACCAATGGTATGATCAGGAGTGTCGGATTGCGACTGCAGTAAAAAACGCCGCTTATAGAAAAACGCTGCAGTCAGCTGCAACGCGAGCCGTGCGAGAAAACTACCGCGAAAAGAGGAAGGAAGAGAGGCGCCTTTTCAGACGCAAGAAAAGAGAGCAGGAAAAGCGTGAGCGTGAGGAACTAGAGGTATACCAGGGCAAGAAGGATGCACGAAAATTCTATCAACAGGTTAAGCGTCTAACCCAAGGTTTCAAGCCCGGAGCATCCACTTGTAGAGACGAAAATGGAGATCTGAATACGGATACACAGTGTGTGCTTAGATTGTGGAGACAGCACTTCTCCAATTTACTTAATGGCGACGATTCCACCAATGCCGCCCATCGAGAGCACAGTGCAGTGCCACCAATCGACGATGACGGAGTGGAAGTATCACCACCTAGCCATGAAGAGGTTCGAGTTGCTATCAAACGACTCAAAAACAATAAAGCAGCGGGTGCTGACGGCCTGTCAGCTGAATTGTTTAAAACCGGCGGCGATGAATTGATAAGGCGCATGCATCAGCTCATCAGCAAAATATGGCTAGCAGAAAGCATGCCCGACGATTGGAACCTCAGTGTACTGTGCCCTATACTTAAGAAAGGAGACCCTACAATCTGCGCAAGTTATAGAGGTATCAGTCTTATTTCCATCGCATATAAGGTTCTCTCAAGCGTACTGTGTGAAAGATTAAAGCCAATTACAAAAACACTGATTGGACCTTATCAGTGTGGCTTTCGACCTGGTAAGTCCACCATAGACCAGATTTTCACGCTACGACAAATCCTGGAGAAAACCCACGAAAATCAAATTGACACACACCATCTCTTTGTCGACTTTAAAGCTGCGTTCGATAGCCCGAGAAGGGATTGCCTATACGCAACAATGTCTGAGTTCGGTATACCTGCAAAGTTGATTAGACTTTGCAGAATGACGTTGAGCAACACACGCAGCTCCGTCAAGGTAGGAAATGACCTCTCCGAAACCTTCAATACCGAAAGAGGTTTCAGGCAAGGCGATCCACTGTCTTGCGATCTCTTCAACATCATCATGGAGGGGATCGTACGAAAGGCCGGTGTGCATCGTAATGGCACCATTTTCTATAAAGGTGTCCAGCTCCTTGCTTACGCTGATGATATTGATATTGTTGGCAGAACCAAGAGAGATGTTACCGCTGCTTTCGCCGCTATCGAAAAGGAATCAGCCAAAGTGGGTTTGACGATAAATGAGGGTAAAACAAAGTATATGCTGTCTACAAACAAGGGAGCTCGGCGTTTAGACTCCCACGTTTCATCCGGCAGCTATAACTTTGAAGTAGTCAAGGAGTTTGTATACCTTGGCACCGCCATTAATACTAACAACGAAATCAGCCTGGAGATAAAGCGAAGAACAATAATTGCTAATAGGTGCTACTACGGGCTCAGTAAGCAACTAAGTTCCAGAGCCCTCTCTCGATCGACAAAACTAACACTCTACAAGACGCTCGTTCTACCTGTGCTGCTTTATGGCGCTGAGGCATGGGTAGTTTCGCAAACTGACGCAGCCGCTCTGGGGGTGTTCGAGCGAAAAGTTCTTCGCAAAATCTTCGGTCCTGTTCGAGTCGGCGATGACTATCGCATCCGAATGAACCACGAGCTGTATGAGCTCTACGGAGACATTGACGTAGTTCGGCGTATAACTGTGCAGCGACTACGCTGGCTGGGTCATGTCCATCGTATGGACGACGAAGCTCCAGCGAAAAAGGTGCTCGAAGCGAGGGTCGCTGGTCAACGACGACGAGGGAGACCATGCCTCCGATGGATGGACCAGGCTGAGGAAGCCCTAACCGCACTTGGTGTATCCGATTGGAGAAGGCGCGCGCAAAGCAGAGGCGCCTGGCGAGAGCTGATGAGGTCGGTCGAAATCCGGACACGGGTTGTCACGGCCACCTAAGTAAGTAAGTAAGTTGTTGTTTTATATACGTGGTTTTGCTTTCGCATCAGCGCAAAGACAAAGCTCATGATAGAAAAAAATTTGTATGGCGGGTAAGGTGAGCAAAATGAGCTACTAGATGAGCGTGTCTGATTTAAACAATAAAACAAAAATTCGCTGCGAATGAAAGAGTTAATTCATATTTGTCGCAAATAAGGTAACAAAAATCGGTCGGTTTACTTGATATAATATTTTGTTTTGGTTTGGGGTACTAAATTAGCCCCCCCTCCCCCCCGCTGTCGTATTAAAGTATATTCGAAGTCTTAAGCCGTCTATATAATGTTTATGTATTGTCTGCAAAAATATTTGTGTCATACGCTTAATTTAATTTTACCCTTAGCTGCCACATAGAGTAATTTGTAGACTGCTCATTACGAGTATGCTACCAATAATGACCAATACCAATGGTGTAAAATAATTTCGTTTAAAATTAAAGTACCACGCCCCCTGTTAAATTACGCCCATTTTTGTAGAGTGTGGAAAATTTGGAAGAAGTCGATATGCTATAGAAGGAGCTCGATTAAAATTTAAGTGGCACGCCCCTGTCTAATTCCGCCCAATTTTTTAGACTAATCACTGTTAATTAATTCAAAGAATTTATTTGCAAAATTTGGTTGAAGTCAGAAAATCGATGTAGAAGGAGTTCCATTGAAATGAAAGTATCACACCCCCTGTCTAATTTTCCGTCCACTTTTATAAACTCTAATAAAGGACTGATTCTTATGATAAAGTATATATTTGCAAAATTTGGTTAAAATCGGACAAATAGTATAGAGGGAGTTCGATTGAATTAAATTGACACGCCTCTTGTCCAATCCCACCCACTTTTGTAGGCTTAAA
Organism: Coremacera marginata; assembly: GCA_914767935.1. Lineage (NCBI taxonomy): Eukaryota > Metazoa > Arthropoda > Insecta > Diptera > Sciomyzidae > Coremacera > Coremacera marginata. Next base: position 52,941,094 of record OU612047.1, read on the forward strand.
ACTTTTCATTATACTTAAATATACATGTGCAAAATTTGGTTGAAATCGGAGAAACGGTGTAGATGGAAATAAATTAAAAATAAAGTGCCACGCCCTCCGTCTAGTACCGCTCTCTTTCATAGACTACGGACTGATCCTTAAGTCAAAAAGTATGTGTGCAAAATTTGATTTAACTCGGAAAAACAGTGAAGAGGGAGTTCGATTAGAATTAAATTGACACGCCCCTTGTGCAATCTCACAAACTTTTTTAGGCTTAAAACTTCTCATTATGCTAAAGAATATATCGCACACTTAATACAAAACAGTCACAACTCAAAATTTTTAAATTTCTAGGTAGAGAAAAGAACAATTTTATTTATGAACGAACTTCATACAAAGCAATGAGACAAAACTTTTATTTTAAACTACAGAGAAAGAAGATGTGTACAAAATGTATTTGATGTGTTGCAGTCAAAGTATATGATCACTACGAATAGTTTTACATTAAAAAGTAAAAATTTGTAAATTTTGAGTTGTGACTGTTTTGTATTTAGTGTGCGATATGTACAAAATTTGGTTGAAATCGGACAAACGGTATCGATGGAGCTAGTTTAAAAAAGGGGCACGCCCCCTTTCTAGTACCGCCGAATTTTATAAACTTAAGACTGCTGAAATTACCAAGGATTATGTATGCAAGATTTGGTTGAAGTCAGGCACACGGTGTAATAGAAGTTCGATTAAAAGTAAAATGCCACACCCACTTTTCTAGTCTAAGGACTTCATATTATACCGAAGAATATACATATGTATGGGTTGGATAAACGATGTGGGTGGAGTTTGGGTTAAAGGTCTGTAGCGAACCATCCATTCTACTTGCACAAACAACTACAGCAACGATTAAAACTAAACTAATGCTTATATGATTTGGATTGAGCAGAGAGCGTATCATCTCTATATCTGGCTCTCATTGTAGTGTAAGCTTTTTTCTCTTTATTTGTTCCACTAAGCAAAGCAAGGTTTATTAATACAGGTTAAGTCACTTGAGAGAAGCTCGGTCGAGGTGTCAGAATGGATAAAAGGAAATCAAGAAAAAAAAACCTGAATCTGTACAATTTTTAGCTAACAGCTACTTTGACAGTTCGAGCAAAGGCGGAAAAAGAGTGCTTTTCTCTCAAGTGACTTAACCTATATTAATGAACATTGAAGCAAAGTAACTCTTTGAACTATTTTTTAAATGGATATATCTCGATCATTTGCGTCCAAACATTTCACAATACGCATAACACAATTGATCACAAGAAGCTCGGTCAAAGTCCTTTCAAGGGTTGAAATGGCCATTTCGTTTTTTTTTTTTATCCAGTTAATATGGATATTCCAGATAATTCTCTTTGGGTTATTCTTGTGCTTTTGCTTACTCTATTCTACAAAAACAAAGTTATAGTGTAATCAGGGACGGATTAACCATAAGGCAAAATAGGCAACTGCCTAGGGGCCCTGCATCGGCTAGGAGGCCAAGTCACCGAGAATTTGAATTATCTAATTTAAAGATTCGTATTTTCAATGACAATATTATTGCCTTGTTTTTTGTAATATTTTTTTTTGACGATAATGTGTCAACTATGTCTAGTTGTTACAATGATCTACAGGCGCATAGTAAAAAAATAAATCACATCACACACTACGTTTCATGTACAGAGCAGTCACTGACTGGTTGGAGTACATGCTGCGTAAAACTACGTTGGAGCAATACCATTCTTCGGATTTGTACAGGCACTATAAAACTTTTTTTTTGCGTCAACTCATCTCTGGGCAATTATGCTCAAACATCTTGAAAAAGGTGGTACATGTAAGCAATCGTTGACATAGTTCTGAAAAATGTGTCCTACACAAGGTGGTGTGCAAGAACCGATGTTACTAAAGCTTTGTCAAAAGGATACAATAGTTTCCAGAAAGCCTTGCTAACTATGAGACTCAGACAACGCAAGCGATTCAAGAGGACAGCTGTTTATTTAAGGACTTTAGAAAAAAAACATGCATCAATGGCAATATACTGGACTGCCATACTAGAGCGAATCAAAAGTGCCAGTATATCTTTACAAAAACAATTATTGAACTTCGAATTTTTACAACTGCTTTTAGATTTTTGCTTCACAGCAACAATTATTTGACGATTACGAGATGAAGCAAATGAGAAAACTGACATCCAATACAGTGATGAAAATCAGCATGTGTGAAGAAGACGTTGCGCTTAGAGGAAAGAATAAGTTGAAAGTTTAAACTTATTTGCATATACTAAACATGCTGTATACAGAATTGTCGCGGCGCCTAGAAGCTTATCGGGAAAATAATTCTCTGTTTGAACTTTTAACAGATTTCTTGACAAAGTTCAATAATGAAATTAAAGAAGCTTATACAAAGTTTAGTCAACATTATTTCAAGGGCATTGAGCCTGAGTTTATAGACGAGATATCGTATGAATTGATTTTTGATAATATGGCACAATCAACTTTCCCAAATGTAAAGATAGCATTGCAAATATATAAAAGTCTGATGATATGAAACGCAACGGGTGAACCTAGTTTTTCGAAATTAAAACTAATGAAAAACTGACTTTGATCATCAATGTCTCAGAACAGTTTAAATTCATTCATGATATGTAGGAAAAAGTAATAGATTTTCAAAATGTTTTAAACGATTTCGTATATAAAAAAGCTAGAATAATTATTACGTTTACTAAAACACCAACCACCTGAAATTGTATTTTGTTTAATTGTATTTTATGAAAAGAAACGCATACGTTCCTTTGATTTGTGATGTAAAGAGCGATGTCATACCTTTGTAATGTAGAAAAAAAAATAGTGTAACTATGAATACTATTGCATTGTGGTCGAAAAAAATTTAATTTAGGAAGTAAGAAAATTGTAAAAGGGCCCAGTGGATTGTATTGCTTAGGGGACTCGACATGGTTAATTCGTCCCTGGGTGTAATGGATATATCGAAACAAAATGCCTTTGTTATTATTATTCTTTTATGAAATATATAGAAAACTTGAATGCATTGCACTTTTATAAAGTATTTCTTTTATTGTTTTGTTGAAATAATTCGCTTTTTATTCTGTATGCTTGTGACGCTACATATTCCAGATGTTACAAGTAAAGATAACAATATTACCGATAATCTGTTTGTTGCGTATATTCTTAAACTAATATTCTTCATGCTTGGTAATTTCACTCTCTCATACCTGTTCTATCGTTATCTAAAAGAGAAATATTCCATGCATACCAGGGGTGATATTGGCTTAGTTGTAAAAGGGCCAAAATTTATACAAAAATAGGATTTTTTCACAAGAATGGGGCCTTTAGTGGTAATTCAATATTAAAAACTTTCTATTTAAATATTCAGCCATGACCTTAAATATCCAAATAAATTTTAAGTTTTTTTCTACAAATTGTCGACATTGTCAAAATATTGTCTGCAAATTGTCGATATTCTCTCCAAATTGTCGACGCTATCTGCACCAAAATTGTTAACAATTATAGCCGTCACGTAGAGGAATATCACTTGCAGGGAAGTTTTTTTATTTGTCACAAAAATAGCTCAAATTTGTTTAAACGATCAGCTCTCAGAATCAAACTTTTGGGTCAAAGTGATATAGTTTGCTCGTCCAAATAGATTCTTCTAAATATCGCTACCTTAATATGGGAAGGCCCTATCTCAAAAGGTCCTAACTCAATAGGAAAAGAAAAAACTTTATATAAAAAAAGTTCTGTAGTTTCGAATTTTTGTAAGCTCCTTTTTTTTAAAAAAACCATAAGTGATGTAATGATACATTTTTTTTTTTTACTGCACAAATTGCAGAACATAGCTTTTTATCAAGTTTTTTCTTCTCCTATAATGTAAAAAAAAAATTGAGTTGGGGCCTTTCTATATTAAGGTAGCGATATATTTTATTTCATTTATAGAGGTTCCATTGTACTTCAGAAAAAAGGCTTGTGCATTGATTAAAAAGTCAAAAATATGCCAAAAAATAATCAATACAGTTTATTTCTCAAAATTTTAACCCAAGCCATTTATTTAATATGTTAATAATACAAATAAAAATAGCAAAGCCTTTCCACAGAAAACCGCAAATCGGATCGATATATTCATCATTAAAGAGCCTCAGGTGTATTCTTTCCAGTCCTTGGTTATATACATAAGAATGTCAGAAATATATGAGAAATTTAACGAAGAGTCTGCGTTAAGACTTGTAAGAAAACAAATCAATGATGCAGAGTTAATAAAGAATGATTTAATAAATGTTATACAATTTTGGAATATAGAGTTTTGAACAACAAAATTAACTTAAGTCACATCCAATAAGGTGACAAAAAATGTTCCACCGCAGTTTTCGCAGTCTCCATTTTTTTGAAAAAGCTTCTAGTTTTTGAGTTATAGTTCAAAAATTGAAAATGTTTCATTTTGGATGCCATTTTGAGACCTCTATGTTGAACTTTTTTATAAGACCTACCTTTCTTAAAATTTGTGACTCGAAAACACTTTCGCATTCGAAAGAGAAAGTGTATAATACCGACTTCATTTTTAGATCTAAAATTTTTTTAAATTGAAAAATCGCATTTTTATGCAAATAATTGGTTATTACTCTTAAGCATTTATTTGAGATGAATTCTGATGCTATAATCTGAAAAAGCGCGCATTTTTATATATCATTTGTCGAAAATTATTTCGAAAGAAAAAATTAATGAAAATTCATTGAAAATTTACGACGTTAAATACTCAATCAGTTAAGGCTACTTAAGACTACGATAGAGCTTTTTTTACAGGTTTGCCTTTTCATCTATGTGCCTGAAAAATTTTGTAAGAAATGTATGGCGCATAAAGCTCTCCACCTTAAATTTCCATTCTTAAATCTATAGAATTACTTTGGGATACTATTAAAAGTAAAATTGGTTCGAAAATTTAGACATTCTTTTGAAAGGTGTGCAGGAATCTTCAGTAAGTTCAATTTTTGTAAGGAATTTCTGCTGTTGATGTCAATCAATAATAGAAAATAGTGGTTATTCTGCATAATCACATGTTGGCTTTATACAAAATATAAGAACGTCAGTTTTCTAAAAATGTTCCTGCTTTAATAGATTTTTACAAGTGTACTATTTCTGGAGTCAACCCGAAACGTACCTGCGTAGGCTTATATAGCTTAAATATAGGTTAAAAAACAAAATTGAGGAGAATTGTTTAAGTTTTTTGTTTTTCTAAAGCTATAATTTCAAAAAATTCAACAAAATTTATTTTGCTGAGATCGATTTAAAATCATTTTTTCAGTAGAATTTTTCAAAAGGGCCTAAAATGAATCGAGAGGGCTTCGGGCCTTATGAAATTAAAGAGGACGCAAAAAAGCCCTAAAAGCCCCCAAATATCATCCCTGATGCATACGCAATGCTTAGAAAGCGAAACCGATACAAGTAGATATTAGAAACAAAAAAACAACACATAACTAGTGTGCTTGGACGGTTCTTTGCAGAGCTTTAATTTGTGTACATACAGACACGATGTCATTAAGTTTTATATATTTACGACGGTTTTTCTATTTTGATGACGTCACTTAGTATGGGATATTTTCATCCGATTTGGCTCATTTTCGAACTTGATCCTCCTTTTTTAGAAAAATAAATTAAAGATATTTTTAATTTCAACGCAATAGCTTTAAAATGACGGCTATAATCGTCAGACATAATAATAATAATGGACAGACGAACAGACAGGCGGACAAACGAAAATCGACTCAGGTGGTGGTGCTGATCAAAAATATATATACTTTTCTACACCTGTCACGCCCCCTTATTGGAGTTACAAACGGAATGACGAAGTTAATATACCCCTTACGCAGTACGCGTTAGGGTATAAAAAATATTCCTTAGTGCGATGACTAAACGATTTATAGAGTTGGATAGATTTTTAAAATTGGAGTTCTAAAAGAAATAAACTTTTTTCAACAAAAAACTAAATTGCTAAAAACAAGTCGCGTCATCGTGTTTTGCCTTCCTAGACGATCATTGGTGGAGATCCTCAAAACAATCAAAACTAATTAGCAGCTCTTATACGAGTATTCAATATTTTGTCCTTTTTTTTAATGGGAAACCACTTAATATACTCAAATTAAAAATCGGTGTGGGCAACGTATAGAAAAAACTAAAAAAGAAAAAAACTCTGCTAAATCAACAAACATGACACAGTCAAACTTTATAAAACTGCGCTGGCACCAAATAATAACTTCACGTCCCAAGAGGAAATAAAATAATATGAGATCCCACTTTAGAGCGGGTCATTCGCGTGGTATTGCATTTGAATTGCATTAAACTGGCTCACACTGCAGCAGAAGAATCAATGAATGAATGTATGACCGAATGAAGGCATCAATGAATCAGGTTGTTGATGATCGTCATCACAATCAATTCATCAACCCAAACGACGTTTAACGTAACGAACGTATTAATTGTGTGCTAACAATGTACATGATTGGGCAGATTTCAGAAGGTTAGCTTAATTTTATGGAAATCCCTTAGCCATAAGTGATCTTTCAGCAACAGCAGCAAATGAACGTGACATACCTTAAATCAGCAGATAAGTAAGTTGCCAAGACGTTGGTTGAGTTAAGATAAAAAGAAATGCATCATATAATATATGACAATAGGACAATAATATAAAGAAAAAAACGCTCACACAGATGTAGAAAATAAAAAACACTTGACACACCTCTGATGCACCAGAGCCAAGTGATCGATCGAACGAACGCATGATCGCACCTCATCAACATTTCAACAGTTCTAAAGTGCATCCATCCATGCCAGCCGCATCATGTTTGATGAAGTACAATTTCAGCACGTTGATGAATTTGTATGTATGAGTGTATTGCCACACACATGCATGCTCTTTGGCATCTGAAGCATTTCTTTGGATCGCGTCAAGTGGCAACTAAACGCAGGCAAGTGATGCTGGCAAAAGGATTGAGGACGCAGCAGCAGTTAAGCCGTTGAAGTGTTACTGAAATGCTCTTAATGATAGAAATCGAGATGCAGATTGGAAAGATGATTCAGTACTACATGATGACGGTAATGAAGGGCGTCAGAGTCGCATGAGTTGCATGATTTGGCAGTTTCAATTTCATTTAATTACTCAAATTCCAACCATATTTTGTGATAAGACTCAAAAATAAAGCCAGGCGAACTTTATTATTAATTCGTAAGAGTACCGAGCTATTTTGTTGATCAATTGATTGAATATTTTTACTTATGGCCGGGAAGATTGTTTAGAACTTATAATGATAATAAACTTAAACCATTCTAGTTACGAGTATGATTGTATTCCCCTTTGGCTCTTTTTCAGCTCTTTATCTTTCAATAATGTTTCCCTAAGTTCTGGAGCTTTGCACAAAAAAGTACCATAAAAGCATATTTCCAATTATAGACCCATTGCAAAACTGTCATGCACACCTAAAATTTTCGAAAGCATACTCTACGACACTCAGCCCAATTTTGAATGAAATCTCCCCGGGAATTGAAAAAGGGAATTTTCGTTTTTTAAACAATGTTCACAGAATTTTTGAAAAATTTAAATGCAAATATTTGCATTTATAGTCAATTTTTAAGATTACAAGACAAAAAAATTTTTAAAAGCATTATCTCCAGTCTAAAAAATACAAACTCCCTTCTTCAATTCCCGGGGATATTTCATTCAGAATTGGGCTGCATGTTTTTGCATTGTAAATCTATCTTCTCCCCCAACCAACTTTCTTAAGAGAAGATCGACTATTAATTTGATGTAAGTCTTGAAGTAAGCCTCGCAGCCGAATTGCTTCTGTTGTTGCTGACCTTAATGCAATGTAATCCAGATTCACTTGAAGAAGTTGCAACTGTGACCTGCTTTTTTGCTTTACCAAGATACTGTACAACCGTATACTTTAAACGCATACCCGCTGAATGACTTCTGGTCGATACATCACTTGCCCAGTCTGCATCTGCATATCCAACAAGTGGTTTGCAAGAGTACTCTTTAAAAACCATTTTCTTCTTCTTAGCACCTTTTAAATATGTGACAATTCTTTTAAGAGCTTGCCAATGCTCTGGAAAGCTAACTGGAAAACATATATCAGGCGTGACACATAACATTATGTACATAATGCTTCCCAGCATTTCACGATAGAGCTTATCTAATGCCTTGTTATCCTGCTTTGGTAAGAGATGTAAGCATTTTTCCATTGGACTTCTAACTGGATTACACTCTGTTATTCCAAATTTTTGAAGAAGTTTCTCAATACTGGCCTTGTAACAAGAAAATATCTTAATGTGCCGCTATCTGACATCTCGAACTTTTCAGCTAAGTTGGAATTAAAGTTGGAATTAAGTATGGAATTTAAACTTCTTCCTGTGATTTATAAATCATATTTTTCTTTTAGATTATTCCTTCGATATTTTTCGTTTCTTAGATATTCCTTCTTTTGTGTACATGCAATAGTCATGTTTGGACCTAGTAATATTGGGTTCTACGAGGTAATCGTTGAACTTTTTATTCCAGCACCTAGGTGCTTGTTTTGGTTCATAAAGAGATTTGATGAGCTTTACACTTTTCTGCAACTATTCCTTCAGGTATGGCCTTATAAATATGTTCTCTTGTTCATCATATAGAAACGCAGTCTTGACATCAAGCTGATGGAATTGAAGATGTTACTGAATTCCAACAGATAGAACTACTCGAATAGTTGTGAGCTTTGCTACAGGTGCATATGTTTCCGAATAATCAATTTGAGCTTTTTGCAGAAACGCCTTTACTACAAGCCTGGTCTTATATCGAATAGAAATTTCATTTTTATCTTCTTTAATGCAGAATACCTACATTGACTTGAGCATCCTGGCATTCTTTGGAGACTGTACTATTTCCCAAACCTTGTTCATTTTCAACGACTTTAGCTCTTCATTCACAGCATTCATCCATTTATCGGAATCATCTCGAAAACTTATTTCTGAAAACGTTTCAGGAGTATCTGCAGGTAAACCAGCACAAGCTGCACCGTACCCAGCAAAAAAGAATCAAGGAACTTACTTGGTAGTCTATGCTACCGATTGCTTTTCCTAATATTATTCAGGTGATGTAAAAGAACCACTGAAGCGACTTCTTCATTTACAGATTAATCAATGGCTTCATCACTTGCGACTACTTATTGTTCTTCTAGTTCGACTTGCTCATGTTCTTTTGCTTTGCTCCAATCTTCAGCCACGGCAATTGAATCTTCACTATCCCCTTCTTGCTCGTGGCCTCACTTAACGTAGATTTCTTTTAAATTTCTTGAAGTCTCAAATTTTAAGTCTCGTGCCAGCTTAATCTTTTTCTTCTCCATATCCCAGAGTCTTTACCCATTTATATATAATGAATTAGGGATAAGCCGAATCGGGGCACAGTGGGTCCCTTTCGTCCCCTATTTGACTAAGGATGCTAATGCTCGGAGCACTCATATGTGAGCATGCTCCTTATATAAGCATCCTTAGTCCTCTCAAGCTTTGTTTTGTAAGTCAGTTGACCAATCTGGGCATCGCCAATAAATGGACGTCCCAGAATGGTCAATCTTATGCTTGCCACCACCAGACACTGGCACAGAATGTATGGTGTTGTTTCCGGCTCCTCTAGATATAACCTATACGTATCGTCCTCGGTCAGAGTCATCTTTCTGAGATGGTACATGTAGGGACCGTGTCCTGTGACCAGTGCAGTGAACCAGCTTAAAGTCTTTCGATTGTATCGGGTAACTTTTACTGCCTGACTATTAGACCACTTGACGGACGCCTTTGATTGCCTGCAATTAACAGCTTCTTCCCACCTTGCACGGTGTACCGAGTCTGTCCATTGCTTAATAAGGCCTGCCACCATGTTGTCGCCTATGGTGGTACGTGGTTCTGGTCCACAGAATTCTCTCGCTGATCCTTCTCTTGCTCAAGAATCAGCATTTTCATTCTGTTCTATGCTAGAATGTCTTCTCACCCACATAAGTGGGAGCTGATTTATCTGAGCGCACCTATTGAGTTTGGTAAGACATTCTATGGCCAACCTGGAAGTGTTATCTGTCCGTTGCATGCACCTAATCACCGACTGATTGCCAAGGGCAGCCATTGACCCGGCCATCTATCAGGTGGTTCAGCGCATACGCTACAAGTATTTTCACCTGGTATACAACCACAAACCTCCCTAACCTCAGTACACAGGATAGGCTCAACTATTCTGAGTAAACGCCTGCCCCGGCTCTGCCATTTATCAGAGAGCCGTCTGTGAATATACTGATATCGTTACCAGCGATTTTTTCACAAACGGCTCCATATGTTATAAGAGTTTTATAACATTTTTCTGTTATTCTTACTCTCTGCCTTCCGTCCATAGGCATATACGTCTCCTTGACATCTCTCTGTACAATATTAAGGATGCTCGTATGTAGTTCCATTGACCAATGCTACATAGCACTTCGCAACATCCTGAGGGCTGTCAGAGCTGTGGTTTTCTTTATTTCTAAAACCAACGGCAGCATACCTAACAGAACCTCCATTGCACTTGTTGGAGTAGTGCGTATTGCACTTGTTATTCCAATACACGCCAGCCGTTGGACTCTGTCCAGTCGCTTCTTAATGGTTTTCTGGCTGACTTTTGTTCACCAGATCACCGACTTCATGACGTCAGAAATAGTGTCAATAACCTTACCACAGACCACCAACGCAATGTCATCTGCATGCCTTCCGTATGTATGCCCGATTCATCCAGTCTAGCCAATAGTGAGTCCACAGTGATAATCAGACAGTGTTGGCGATAACACCCCGTCCTAAGGAGGGGATCCTCTACTTACTCTACCTCTAGTCTTGACACTACCATTCTGCATGTTGACAGTCATATGGTTGAGCATATTGTCGACCCAATTTGTTACCATTGCGCTTACACTGCGCTCTGTCAGGGCTTGCCGCAGCCTTCCAAAGCATATTTTGTCGAAAACACCCGCGATATCCATAAATGTGGCCATCGCTATGCCTCCTAAAAATAACTCCTTTTCAGCCACTCTTACTTATTCGTGGAGAGCACTCTCCTTAGACCTACCTGCTCTTTAAGTATGTTGGCATCTACTCAGAGGATTATGTGACAGCGAAGTTCTCTCAATACAGTCAACCATCACTCTTTCCATCGTTTTCAAGAGGCACCCATTTGGTGTATATCCTACCATTACTGTCTTGTAGCTTTTGGAAACAAGTTTTTTTTTCTTAATTGACTAGGAATCCGTGCAAAAGCTTTGCATCCAAAAACTCGCAGTTTGTGTAGTTCTGACTTTGATCCATGCGACATTTCTGCAGGAGTGACAGTACAATTGGACGCATTCATCAGACATCGATTTATAAGATAAACTCCAGTGAGCGCAACCACATTGCCTTCGGCATATTGCTTTCAATGAGCATCGACCTTACTTTCTCTACCAAAGTCCTATTGAACCGTTCCGCAACTCCATTTTGCTGAGGAGAGTATGCCATTGTTGTTTCTAGTTGAATTTCCTTTTTCTTGTACCAACTCTTTTGGTCCTTAGAGTTAAACGATTGACCCTGGTCCACTATGAGCTTTGAGATTATTGAGCCAAACTTTGCTTCATACTCCTTCATCACCTCGAATACCTCTGATTTCTTTTTGATGATGTAAATCATACGAGTAGTGAAGTGCGTGAAGTCATCGATAAAGGAAACAAAATAACGAGATCCATTCCATGCTGTTGGATCAATTGGTCCACAAACATCAGAATGAATCCTCTCAAGCGGCCTCACTGCTCTATTGCGGCTTCCATGCATCGCAAAAACCTACTTGTTCTGGTTTTACATTTAAACCAGTCGCAAAGTTTTTGTTTATTAGTTCATTCAGTGCTTGCTGCCCTATGTGACCAAAGAGTTTGTGCATTAACTTAACTTTGTCTAAGTTACAAATGTACGCTACAGGCTTCTTGACATCCACTTTAATCTCATACAATCATTCATGTAAGAATGCTGTTGCCACAAGCTCATCATCCTTCAAAAGGTTGGCTCTATTCTTCAAGAAAATTACTTCAATGCCAGTGAGTTTCTGACCGATAGTAAGTTGTCACGCAGCTCGGGTACATATAAAACGTCCTTCATCAGAATTTGAACACCATTATCGCTGAATCCTTGTATGCATTCCAAACACGTTGCCAACAGGCTTTGGTTGTCCTTTGCCACATTGATTATAATCGGAATTTTCAGTTCAAACAACTCCGAGAAGTACCACTTTTCGTTTACCAGGTGATCACTTGCGCCCGAATCCAATTTATATTTTAATTTTAAGCTGGCTTTATCCTTGAAATTACGATCTGTCATAAAGCAGATTACTTTTATGTTTTCAGTAGCACTTCGAGCTTTTCGATGCATACAATCTCGAGCTCTGTGACCTAACTTCTTGAATTTGAAGCATTTCCCTTGAAACTGAAACAGCTTTTTGAATTTCTTCTTACCTGCAAATGCTGTTTTCTCAGCAACATCTTCGATTTGACGATCAGCTTGCTTCGTTTCTTTTAACAGCAGCCGTTCCCTAAGTTCAACGTCAGCTTTCCATAATCCAAATTTGAAGAGCAGTGACTAGTGAATCGTATTTTTCTGGCAATATCAAAAATAACTGCGCCATCAAATCACTTTCTTCCAACGTGGAAACGACGTGTTCCAGCTGTCTTAAGCTGCCTTACTAATCCATCAAATGTCATAAGATTGGAGGACATTGTGCCACTTTCTTTCTTGCGAAGCTTTGTGCGCTGCTTGCACACTAATAGTTGGTTGATGACTGACTTCTTCGCGAACACCATCTGTAAACTATTCCACATATCTTTTGCAGTGCATTGATCCTGAATGTAGCCCAAACAATCGTTGAGAACAAATCCAACTAAACGATGCTTTAGTCGTCTGTCTACTACACTGCACTCTGCATGCACTCTGCCTTTGCTGTTGCTTCCGGTGGTGGATCGCATGTTAAAACGTCAGCCAGATTGAGAGAATCCAGGTGCGGTATCCCGGTCGAAGACTCTTATGTCGTCCATAACCTATTGATTCTATAATATACAAAGACCAGAAATATATTTATTGAAAGAAAAGAAAAAGAAATCTTTATTGCACCAAATCTAATTCGGAATGAGAAATTTTATAGAAAAAATAATATAATTATTTTAATAATAATAATTTTCTCAAAACATAAAAATATTCGATTGCTACTATAAATATCTTCTTTCCAAATGGGAAAATACTTCTCACCTATGCTAGTGAGTTTTCCGACCAACCCAATGTACGTCCCACTGAACTCATACTTCATCGATTGTCTCTTGAGTCTTCGCAATTCTGTATGGACGTTCTTCGTGTGAGGTAGTAATTCACAAACTGTACACTTGGACAAACGATTTGTACATGTATGTTATCTTATTCGGAGAGTATTGCTTCTACAGTACAGTATGACGACTTTTCTAGAAGATTCCGATACCCATCCTTTTGACTCATTTACGATTGGGATTGCTGCCTCTCGTAGAGAATGAAAATCTCCAGCTCCCGGCAGGCTTTATTGAACTTCTGTTATTTTCTTAGTTTAGCATAGAAACAGCTTCTATCTGGAAACATTCTTTAACCTATCTATCCACTTTGTCAGATTTTATACAGCACCTAAATGAAGTCAACTGACGAAAATTGTTCGAGCGACCTCCTCTCGAAGTCTGTAGATGACTCAATCGTGTTTTAGCTTCTCCGTTTTGTGGACATTAAAAGCTCTTGGCGTTTTTCTTGCGAGTAAACGACGACAAGACGACATTCTCACGATAATTTCTCTAAATGACAGGATATGAATTTTGCTATGAGTTTATAAAACAAAATAGCTTAGTTTAACTTATTTCACTTACAGTGAGTGTCACTAAAAAACATTACTATTAAAGATAACTTGTTGCAGCAAAGCTTGCTTTAAGAGGCAAATAAATTATAATCACTTTTGTTTCTGCTTGATTTCTGTGCTCACAATTTTGATATGAAAACAAAATATAAATAACATTTAATAAAAAACAAAAAACATTTCTTGTCGACAACTATAAAACAATAAAATTCATCAGTCACTTAAAATCGTACAGTATGCTGTAATTGGAAAAAATATTTAAAAAAAAAGGAAATAGTTTCACTTCATTGGGCTACCTTTTCTTGTAAGCAAGATCGTTCAGCCTTTTTGGCATGGAATTGCATGTTTCGAAGCTTATATTGCCCCATTCTGCTTCGAGAGCCTCTTGAGTTCAGCTTTGTTAGAATTTTGATGATGCTCGATGATATTTATGTCCAATGATTGGACGGGCGTTTAAATGGTTTTTGGACAGTTATAGAGAATCCACGTTTTTGCATTCAATGAGTTATGTTAAGGATCGTTGTCAGCATAAGACTTAAAATATCTTCAGATTCCCATTTTTTTTGCACTTGGAATCAAATTTTCTATGAGCATGTTAATATAGCTATATTGGATCATAATGCCTTCAATGAAAACCAAATTACCGACTGCGTGTATTGCCATGCAGTATCACGAAATCATGGAGCCACCTCCATGCTTCGCAGTCGGGCTTAAATTAGATGCATTCATCTCTTTATTTGGTTTTCACCACACTGTTTGCTTGCCATCTGATACAAAAATGTTACATTTTGATTCATTAGTGAAAAATAGCATTATTCCAGAAGTCCTGCGGCTTAGATTGGTACTCTCGCGGAAACTCCAGTCGTTTAAGTCTATTTCGCTTATTGATTTATGGCTTGTTGCGTGCAATGCTGCCATGGAAATAATTTTTTCGAATTACTTTTCTGTTCGTTGGATCAGTATCGTTTTTCTGCAAACATATTTTGAAGTCATTGTTGATTTTTAATGCCGATATTCGAGGGTTTTCTTTCACTTCTCGTATTATTCACCTTTCGTCGCTGGCAGTTAGCTTCTTATCGGGTCGAGTTTTGACTTTATGTGAAATGCGATCAATTTTTTTATGCCTTTTTGATATACTGAATGGTGCTGCGACTCATGTTAAGTATTTCTGAAATTTCTGTGCAACTTTTTCCTTTCTTATGGTGACAAATCGCCAATTTACGTTCTTCAATAGGTGTTTGCTTAACGTTTTAAGTTGTTGCAGGAAAATTTCGAAAAAACTTGGTATCTATCTCGCGTAATGACGAAAATCAAGTTTCTCGTCGAAATTGAAACAAACTAATCAGCTGTACGATTTTAAATGACACCACTCTTTCGCGAGCGTCAAGTTGCTGCTATTCTTTGAAAAAATATAAAAAGCTTTTTGTAAATTTTTTAGCATATTAATAAAATATATTGCATTAACATATTTTCCCATAAAATTTTGCATAGAAACAATTTTTTTTTTTTTGGAATAATTAAATAAATTGTCAATCTGCACTTACTGTACGATTTTAAGTGACACCTCACTGTATAGCGTTCATGCAGTTACATACATTAAAATAGCTGTTAAATTTGAATCTTGCAATTATTTTATTTATTACTTTGGATACGTTTATTTAATTTCTTTTTTTAATTTAGGTTTTTTTTCATTTGAATTTAATTTTAATAATATTTTATGAGATATGGGCATTTTTACCATTGCGTCTTTATATAAAACCAATTTTCGGTCTTTTCTCTTTGCGCGTTTGCTACAAAAAAAATCCTTGTTGCGCCACAAAACTATTTAAATATCATTAATCGCTAATTTTAGAAAAATAATTAGTTTAAAGCAAAATTGGAAAAATAAATACATAGATGTTTGTTTTTTATATATAGATAAACGTGTATAATTGTATGCAGATCATAATTTAATATATTTAATAAAAATTATTATTTTCATGATAGTAGTAAAATATTTCATAATTTGCATTAGTTGTTTTCTGTTTGTTTTTATTCATTATTTGGCCAATTAACCGTATTCTAATTGCTTAATAAAGGCTAAAACGAATGTGAGAGTGGTGCTTATGTGTTTGCTATACAAACTAAATCGGCTACATATTTTATAAAATATAGATTAATCAAAAAAAAAAGACATACATAATAATGTAAATATTATAAACATAACCGCCACAGCATAAATCTAAATAAAGCGTAGCTAGAAACTTAATTTTGAATCCAATCTAATTGCATATCGTAAGCGTCAATGTTTTTCTTCTTTTTATTATCCTCAAAACAACAACATAAACTGGGACGCAATTGTTGGATTTGTATATTCTTAACTGTTGTTTTGTTTTTAAATTTTGTTTTTTAAGTTGCTTCAGTTGTTTTCCTTTCAACATTTATCACCATTTACAGAGTTGTTTTCAAACCAATTGTTTTGATAGTTTAGTACTAATAACGTAGTCATCGAAGATGTAATGTATTAATTTTTAAAATTCATATAAATAATGAGTATGATTATGAGCAATACCACCGACAATATGGCAAGCAAAATTAATTTCTTCCGGCGTAGTTTATTCTGGGGGAAAAACGAAAAGAAAAAATATTGAGAAAAATTTAGCTTTAAACGCTGTATTGACGCACCTTATATGAGCCGGCTTTGCGCAGATTCTCTGTGCCCTGTGAGACAAATACACTCGTTTGCTCTACTGATGATTCTATCGAATCCACAGTGATTCCTTGTTCATAGACCATAGCACCAAGCTTCTTATAGATTTCATTAACACCCACTATGTTGTCCTGAAATTATATAAAAGTATGAAAGAGTCTGAAGACTAAAATGTTGAGTGTGAAGAGTGAAGATCTTACCTCTAACTCGCGTATGGCAGCTTCTTGCTCCTCCAATGCTTGTAAATCGATTTCTTCTTGCATCTGTGTTTGCTGCTGTTGTTGCGGCTGCTGATTTTTACGATTGAAAAAGTTGTCCTCGAAGAAGGAACCATTGTTGCTATTGTTACTACCGACATTGTTGGAGTTGTTCGAGCCGGGCGGCTTTGAAATGTTGTAGTTATTTGCTCGCGCTTGTCGCACGGCAGTCTTTTCGATATCAACGGTCTTTCGCTGTACCGACTATAATTTGAAGAAAAAACAAGTAGGTGTGGTTAATTTTAAATACTTGTGTTAAGAAATTTTTATGTTTTATCATTATAGAACAAATTTCAAGGCATGCAGTAAGTGCGATAGCAGGTAGGCTATCATAAATCGGTAGCTGCTTGGAACTTTCAACAGAAAATTTTACGTTATTTGTAAACTATAGCAATCAATATAAATAATTGATGCAATGAGAAATCACAGTATGCATTTCAGTAGTGCTTCTCCGATTGATAATGAATCAGATTCTACTAATACTCTTCCTTTCGGACTTATTCTTGGAAATAGATAACTTTTTTCAAACTGAATCAGAGTTCAGGAGATGCTTCTTTTTAAATGTATAAGGCAAGCATTGTATGGATTTTAATAGTTTTGGAAGACGGGTGATAGTTCAGTTAGAGGGTGGAAAGATTGAGTATTGTGGGTAGGTTTGCCAGATTTGGAAAGCGCAATAACGGGACATTTAAAAAAATTCCAGTATTTTACGGAACTTGTCATGACATTTTTTGTTAAAAAAATTATTTTTAAATACTTGTTGAGCATAATCCTAATATATTAAAGACAAGCTGCTCTGCACCCGATATCGCTCAAACTGTAATTATTTTTTGCGATCACAAAATTCATTGTGCATATGTGCATACTTTCAGGCTGAACCTTTTTCAGAACAATGAAAGCACTATAATAATGGCAAAAAATAATTACAGTTTAGCGTTAATGTTACCAACCCGCATTAACTAGTATATCTATATCAAAGCTGTGTAAGATTGCTGCAATCATTTCACATTTCAATTCGTTTGATTTTGCTCAAATTCATTACAATACAAAATTCTTTGTCTGTACTTATTACTTGAACATTTGAAATTCGCAATTATTTGTCATAATTTGATTGCAGTCTCGCATTCATTTATGTGAAAATTGATTGCATTTTCAAGTCAGCTGGGACTTTAAATCTTTTGAAGTCTTTTTTTTAATTCTTTATTTTAATTATTGAAAAAAAATTAATGTATTTGTCAGGCCTCGTAAACACAGAGTGAATATCGAAATTATTGTTATTGATAATTCCCACTAAAAAAAACGAAAAATAAAAAAAAACATATATGCGTCGTCGTCCACACGAGAGAAGCAAAGCTATTTTACTCCCATATTTAAGTTAATATCTGAAAAACTGGGTGTGGTGGAACGAAACGGAAACCAGATTCAGAATCAGCGCATAATTTTGCTTAAGCATATTGCATAAAAACTTGTGTTACTTAAATGCATTCACAATTCCAATTCACAACTGATTGGGAATGGTGACAATTAAATCGAGTCATGATTGCACAAAATGATCAATAAATCAAAATCATTTAAAATGATTGGTGACTTCATTTTTTTTTAGTCTTATCCACGAAATTGAATAAACACTGCAATACAAAATTTTACTCATTGATTACGACTTCCCAATAAACCACAAAACGAACTCGGGTTGGTTTCGAATTAGTAACGAAACCGAGAACTCGGGTCAAATATCTCTTATTCGATTCGAGTTCGAGATGAATCCGAAAATTTTTAAAATAGTGAATACGTTTCAATATTAAATTCTACATTTCTAAGAAGAGTAAAAATTAAATCCACTTTCTAATTGGGATGCTTGAAAAGAAAAGGACCCTTCCTTAAAGTCGCCAATATTAATTTGGTCATAATTTTTGTTTTAGTGTTCCACATATGCTTTGCTCTACCTGCCTATTATAAATTTGAGTACAAAATTATATTTTTTCTTTGACTTACGCTTAATTTCATGTAAGAAATTTTCATATTTAAATGCACTGAATTTATTTAATGATCCATTATTTCGAGCATCGTCTGCCAAATGTTGCAAGCAATGCAATTTGTAGGTCAAAAGCCTTCATAATAATCGATTTGGGTAAGTAATGAAAATTTTAAAAAATATCGTTTCGAAAAGGAATTGCTAAAATTATTCGAAAACGATTTGCTAATTCTTAAATTTTCGTTTCGTAAGTGATTGAAAATATCGTTTCGAGAATGAAAAGTGCATTTCTCCCGCTCTCGGATTCAATAGGAAATCGAGAACGAACTTCGTTTTCGAAATGAATATCTGAGATCTCGGTTTCACCTCGAATTCGAAACGAATTCATTTGGTTTATTGGGTGCAAAGAATGCAGCTCCAAATAATTGCACTTTTACACAGCTCTGATCTATATATTAAAAAATGGATGTTTGTATATGGGTGTGTATGTCAGATATAGACTCCAAATTGTTTTATGAAATTTCCAGGAAACTTTAGCAAAGTTTTGAGTGTTTCTCTGAAATTTGGTGCCGATGGAACCAATACACAGTGCGCTTTTTCAATTTTAAAATGACATTTGGGGTGTTTTTTTTTTAATTTTATAAAAAAATAGTTTCATTCGTCAGATTATGAAACATGTATTATGAAGGTGGTATTAAAAACTTGATGTATTGTATGTTTTTTT
Source organism: Coremacera marginata (assembly GCA_914767935.1). Classification (NCBI taxonomy): domain Eukaryota; kingdom Metazoa; phylum Arthropoda; class Insecta; order Diptera; family Sciomyzidae; genus Coremacera; species Coremacera marginata. The sequence continues at coordinate 52,960,653 of OU612047.1, forward strand.
TTTATAAAATTCGTATTCAATAAAACCCAAAAAATAAAGTACATTTTAAGCAATAACTTCGAGTAGAAAGTATATCTCAAGGTTTTGTTTTTTGGACTTTTTATGTTATTTATATAATTTATATTATATTTATTATAAATTACAATAAAAAATATTAATAAATAAAATAGAAAAATCGTAGAAATATGACTTAATATTTAATATAATAAATATAATAAATATTTTTCAAGAAATGAAAATTTAAGTGAAATTTAGTATAAAATATGTAAGTAGCGAGTTAAACTATGTTTAACTGGATATTTTAGCATTCGTTGAAGTTAAATTAACTTAAATTATCATGTGATGTGTTTTGTTTTTTGCCTAAGTTTAAACGTCCAATTTTGGTGAGTTTAACTCGGTTTAATTTGATTAGACTTTAAACTCGTACCGAAAAACTGGCCCTAAATGACACACCCCATCTGAGTTACTTTAAATGAAACACTAGTGCGAATTCGCACCAACGGCATCTTAAGAAATGAAGATGCAAAAAAATAGTTTCATGATATCAGTTTTTAACGTAAATTGTATTAAGAATTGAATTTTTTGATTCAGTGAATGGAACCCTTTTTTAAAGGACGTTTAAACGTTGCTAAACAAAACTTATTTGCATATTTTGAGTGTAAAACTATATTTTTGTTCGTAAATTTTTCAAAGAATTTATTTTTTAGATAAAGATAAAGATATAGAGGTGACCCTTAGGTCAGCTTAACATATCATTTTCAAATCGTAAGCGTTTTCTTCTAAATCTCATGTATTAGTTTTCTTCGCCAATTGTTGAGATAATTTTTTTCATTTTGAATTTCGAAGTCCGACTTTGTGTTGGTTGGGCTGTAACTTACATATTTCTGCCAAACATATAGCAAAAAATGACTTATTGAACTTAGTACTTTAACTAAAGAATTAAAATAAATTAATCTAGATAAGGCAAGATAAAGGTACAAATGAGTAATAAATGCGATAAGAAACCAAACACAAAGCTTTGGCGACTATTTAAATGAGGCGTAAAATTTTAGCAATAAAAACTCTCTACTCCTTTGTTCTTTAATCAAATTGCTATCAATTCAAACCATCGACGCATGTTTTTCGTCTAGTCATACACACCTGAAATGCAGTCAACGCTGAGGTGAACTCATCCACCAGACGATCACGTTGAATTTTTAAATGTCTATCCTTGCACTTGTCCACCTCTTTTAGTTGATTGTTCGTATCGGAGACGTATAAAATATGTAAGTAGCGAGTTAAACTATGTTTAACTGGATATTTTAGCATTCGTTGAAGTTAAATTAACTTAAATTATCATGTGATGTGTTTTGTTTTTTGCCTAAGTTTAAACGTCCAATTTTGGTGAGTTTAACTCGGTTTAATTTGATTAGACTTTAAACTCGTACCGAAAAACTGGCCCTAAATGACACACCCCATCTGAGTTACTTTAAATGAAACACTAGTGCGAATTCGCACCAACGGCATCTTAAGAAATGAAGATGCAAAAAAATAGTTTCATGATATCAGTTTTTAACGTAAATTGTATTAAGAATTGAATTTTTTGATTCAGTGAATGGAACCCTTTTTTAAAGGACGTTTAAACGTTGCTAAACAAAACTTATTTGCATATTTTGAGTGTAAAACTATATTTTTGTTCGTAAATTTTTCAAAGAATTTATTTTTTAGATAAAGATAAAGATATAGAGGTGACCCTTAGGTCAGCTTAACATATCATTTTCAAATCGTAAGCGTTTTCTTCTAAATCTCATGTATTAGTTTTCTTCGCCAATTGTTGAGATAATTTTTTTCATTTTGAATTTCGAAGTCCGACTTTGTGTTGGTTGGGCTGTAACTTACATATTTCTGCCAAACATATAGCAAAAAATGACTTATTGAACTTAGTACTTTAACTAAAGAATTAAAATAAATTAATCTAGATAAGGCAAGATAAAGGTACAAATGAGTAATAAATGCGATAAGAAACCAAACACAAAGCTTTGGCGACTATTTAAATGAGGCGTAAAATTTTAGCAATAAAAACTCTCTACTCCTTTGTTCTTTAATCAAATTGCTATCAATTCAAACCATCGACGCATGTTTTTCGTCTAGTCATACACACCTGAAATGCAGTCAACGCTGAGGTGAACTCATCCACCAGACGATCACGTTGAATTTTTAAATGTCTATCCTTGCACTTGTCCACCTCTTTTAGTTGATTGTTCGTATCGGAGACCAACTGATGCGTATATGTCATTATTTGATGTCTACAAGAATGCAAAAAAGAAACACAATTTAACCTACTTTTAAAGCAACTACAATAACATTAATATGCAACTTACAGTCGCTTCTTTAGATCGGGCGAATCTTGGGGCGTATTGAATTGATTAACCATACGCTGCATGGCAGACACTATTTCAAATTGAAATCGCATTAAGTAAATAGATCACTTTATAACTTCAAGGTCGACCGTTAAGGTACTTACCATTTTGCAGGATTTTCTGTATGCTTGTTGCAATAGTTTGCGCCAAACGTTGAAAATCAATTTCACTGAGTCCACTGCCTCCATTCTCTATGGGATGTAAATCCATTTTGTATCAAAATTTGTCAACGGATAATGCGTTTTTTTCAGCTTTTATCTATTCTTTTGTGGTTTCCGAGATTTTTGCTGTCTCACTGGGTGTGGGTTTGTTCCTCGCAGTTTAGCTTTGTTTTAATTTCACGTTTCCTTACAATTTCCAACTTTTAATTTTAGTTCCTTACACTTCCTCTAATTAAATATCACGTCCCGCTTCCTAACACCTTTTTCCTGAACTGAAATTTTCACTTGGCCAGCTGTAATATTGTTACGAGCAAATTTAATTAGATCTAATCTTCACTTGCATTTTATCTATTCTTTTTGTTTTCGCTGAGTTTCATTTATATTTTTTTGATTTTGTCGTAGCAGGAATTTTATATTTAAATATTTATTTTCGCTTCTTTATTTGTTATTCTTGGCTTTTATTAGTAAAATAAACGAAGTATTTCTTTCGTTTTCTATATTTTTCGTTTCCCTTCACCAAATTATTGGAAATTTGCACACAGGTGACACATCGCTTCCAGCTGTCAAAGTATGCTTGTCGTTTCTGCCTAGAGAAAAACAGTGTTGCTGTTAACAGAATTTTAGTAGTAGATACAAAGGCGTAGTGATAATAAGAAAAAAACGACAAAGTATATTATTGACTGAGTTCCTAAATGCATTTATGCAAAGCATCAGTGACTTTTTTTTTAACTAGCAGATTCACCAAAACTGCGCAACTAGGGCGTGCTTAAAAATAAAAAGCTCGTAATCTACAATAATAACTAAGCACCAATTCAAAGAAAAAGTCACTGATGCTTTGCAAAATTGCTTTTAGGAACTCACCCATACATATTAATTAATGTCAATTTAATTTTTTCTATTGCGATAGACAAAATTAAGCAATTTCAAATACTTTTGACCTTGGCTTAATTTATTATCAAATTAGTTTCTTTTTATATTAATAAGAAGTACAACCTAGCAACAGTTTCGTTTGAAAGCAAAATTATGTGACGGAAAATGTTTCTATTTTTTTTTTAAAGACAATAAAAGTGTGTTACTTAGCAACAGATCTTTTGAGTTTAAAAAATGTATTCTTTCATAAAGCATAGTTTTTTAACCTTGCAGTTGACTTCATAAAAAAAAAGTAAAAGAACAATTTCAATACCTTATTTTAGAAATTCTTTATGATTTATACTAAATATTTTAATAGCAATTAATATTTTTATTTCATATTTGTTTTTTTCACATTAGCAAATATTGAGTTGAGTAAAAATTCAGTCAATTTATATTTGTGTTAAGTTTCTTCAAGTTTTTAAGCTATCGTATCATTAAAGTTTGAAGAATATTGGAAGAACAATTGGAATAATTATCAAAAATAGTTTTTATGCATATAATTCTTCCTCGAAGCGTATACTTATAGAATAAAAGCTTGTGGAATTATTAATGAAATGATCTGCTTTTTATTTACGAACACCTCCAATAAAATCTCTCTGTTCAGTACATGTTGAATTCTATTATTGCAAACACTCAATATAGCTCTAATCTTTGACTACAGTTTTATCTCTAAGTTCTTATTCTTATGGTTTAATAATGTTACAAATTTGATATTTCTAGTCCCTAGTGCAGTTGATTCTCACAACACTATTTACATATTAGGTTTGAAGAGGTTATTCAAATTGCTCAAAATTCAAAATGTGCAAAATTTAATGCCGTTTTCGCAGTGGGCCACACACTCTACCCACCGCGCCACGGCTGCCACAAAATATTTTTCACTGAGCTGTTTTATTGCATGCTATTGAAACAATAGTGGTGACCGTGGCGCAGTGGGTAGAGTGTGTGGCTCATACGCTAGAGAACCATTGAATTCATTTTTCTGTCCTGACGTCGCCTCTCTGCAGACAATGGCAAACCTCAGAGAATAAAAACTGCCATGTAAAGCTTCTTGAGAACAAACATAAGCCGTTCGGAGTCGGCATAAAACATGTAGGTCCCGTTCTCGATCATTTGTGTTCAAACATTTCACAACACAATTGATCCCAAAAAAACTCGATCAAAGTCCTTTCAAGGGCTGAAATGGCCATTTCGTTTTTTTTTATTAAAACAATTTCCTTTCATATAATTTTTTTTAGTTTTGAGAAACAGTGGGGAACTTTAATAGAAAAATACACATTTTACTTAAAGTATTTATAAACAGTTATAAAAATGTCTTTCGGTATCGATTCACAAGTTCTTGCAAGTGTACTGGCTTGAGATTCCCCTAATAATCAAACATCAAAAATAATATAGGTCAGTGTAAAAAAAAATTTGTACTTTTTATCTCAACGATGATCAAACATCAAAAATTATATAGGTCAGTGTTAAAAAATATTTGTACTTTTTATCTCAACATGCAACACAGTGCATGTTTACTTCAAATCTTTTACTATTCAGTGTCAAACATTATTCGCCGCAATTTTTTTCAATACGTTTGTTGCCGACTATCGCGGCGAAGTTGTATGAGTTTTTTCGATAAAAGAAAAAAGTGACACATTCATTTTCATTCATTTGCAGCTCCCTAGGTGTGGTTAAAAATTACAATTATTTAAACAATTTCAAGTGAAAATTCAGTACAATTCCGTGCATTTCAATTAAGAAAAAGTGTAGAAAACGCGGAGATAGACAGAATGGCAGACAGATTACCGGCATGTGTGATTGATGTGGGAACAGGGTGAGTGGCCACAAAACGAAAAAAAAAAAATTGCAAGCATAGCAATGCAGACTGTTTTGCTTATGCTCTATGGAATTTAGCACAAGATGAATAAAATGCAGCATGATTCAGTTTTTAATTTTATTTGTTTTTGAACAGCTACACGAAATTAGGTTTCGCAGCTAACAAGGAGCCACAATTTATTATACCATCGGCTATAGCCATAAAAGAATCTGCGCGTGTTGGCGACACCAATACGCGACGCATCACAAAAGGTGTGGAAGACTTGGATTTCTTTATAGGTGATGAAGCATTCGATGCCACTGGGTATTCTGTCAAGGTAAGCAACAACAGCAGGAATAATAAATAACATTAAGTGATGACTAATAACTATAAAACTGCATTTAAGTTCATTGTAACAAAAGCAGTATTGATGGCTTTGACTATATTTTTCTTTTCTTCTTGAAGTATCCCGTTCGGCATGGTCTAGTCGAGGATTGGGACTTAATGGAACGTTTTCTGGAGCAATGTATCTTCAAGTATCTGCGCGCTGAACCAGAAGATCATCATTTTTTGTTAACTGAGCCGCCCTTGAATACGCCTGAGAATCGCGAATACACTGCGGAGATTATGTTTGAAACATTCAATGTTCCTGGATTATATATAGCAGTGCAGGTAGGTGTTATAATTTTGCTTGATGGGACATTTTGTAATTTTAGCTTTGTATTGCTTTCTTTAGGCTGTATTGGCCTTAGCTGCCAGCTGGGCTTCCAGACCAGTGGAGGAACGAACACTGACGGGCATCGTGGTAGACAGTGGTGATGGTGTGACACATGTTATTCCAGTTGTAAGTTTTTTCAAATAGTTCTGCGTCTCTGAATGAACAAAAAATCAATAAAACAGCTTATCAATTATTGTTATCTTATCTTTTTTAATGTGTTTTCTTTTTACTTTATTCTTGTTTTTTTTTTCGTTTCTTAGGCTGAAGGCTACGTTATTGGCTCTTGCATCAAACATATTCCAATTGCTGGTCGCAACATTACATCATTTATCCAAAGCTTGTTGCGTGAACGCGAGGTGGGCATCCCACCGGAACAAAGCTTAGAAACTGCCAAAGCTATCAAAGAGAAACATTGTTATATATGTCCAGACATTGCCAAAGAATTTGCCAAATACGATACGGAACCAGGCAAATGGGTACGCAACTACACCGGTACGAATGCGGTTAGCAAGCAGCCATTTAGTGTTGATGTAGGTTATGAACGGTTTTTAGGTAAGTTTCGAACTCAAGCAGTTAAATTCATTTCTCAATGGTTTTTTTGCACTTATCTCTCTTAGGACCTGAGATCTTTTTCCATCCCGAGTTCTCAAACCCTGATTTTACCATACCAATCTCCGAGATTGTAGACAACGTCATACAAAATTGTCCAATCGATGTGCGGCGACCACTCTATAATAATATTGTTCTTAGTGGTGGTTCGACGATGTTCAAAGATTTTGGTCGACGCTTGCAACGTGATATCAAACGGTCCGTAGATACACGTTTAAGAATAAGCGAGAACTTATCCGAAGGACGCATAAAGGTAAGTTTATGTCGCTTTATTTTGTCACAGTTATCCTTTGATACTCCTTCCGAGAGCCGAGAGTTCTTATTTTTGAAGTGAAACTTCTTAAGCCACGTATACAAACATACAGTTGAACAGATGTAACGAAAGGTTTCAAGATAAAAACAAAAAAAAAAATAAAATTCATGGCGTATTCATGTCAAGAGAAGTTACATGCAGTAAATGGCACTAGTACAGAACTACTGATTTCACTAACCCTTAGTTAACCAGTACTAGTTCCACTTCAACCTACTTTTTTTGCATTCAACTGGCTAATTTTACGTGAATATGTCCTAGGCAGGGGTCAATCGCTACCTTTTGCAGTACCATTCCCTAGCCAATTCACTAGTATTATAGGACCAGTTTATTCGCTAGTCGTAAAGATAAAGAAACGAAAAAGTATGTAGTACCTCTTTACTTTCTTATCTAATGACCTTGGTTTGTGTCTTAGCTATATTAATAGTAATGCACAAACCTCAAAGTTTACATAAAATTTCCGAAAAATGTACTAAAACGTATTGTCAAAGAATAATTATAATATAGAAAGAACACCGCGAGCATTTAAAACCAGGCTTATCATCCCAAAATAAACAGAAATAATTCCAGAACTTTTCGAGGTTAGTGCCACTACAATAAATCTCTGAGGTTGTTGTTTATGAATATGACAAAAAACATTCCTTTGCAATTAGAAAGCGAAATGATTCTTCTATTATTGATTTAAATGTTTAGTGTTTGTTGTTTGTTTTCGAAGTTTGCAAGACATTTTCAAAACCTACTTTTTTTGCATTCAACTGGCTAATTAAACGTGAACATGTCCTAGGCAGGGGTCAATCGCTACCTTTTGCATTACCATTCCCTAGCCAATTCACTAGTATTATAGGGCCAGTTTATTCGCTAGTCGTAAAGATAAAGAAACGAAAAAGTATGTAGTACCTCTTTACTTTCTTATCTAATGACCGTGGTTTGTGTTTTAGCTATATTAATAGTAATGCACAAACCTCAAAGTTTACATAAAATTTCCGAAAAATGTACTAAAACGTATTGTCAAAGAATAATTATAATATAGAAAGGACACCGCGAGCATTTAAAACCAGGCTTATGATCCCAAAATAAACAGAAATAATTCCAGAACTTTTCGAGGTTAGTGCCACTACAACAAATCGCTGAGGTTGTTGTTTATGAATATGACAAAAAACATTCCTTTGCAATTAGAAAGCGAAATGATTCTTCTAATATTGATTTAAATGTTTAGTGTTTGTTGTTTGTTGTTTGTTTTCGAAGTTTGCAAGGTATTTTTGAAATATCCCCATAATTGTTTGCCGAAATCGAAAATGTTCAAATCCGAGCGCATCGAAATTAAGAAAAATGTCCATTCTTGCAATTTAAGTCAAAAACCATTCAAAAAATATAATTTTTGGCGTTGCTGTCAGCCTCCAAAAAAAAGCGAAACGCTTCACCACAACGAACCCTACATAAACGTGGGCGTGGCAACTCCCATAGAAAACAAATTTGCGATACCGGATAGCTTCGGAATTATGGTCGCACAGCCTCGGAATAACAATGAAACTCAGTATGGAGTTACTAATTGGCCTGGGGTTTCTACTGGAAAACTGGCACGGGCATTGCAAAACGGGGCATGGCTTCGCCCATACAAGTCACATTTCCAATACAGAATAGCTATGGCAGTAAAAGTCACAGAACATTGAAATTCAGAATGGAGTTACTATTTGGTGATGTCCTGCTACCGGAATACTGGGACGGGCATTGGACAATGCGTGGTGTCAAACAAAGGGTCGAATAAAAGTTTTGAATATATTTATTATCTTCCAATATAGTTGGCGGTTATATATTTCACATAGAAAATTCAAATAAAATATAGTCAGCGAAATAGCTATGTGTGCATTAAAAACTATAATTCGTATAATAGTGTAGATTTCGGTAATGGTAAAATGTAAGTATGCAGAAAAATTTGTTGTTGTCTAATTAATTGGTGTACTAAGAATTTGCTTATCTTTTGCAGCAAGCCTTTTTTCTAATAGAAATAGCTATATGTGCATCAGTAACAAAGATCTGTAAACTTTAAGATACTTGAGGTTATGTACACAAAAATTGGCTATTTTTGAGGTTAAATAAAAGCAGCACAACGTTTTTAAAATTATTTTCTACTTAATTTATCATAAAGTACTATTCTTTCCCTTCAAAATGAGCCCTCGAATGATGTCGTACGATGATTTTTTCCAAAAATTATGTTCATTTCAAGATGACGCCCGAAAAAAAATTTTGTCATACATTCTTACGTGCGGACGTCATCTTCAAATGGCCATAATTTTTTAAAAAGTCTTCGAACGGCATCATTCAAGGGCTCATTTTTAAGGGAAGGAATAGTATTTCATAATAAAATAAGTAGAAAATAATTTCAAAAATGTTGTGCAGCCTTTACCTAACCTCAAAAATAGCCATTCTTCGTGTACATAACCTCAAATATCTCAAAGTCCTGACATGATCAGGCAATAGCTGTTACTAATAGTGGAAAAGGTTTGCTGCAAGTTTTGTAGATAACAGTAAATTTTTGAGGGGCAAAGGACCAGCAAATTCTTATTACACCTTTTAATTAGATAACGACCAATTTTTCTGCATACTTACATTTTACCGTTACCGAAATCTACACTGTTGCACGCATGCTGGCTTTAATGCACATATAGCTACTTCGCTGACTGTATACATTTTCTTAAAATTACTTCAAATTTGCCTTTAAAGGCTACGAGGATAAAGCCTGTATGATACTTAATTTTTTTTTTGCTCAATGTTTTGTCATTAAAAATTCAATTGGATGAGTGAGTATGCATGTAGTTCGAATTGGAGAACAACTTGTAGGACGGACTGTATTTTTTTTCATTTTTTTTGCCGTTTCTTTCAATTCGTTCTTCGTTAAGTTTCGATCAAATATTTACTGTGCTGTTAATAATTAATTTGACAAAATATTTAAGATAAATGTAAACAAATCTATTTAAGATAAATGTATGCTGCATTGGAAGTGATGTGTGTAGCAAATATTAATTTATTAAATGCAGCTGCTCTTAAAAACACCAGAAAATAAAAAGTAAGAACGTTTATCCTTTTCTTACAACATATGTCTGTCTTGCCCTCGCGCCACTTGTTTTCAAATTTTAAAATTGGACAAAAAAAATGAAGTATCGTACGGGCTTAACTGGTGTGAATATCTAGGTAGATATTGATAGATCTCTTTTGAGGTCAATATTTTCTAAAAAGGAATAAGCATTTGACCAAAATTTAAACATGAAATATTTTCGAATGGCGATAACTATAAATTTTAAGATTTTAAACACTTTACTAACAATGTTTATAATGAATATTTATCTATTAACTCTTTTTGTCCTTTTTCAATGTTCTTTTTTCCTTTTTTAAAATATGCAGCCTAAACCTATAGATGTGCAGGTTATTACGCATCATATGCAGCGCTATGCCGTTTGGTTTGGCGGTAGCATGTTAGCCTCCACTGTAAGTTGCTCCTAAGAAACAATTTTCTATATTTATTGATTGTTTCTTCTTTCATACAGCCTGAATTTTATCAAGTTTGTCACACAAAAGCGGCCTACGAGGAGTACGGACCGGGCATCTGTCGTCACAATCCTGTCTTCGGCACCATGACATAATCAGACTGGGCTTTTCTTTTTACTCTTCATTTCTTGGCGATCATGTTCAATAAAACAAAATAAAAACAAAAAATCAACACTTGAAGTTACTAAATACTTGGAAATACATGGAATTGTTACTGTAGCCACACAGTTAAATAAACGTTATTATAGACGTAACAAAAAAAGAAAACAACAATTACAAGAGCATTTGACATTGATCGTTATTCCGTTAAAGTATTTATATCTTTCTAATTTTCATTTACTTAATGTGCTCTTCCTAATGCCACTTTCTTTGTGCTAGTATCTATAATTTTCTTTTTATAAAACAATTTTTTTAAATAAGTTTAAATGTCTGCGTTAGTGTGTATTAAAATAGAGTGCTAAATTCGCTTATATTGTTGGAAGAGTATAACGAGAAAAAAAAACAAAAGCAAAAACATTAATTGCTTTTTTTTGTTTTGTATTTTATTGTGTAGCATTAAATAAAAAATTTACGTTTTTGTATACTGTTTTTATGTTAATTTAAAAGAAAAAAGAAACCAACATTTGGCCAATCTAAATTCGTAACTTAGTAAAAAGCATTTATTATTAAATTAAAGACATTCAAAATTATACCTAATAATTGAAAATTTAATTGATGTTCACTTATGTGTTTCATTAAAAAATTAATCCTTAAAAAGAGAAAAAAACGAAAAATATAATTATTCTATTTAAATGTAATAAGCAGAAAAGGTTTTAGAAAGATGCTTTGAAGCAGTGAGCAGAATGTAAGTCAAAACAATTTTATTGATTGATGATGTGGCTGATTTGCGTCTGCACAGAGCCGTTATTAATTATGAGAACATAAAAAATAAAACAAATCTCTCTCCCAAACACACTCACACACACACAACATACACACATTGATTAAAAAAAAAAATGAAAATATAAAAAACATAGTAATTGCAATATTAAAAAGAATAATAAACTGTTTGTTATTATAATAATTAATATAAAGTAAAGCATATAATTAATTGAATAAACAAAATGAGCTCAATTAACAAAAATAACAAAAAAGTACTGAAAATGTTTTATTGTTTAGTTAAAAAAGGTGAAACGTTGAAACTCTCCAGGTGTACTGTTTAGACTTTAGACTGTTTAGAAAGTTATTTTTTTTTTTAAAATTATAATTGTGAATAAAATTTCGACCGGAATTGAAAAAGGGAGGTTTCATTTTTTGGACAAGGTGTAATGCTTTTTTTTTTTTTTGTGAACTTAAAAATTGACTATGAATGCGAATAATTTGTGATAAAATTTTTCAAAAATTCGGGGAACATTGTTAAAAATACAAAAAATTATCTTTTTAAATTCCGGGCGAAATTTTATTCATAATAGGACTGATTATCTTCTTCAATTGTATCAGTTTTTGTGGAAGCTACGGATCTCTCTAAAGCGTATTACCCTAATTCTACATCAAATCCTCATTTGGAATCCGTGTCAGAGCATAATGTTGTAATGCCTTAAACTAACAATCGACTACTTTCACTGTACCAACTCAAATTAGAATAGAAACTGTAATTAAAACTGGAATTGAGTCATTAAATAAAGCTGAACGTAGTAAGTTGGTTGTTATAAAAATCAGTTTGCCAACGGGTAGTTTTATCTTGACTGGCTGAGAATACTGATGCTAATGCATATTCACAAAAAGTTGCAGTTATCAACTACAGCAGTGAGCTGCTATAAGATTAAATATTTCGTTTCAAGAGACAATGCTTCATTCAAGATTTCTATTTTCGATCAACTCACAGCAAAGAAATTTTGGCCAGATGGAATCGTTCATGAATTTCTCCCAACAGTGGTAGCACAGCAGCAGCAACTAAACCAGCTAAAAAAGTGCATGTGGGCAGATTTAAATCTTTTTGTTTACAGAATTGTAATATAACAAATTGTCATACGTATAGCTAATTTAATTGCCCCCTACTATAAATCTGTCTATCTCAAAGATTTCTTTCGAAAATCTATTTATACATCTTCTATTGATTCAAAAAAACTTAACTTGTTTTCTCATTTAAAATATTGAAAAGCGTCTTTATTTTATCAACATAATAGCATTTATATACTCAAAATATGCAACATATATATTTTTTTTCTTTATTTTTTTATTACATTTTTAGAATTTTGCTATTTTTTTATAAAATGTGATGCTAACAGTTTTAACAGAATATTAATGGTTTTCTTTTTGTTTCAATAAATATGATAATTGATAATATTTTGCACAAGTCATAAGTTTCAAATATAAGACATTGTAATGGTACACTTTTAACATTCAAATATTTATATGTATATATTTTTAAAAACTTGCTCATTATTCATCTGTTGATTTATGATTAAAAGTGTTATTTTTTTTATTTAATTAAAAAAGATGATAAATTTGTGTGAAATTTTTTTGAAAAAAAAAAACGAGTTAAGCTATGTGTTTTAAGTGCCTTCATTATAATTTGTAAATTTTCAATAATTTGCTTTTACTGTGATTATTGATTGGTTTTATTTCTAACTTAATCATAGTCGCTTGTGTCCTCTTCTGAACTGCCATTTTCTTCGACATCGGCATTGGGTAGATGTTCAGATATGCGAAAGTTTTGCAAAAAATCGCGCATAGCATCAACGACATGAGTCAACGATTGCGTGAGTTCGCGATAAGTGGCGCCAACTTCATTATCAGCAGCTAAAAATAAAAAATAGTTCAACAATAGTTTTATTATTTTATTTAAATTATTTACCCTCAGCATCGACGTTTTCCAAATTTCTATTGAGCGCTTGCAAATGTCTGTCTACCTGTGCCACCTCGTCCTCGACTAATGGAGCAGCAACTCCATCTGGCCTATTGACGACAGCATTTTGCTGCTCACCAGCAGGATTGTTGATGTTGAAATTGGGCAACAATGATTGGAAAAACATTGACACGGAACGATTTGTAGCCGTGGTAGGGCTGCTGCTGGATGATTTACTGAAATTCCTCACAATTTAGCACATTTTCTTTCTTTTTTTTTTATTCAAAGAGTAAAGCCCAGTTGGGCCAATAAAATAGAATTACATGGGAAATGTGCAAATGAAATCAATTTCAAAATAGAATATAACAAAATCTGTGGCAATAAGTTAAAGTAGCTTAAGTTAACAAAAGCAAAAATTTAAAAATTTTCTTATCTATATATTTATTCCGGTAAGGGTCCCCTTATTCCAGCAAATCTACAAACGCTACAGCAACACTTGATATATCATTAGAAAGGTCATGACCTGTAGGTATGCAGGAAATTATTAGATTTTTGATAAGTGGTAGCGTTGAGCAGATATGAGCGTTTAAAGTTGCAAAAATGGCAAAAAGACTTAAGACACGAACTCGCCTAATGTGATTGAGAGGTATTGTATATATGCGAATATTTTAGCCATTTCTTGATCAAGTTTTTTCATTTATTTTTATATTTTACTTTGGTAACAGTTCTTAAAAAATATTAATGAACTTTTACAATAGACTTTGAATAAATATTTAAAATATTTAAATGAAATAAGTGATACCAAAATGATGGAAATTTCAAAGTGAATATTGCTTTTTTTTAATTCTTTTTCATTGATTGCAGAAAGAGCCACTCTTAAAAACACACGTAAAGGCATAATCATGGCAGAGTGCAAGAGTATGCGCTTTCGCTGAATAATTCGGAGCGAATTAAATACATTAATATAGTTAGAAGCTCGCAAGAGAAAGCATTCAATGTTTCTTTGTTCTATCAATCAGCACAAAATGTTCATAACTGCTCTGTTTTTCAAGATTTTCTCTTTCTTTTATATTGGAACCGTTGCTTTCATCGGCTTACTTAGAATAGAGTTAATATAAAAGAATAAGAGTTGCTTTGCATAAATCTTTAAGAACAATTTTCTATATATTTATTCCTGTAAGGGTCCCCTTATTCCAGCAAAACTACAAATGTTACAGCAACATTTGATATATCATTACAAAGGTCTTGAGGTGTAAGTATGCAGAAAATTATAAGATTTTTCGAAAGTGATAGCGTTTAGCTGATATGAGCGTTTAAAGATGAGAAAATGATAAAAAGACTTAAGACAAGAACTCGTGATTTCCAAAGCAAAGTAGGGAAGTACACCCGATTTTCGGGGCGTTATCACTAGTTATTATTATTATTAAACATTTCAATATGCATATTATATTATATAGATTCTAATTTTTCATATAAGAATCTCAAAAATATTTTTTAAAAATGTCAATAAAAAAAATCAGAATTCCCTAACAAATTAAAAATAGTTAGTTACATGAAATAGTAGTTACATGAAACTAATTAAAGAAAATTACCGTTCATAGCAGTTCACAGAATCTAGCGGTGGCAATGGATCGTACATCACAATTGGTTCCTTTTCTTTGGCAACAAACATAGCCAAAGGCACCTTTTCTTTATAATCAGATAGAATGACATGTCTTAAAATGGGACGCGGTGGTACAATATAGCGTGCAGTACGCTTTTGATTGTATTCGGCTATGATCTCATCCTTTTGATCAACACGGTCCAGCACAGTGTTAACATTGCGTTCAAGCCAGCGTAGTATATTGTTTTGACGCCAAATGACCTTGGCACGACATAAATAAAGTGAAACTAGCTGATGCAGTGCGGGCGATTGACTAGAAATGTTAATATTTTGTAAAAAATTTTGTGAACCAAATAAAACTACCTACATACCTGCCCGAAACCTCGGAATTGAAGTAAGCTGAGTTTAAAACACGTTGATCTGTCTGCACTGAGAGCTCATCTAACAGCGGACGCAGCAAGCCAGGGAACATCAATAGAGCATACTGCAAGGCCTTGTCGGATTTTTCATATTCTGAAATGAATAAATTTTTTTTTAAATACCGATTACGCACGGTCTGAACCAATAGATAAGTAGTAAAAACTATTCATCTTATTCTTTATTAAGACTTTTAACCGAAATTGGAGACAAAATGTGTTATTTTTGTAATCATATTATATATTGTATTCAATATTTTTTGTTGAAAATAATGCCTAAAATAGAAAAAATTTTTAATTCTCACTCATCTCATTTCTGAGAGCCAGCTGCATTTGAACGTAAATAATTCCTTTATCTTTAATATATTTATAAACTCTTTTCCTTCAAGTAGTGTATAAGCAAAAAACCATACATTTAAGAAATTGCTTGCAATCGTTAGTGAAAGCAATTGCTTCTTTTTATTTATCAGACATCAAAACATCTACTCGTCGTGACTTGAAAGGAAATTTTAGATTTTCTAATTTTTATAATTAGTTTTGAATATTTGGTTATTCAAGGATTGTTTGTTACCAAGGTGATATCTTTGAAACTTGAAGTTTTCTCTTTATTTTTTGGTCTCTCTTTAATAATAAAATCTCTTAACCCATTTTGGCCCGCTACCAAAACGCGTTGGAATTTCGTAATGAAATTTTCAGATTTCAAATCTGAAAGAAGAAATTTAGAACGTAAGCCGTTCAGAGTCGGCATAAAACATGTAGGTCAGTTCTCGATCATTTGTGTTCAAACATTTCGCAACACACACAACACAATTGATTATAAGAAGCTTGGTCGAAGTCCTTTCAAGGGCTGAAATGGCCATTTTCGTTCGTTCGTTCGTTCGTCGTTATTAAATTTCTAATTGCCCTTTTCAGCAGTTAAAGGTCAAGACTCAACTTAAACATATTTGAACTTAAAATACTCACCACCATGCACGCAGAATAATGACAATGCATAAGAATACGCCATATTTGGTAGCAGTGCTAGATTTCGTATTGGATCCCACTCTTCGTAGAATTTGATGAACCAAGAAAATTGCTTACTGCGTATAGCATAGTAGTCAATGATCAAAATCATAGCCAAAGGATCTACATCGGGATTCAAGCTTAATATCAATTTGGACAACTCAAATGCAGTGCGACAACAAGCTCGCGCTTCCAAGTACTGGGCATGCTTAAAGAGTACAATAAAAAATGGCCGATTCTCCTGACGACGATAGTCCAGACGACAATTGCCAGAAACTAAACTAAAGCTGGGATGTAGCGATGATTCCAAAATGAGCACAGCACGTTCTATAAGCTCTGAAGCAGGTGAAAAATTCTCAGTCATTTTGCCTAAATATATTTGAAAACATTTTTTAAATTATGTAAAACGTGGTGAGTAGATTTAAGCTTACATAATTCGCTCAACTGTATAAGTGAGTCCACATGATATGGACACTGTTTGATTAAATTGACTAAAAAGTCGGAATCTGTACGTTCCACTGCAGACAAAAACATATTCTGTATGCTCTGATAGTATTGACTGTGCTCAAAGGAGAACCATTGAGCTTGACCGGCTGCCAGCGGTGAATTGATGGCGCTAGTGCCTGCAGCTTGATCGGGTGCAGCCGAAGGTTTCATTGTGATAATATTTTTTGTGACTGGTGGCCAGCCTTCTTTAAAGCTAACCATGTAAGTTGACTTGAGTGTAAGTTTTTGGCGACCGCGTTTATTTCTAGAAAGCAAATAATGGAATTTATTAAAAGTTGTAAATAAAGTTTGTGTAAATTCAAACTAACTCATTCTTGACCACACGTTTGCCGAATGTGCGACGCATTTCATTTTGTGGATTAAGATTTTTCAACTCCACCGAGAGCAGCGACTTATCAATTTCGATACGTGGTGTTGCTGTTGGCAGCTTACCGTTCTGATTGGTGGCATCACAAACTTTACCAATGAAAGAGTCAATGTCGCTGATGTATTTGTCCGTTAACTGTAGGGGAAAATGGTGTTATTTTCAAATAACAAGACAAGAAATACAGAAATTTAAAAAAAAAAAAATCAAAAAAATTATTTAGGTTTTCTTTAGTTTTCAAAAATCTAAAAATCCATCAAACCGATGGCCAAATTCCATTTATTGGATGTATCCTTTCATGTGAGATGGTGCTAAGTTACTGTGAAGTTAGCTCTGCCATTAATATTTTTTAAAAATTCGATAATTATTCTGTGACGTGCTCGGGATGTACAACAGTGTGCCATAGAATTTAGTTTAAAAAATTTAGTTTAAAAAATTTAGTGCCGATTATTATTTTATTATGAATAACCAGCTAAAAAATCATAAACGTTTGGTGACTTTTAAAATAAAAAAGAAATAAACAATCCATTTGTCACCTCATTAAAATCAAACCTTCAGAATAAATTCGTTTTATAATGCAGCACACATCGGACAGCAGCACATATTTTTTTTTAATTATAAACTTGAAAAATCGGCAGCAGCGCATTATAAATTATTAATTTGAAAAATCGGAGCTAACTTTATGCTCATAAAACAAACTTGCCATGTTGTTTTTTTTTTTTGCATAAGTAAAAGATATACTTCAACGGCAATAGGAACAAATGCACTTTGAGCATGATGTCATAAAGCAATGCAACAGTCATTACAACTATTATAGAAATTCGTATTATTTTATTTAAAGGATAAATTAAACCGAAACTAGCTGCATATTTTTTCAAAATTTTGTATTCATCAATGAAGGACTTTATTAAGAATTAATGGTTTATAAAGGGTCACCCATTCCAAGGATAACCACAAAACTTTCAGTTCAACGTTGTTGTGACATCGAAGTAACGAGTTAAGCACGCAATTTGCATATTACTAACTTTCTGCACCCAACAAGAACATACCCGAGCTTAAAATACGTTACTGAAGCCTCTACTCCTCTATTTATAAGTATTTTTACCGCCCTCTGGATTCATTAAGTAATATTATTTATTTATGTTGTACTCTGATTAACACGTACACACATACATACATTATAGGCGCCTACCACCCACAAAAATCACTTGACCCAGTCCTAGCAATGCAATGAAATAAACAACAACGACAACCAATACATACCTCGTTATCTTCACTGCTGATGTGGTTTGCTGTATATTTAGTGCTCTTCTTCTTGCGCTTCTTCTTTTTCTTTTTGGATGCTGGAACTGCTGGTAGATTGGCAGCCGTTGATGCGTGTTCGGTCTCGTTGTCATCCTCCTTTACCTCACTCTCAGAAGGACTCTGTTGATTGAGCTGTTTGTTTTTGTGGTGGAAAGCGGCAGGAAGAAAAACATTCATGAGAAACATTAAAGAAGTAATATAGAAAAAACATTTGCAATTCATTCAGTTCCAATGCCCGGCATTTACATAGTGATATCCTCCCGTTCTACGGAGCATGCGGACTTTGTGATAGATTTCGTTGTCGCTGCTTTGCATCCGCATCACAGAAGAAAAATTTGTGTCATTTGTGTGTATTTGTTGATACAGTTATTTTTTCAACCTTTCTTGCTATTGTTTTTTTTTTTTTTGTACCTCTTTTTCATTTCTCACCTTTATTATTTCTATTTAATCTAATGAATTGTTTTCTTTACTCGTCATATTAATGTGGTTCTGGCTCATCAGCTGAAGCTGTGCCATTTGTTTACTTACCAGATCGAATGGATTAAGGTGCTTCGATTTGCCACGCGCAATTTCTAAATCATCTTCATCATCGCTCAGTTGGTCGTCGTCGTCTTCTATGCCATTGGTATTTAATTCCAAATCCTTATCGCCTCCCTGCAATTTCTTCAGCGCTCTTGAAGACATATTCTAGGAGCTCTTTTTTATGGTTGATGATGATGGCAACGTCTTTGTCAAATGTTCTCAATGAGGTGCAGTTTTCCTGATGCAATAAGTTGTAAAATATTTTTTATTGCTTACTTTATATAAATTTTTTGTTGATTTTTTTTCAATAAGAAAATCAATATTGAATAAAAAGTTCTAATAAAATATCTGCTAAAACTAACTTCTTCGTCTATTGCACTAGTTCTAAAAATTTTACGTGTTTTCTTCACTGGTCGACTGTCAAACAAAATAACATCGAAAAAGCTCGCAGCGAGCTTTTAGATCAGCTGTAAAGACCACCTCGTGGCGATTTGCTATATTTAGGGATTTTAAAATCATTAGAGGTATTCACACAAAACTTCTTTAGTTTGTTAGTTGCTACTTGTTATTATTTGAACATGCACATCAATAATTTTTAAGAAGCACGGTTCGTGTAAAAAATATCAAGAAACAACTAACAAAATAACGAATCAACTAAACGAATGAAGTTATTCATAAATAACTTTCATAATATCAGAAAAACAACATTAATTTAATATACGAGTACATTCACCTTGCCATCTCATTTTATCTAAAGGTGTTTTTTTTAACAATAAATTAGGCTCAGAACAAGGTACCGCACCTGTCAAACACATAGAATATTATAATTTGCAAATTGTATTATTTGTTTTGGTTTTATTCTTAAAAACCTGATTTTGACAGGTGCGGTACCCAGCACAAGAGAGAATTTTAACTACTAACACTACCTTCACTTATTCTACCATGGGCTCAGAAGATGATATAATAATTTACAAGGTAGCCTTGACAACCACATATTTTCTCAGAGCGTCGACCAATACTTGTCAAAATCAATACAAAGTTTAATTTTTAATCTGTTTGGATGCTTATTCATTTTTTATTTTTTTTGAGTTTTTGACAAATACAAGTCGACAAAAAAACTGTCACTTCTACCTTGTAAATTATTATATCATGGCTCAGAATGTATAATTTTTTATACCTCTTAACTCAAAAAAAGTTTCCAACTTGTAAACAGTGCGATCGTTTTTATTTAATCTGTGATAATTTGAGTGAAAATGTCGGTTTCCGACACATTTTCTAGTTAAAGCCGAGTAAACTTCAATGTGAGAGTAAAATTAGATTTGAGAACAGTGTCAAAAGTACGGAAACGACTTCTAGCTAGTTTCAAGCACTGAAACAGCTGATTGCCTATTAAACGTAAGCAGTACCAATTTTAACTTTTTACACATGCAAATAGCGCCATCTTTAAGTTGATATTTTATATTTATTTATACGTATTGATATTTATTGATATATAACAATTCGTAAATTTCTTTTTTATCGCACAACATAAGTAAACGACAAATTGACATTTGCTTGTTCTTCGTGATGCTTATTCTCCTTGAAGCTTGTTCTTAAGCAGCTGGAACAAATTTCTTCTAGCACACTTCTAGCAACTTTTGAGCTCGAAAGAGATTTTATGCTTGTTCTTCTAGCTAGAAAAAGTACGGAAACAAGTTCTAGCACATTGCAAGTTACTACAATCGAGTACGGAAACAAACCTATTATAAAAACTCTGTAATAAGAACTATAAATTGTGGAGGAAGTGTTAAATTTGCAAAAAAATACCTGTAATAACTTTAACCTAAAACCAACTGCAAATCGTAAACATAAAGAAACTCGAGATAAACGTAAAGATCTCGAGAACTCGCAGCTGATTTTGACAACTAGCAGTATTTTGTCTCCCTTTTACTTTTTCTTTTCAAAGTAGGCCATACCTTATAATTCTGCCATGGTTCACCTGTTCCATAGAATGTAGGCTCTCTTTAAAATGGCAGCACAAACGACAAGTCTTGCAACAATAAAGCTCTGAGAACTATAAACGTCAAATGATAGAGGCAAAAACAACAATTATAAAAACTAAAATTCGAACAGCAGAATTTGAGTCTACCTTATAATTCAATATTAAAAATGAATGCGTCAAGTGATAGGTTGGCCATAGTTTTCGTTTCGTTTCATAAAATTCGGAATTTAAAAAAGTGAAAATAGCATTAGAAAGCTGATACCATCAGCTAATTTAAATGTTAAAATTGTTTTATATTCCAGCAAAATTGAAAAATTAAGCCAATTTTGGCTTAAGGTAGGTTAAGGTAGGTTGGCCCACCTCAAAATGCTTATAAATAGTCTCGGAATAAGTGTATAACTAGAGTAAAACTAAAAGATTTTCATCGTTTATTGAATGGTTATTGGTTTTTCTACAAAAATACTTACTTTATTACTGTCTTTAGCGCACAAAATTCGATCAATGTCATAAACAATACTGTAAGGTAATAATTTTAGTATAGGAGTGCATTGATAAGAAAATTGTATTTTACATATACAAAATATGTTACATTCCTTTGAGACTTTTAAAGTGAATATATCCTTTAAACTGTATTTCCTTTATTGTTATTTGGACTACTTTAAAAAGGAAATTCTAACAGAAGAGAATGGCAACTGCAGAATTGGAACTGCGGTAAAAACATTATATTCCATGCTTGCTGTCTTATGTTGGAATTAACTTGATGAAGATTTTGTTTATGATGATGAATATATTAACTTTTTTCTTTTAAAGTTATGGAAAAACTGGTTGTATTAATTTACAACAACAACAAATGATCACTTTTTACGTTTCATATGTATAAAAGTTGTTTAAAAATCCTTTAGTATTCGTATAATGAGTACATCAGACAGAGTTTTGATATTCCAGGAAACATACTACTTTTGACAAGGAAATATTCCCCCTCCGCCCTTCTGGTATAATGGTTTGTTAAACGGGTTTCCTTCAGACGGTAATTTTTGAAAAATGGGGATATTGGATAGTGTGAATAAAAACTTAGTGTGAATGTTCACTCATATTTTTTGAGGGAACATTCAATTTGGCGTGAATAAAATCTACTTTCGTTAAGCTTAACGAAAATACTCCACTCCTACTTTTTGACATTTGAGAGGGCTCTCAACTTTGGTGTGAATAAAGTTAAAATTTGAAAGCTCTGCTTGAGTAAGTACTCAATAAAAGTTGAGGGTGGTGACTACCTGCCTCCATGTGCTATTTGTGTGAAGGAATTTATATTTGTTTACAAATATGCAGTCAGAAATGTTTAATGAAAGTGTGGACAAGGAACTGTTCGTAAATAATGTAGAAACTAAACATCTATACTTGTCAATTGTTCTTGTGCATTAACCATCGCCTGCATATTTAATGAAAAATAACCTTTGCGATTTAGGTATTCATCGCCGAGAGAGCGTGGGTTAAATATTTTAATATGCGTGAAATCTAAAGTACATATTGTGTCAGAAAAATTATATTTAGATTTCCACTCTAGTTTTGCTTCTCTCATTTTTTGAAAGGTGAATCGAAATTTAATCCATTCTTTTACCTTCACACAAATTGCAAAACATACTTCCCACACACTTTTCGAAACTGTTGTTATATGAATGCCAATGTCCTCCCCGACCCCAACTTGAAATCCCGGTTCACCTATATATCTTCATCGAATTCAATCGGTATCGAATTCAAATCGGTTAATGATTTAAAATTATCGCCTGTTATACCGAAGCACCGAATATTATAAACTTTTTACGCGTTTCTATATTTATGAAAATGTTTAATTTTTTTAAAATTTGCTTTTTACTGTCCTGTTTGCTTATTTCACGCAGCAATTTGACAACTAAAATTGACATTCCTCATCTCATTATTATTGAGTGAGTGCAAGCAATTAGAGAAAATTTTTCTTCACACCGAATTGAGCGTTCACTCTGAACGTAAAACTCTCTTCCCAGAGAACCCTCCTAGAGAGTATACTCGGTTTTTATTCACACCACCCATTATATCCCTTTCTCATATAATGGGTGTACATATAGATCGAGAGTTTTCAGATAAAAATTTGCTAAAGGCGTCAAGTCTATATCTGTTAAAAAAAATATAATTTTTTAAAATTTTTCAAGAGCCAATGTTGTATTTAATTTGAACTCTAATTGTGAGAGAACTAGATGTGATGAAAAAAGTAATGGAATTTAGATTTGTGATCACTACCCCAAAATCATTAAAACTATTAAATACTAAGCCAAAAATTGTAAATTTGCGGCACTGTGCAATAGACGTTCATTCTAAAATTTTTTGTCGTTCGTCCAAATGTGGCCCAAGTCCCTGCAAGAGAACAATTTAGGTAATTGCACTTTTTTCTTTGCATGGCAATTGACCACTTATATGAGCACTTCAAAAAAATTCTTTAAAACTTTTTTAAGCTAATTTTTTGGCTACTTCTGGTATAAATATGATCAATGCTTATTATAATTTTCACACCACGCTGAAAGTGTCGAGGGAGTGTAAATTCAGAAGCTCTATTCAAATATTTGGCGTACTAACAAAAAAAAAAGGAAAACGAAATGGCCATTTCAGCGCTATAAAGGGTTTTGACCGAGCTTCTTATGACCGATTGTGTCGTGTGTGTTGTGAAATGTTTGAACACAAATGATCAAGATTATTTTAAAATCTTTTTGTAAAAAAGTCGTAAAAGTACCAACCTCTGCAAAAAACTTTAAATTTGCCTTTTTTATATTAGGGCCACATATTGCGCACGCGTGTTGGCATTTAATAATATTTTCCATAAGAATATAAATAAGTTAATTCAAAAGTTAGACACAAAATAAGGACGCTTATACTACGTTTACATTGCAGCCAAATCTGGAGGTTAAGTCCAAAAATTGGATTAAGTACTGAAACCATTTACTAACCTCTAGGGGTTCGCATATAAATTCAAATCTTGTAAACTTATAGCACGTTTACATATCGGGATTAAATCGAGATTAAGCCCTTCGAGGAGATTAAATCGCTAATCTGATTGATTTTTTCGAGATTAGCCATACAAAAGTTAATCTCTTCGGAACGAGATTACATCGTGAACTATAAAAAAAAATAAATGTGAAAAATGTAAGGTAAAGCATCGAATTTAACAAATATTAGAAAACGTAAATACATAAAACAAAACAAAGCATCGAAATGTCAAACTTAATCTATGCTTTATATGCCAACACAGCACGAAACTTAAATGGGATAAAAATGGGGAACTAATCATTTTGTAGAATCTGTTTATCAATATATTCCAAAATGAAATGCAACTCATTCATATGATATTTTATGTGTCAAATAAGGGCAATTAAAAAATTGCATATATTCACTACAAGACACGAAAGAAAAGTGCATATTTAAAGTTCGAATTTTTTTAGGGAGAAAAAACAACACTGTTTCCTTACTTCGATTTCGCACTGGCTGTGGTTGTCAAAATACACTGTCTCAGTAAAAGTTGTTGCCAGTGGACTGCCAGTGATGTCAAGGTGTGAGTGTATTAGTGAAAAGTGAGAGTGTATTAAGTTTTTCGAACTGTTAGTGTCTTCGAACTGACACGTGGGGCTAGGGGGTAAATAACACGGGGGAATGTCAGATTAAAAAATTTCGAAATCAGAAAATGTCGCAAGCATGGCTTCGGAAAACGTCATACTTAACCTTACAACAGACTAGTGTTGGGAACAATCGAGTGATTTCAACAATCGGTAGTTAGTAACTGAAGGATTTTAGCTATCGAATGATTTTTTCACTCATTTGATTTTTGAAGTTGGTATTAAGCCTATCAAGTAATTTTTGATATAACTCGTTATTGAATTGATTTTGACTGTCGAGTGATATTAATTTTATTGATTTACTAATTTAACTTAAAAAAAGGCTAATTAATAAAAAATGACATGAATAACTTTTTATGCCAGTCAACAGATTTTTGACAAAAAAAATTTTTATATATTTTTTAGGCTATTGATCTTTTTAGCCCTGGACGCATATTTAATTAAGAACTAATAAAAAGTAATTTAGATTAGAATTATATTGTGTACAGTGATGGGGCTAATCGAATATTAATATGAGTGAATCTATTCGATATTCGATATTAACCATAACTTGTTTGCGACTTATCAAAGCTTTTTATGAGTAAATCACTCAACGAGTGAATCACTCTTAACTATCGAATAAATTAATATTTTTAAACCATCGAATACCTTTGCATTTCTTATTCAATATTTCCCATTACTACAAAAGACAGTGTAATCAATTAAGAGTTTACGAAAACCTTTTCAGACAAATCTCGTGTTTAAGCTGCAAAGTAAACGTAGTATTATATTTTAAACTTATCAAAAATTAAATGTAAGCTATGGCATAAAATTCAACAGAAATAACTTACAGAAGAAAAATTCCCGACTTCAAATGCAAATGTAGACATCAAGGTAAAAGTAAAAACAAAAATCCCATTCATCCCACTTCTTGTTGTGACTGCAATACTTCCATGTGACACCATGATGCAACTTACAAGGTGGTAGTGACAGCTCTTTTCACGATTATAAGTTGTCAAAATGTTACCAAAAAGGGAAACGAATAAAGTAAAAAAAAATTAAAGTGCAATATATAGACAACCAATGTTCGCGGTCTGTGTGAATTTAGCCTGTTGTCACTACCACCTTGTTAGTTGATTCTTTTTTTGACACAATATGTAAAAAAGTAACGAGTAAAAGTAGCGATCACTAATACCTGGTAATTATATCATAGAGATGACATGTTAGATGCAACAGTTTGAAAGCCACTGTCAATATTTAGTCCAACAGCTGTTTGGGGCAAATTTTGCTTTCTACTCTGCAATTGATACCAAACGAAGTGTTGGCAAGACGTTAAGACAAAAAATGGATGAATCAAATGGACTAATATATGGATTAGAGCTGCAAGTATGTGTTGTTATTGCATTAAAATAAAGAACTTTAGTTGTATTACGACAGGCACGGGCGTTGGCGCCCCAATATGCGGAATCAAATGAGGTGCGCTTCTTCATCGCCACGAATTCCTTGAAACCCAACAATCAGGTGCATCTTCTAGAATACAATGAGGAGAAGGCAGTCATAAAAAGCAAGGTTAAGTTTTGTTAGGTGAAAGTTTTTTTGGGTAATTGTTAAAAGATTGCCGTTTTCTAGATATTTGCACATTCACTCGGTGAAGTGTGGAAACTAAATAGCAGTCCACATGATGCACGTACGATCGCCACCTGTTACAATGTGCAAAAAGGAGCTCAGGTGCAGACACAGACAGCACTGCTCACAATGCCGGAAGATCTCGAACAGAAATTAATCGATTCAGAGTATTTGCCATGGGATCAGGTGGAAGTGTTGTCTACAGAGGTATTTTTGATATTTAAGCATCAGAACTGATGATAATATTTAGAACATTTCAGAATATTGGCAACAAGGTGAAGACCACCGAATTCCATCCTACAAACAATGCTTCTATTGCTTGCGTTGTTGATGGCAAAATTATACTCTTCGATCGTGCCGAGTCAAAGACACGTGTTGTGTCTGAGATAATGGCAAAAAATGCACCACAATTTACCACCGGTAAATGGTCACAGCACCATCAGGGTAACCAGTTTATTGCTTTACACGACTGCAGCATAAAGTCTTACGATGTGCGCGATACCAATCATTGTGCTTGGTCCATTGAGGAAACACACGGTCAGCTTGTGCGTGACTTGGATTGCAATCCCAACAAGCAATGCCATATCGTCACTGGCGGTGATGATGGCCACGTCAAAGTGTGGGATTGTCGTCAGCCTAAAGAAGCGCTCTTTGTACGCAATGATCATGCTCATTGGGTCTGGAATGTGCGCTTTAATACATTCCACGATCAGTTGATTCTGTCCGGCTCCAGCGACTGTAAAGTGCTACTAAGCTGTGCCGGTTCTGTGAGCTCCGAATGCAATGCTGGAAATATTACAGAGGAAGAGGGCGTTGCTGAAGGTAAAAAGCTTCTGTCGGATGGCTTGCTGCACACCTTCGATCAGCATGAGGACTCTGTGTACTGTGTAGAGTGGAGCAATGTAGATCCCTGGATTTTCGCTTCTTTAAGCTATGATGGACGTGTGCTTATTTCAAAAGTTCCAAAGCAGTACAAATATCAAATAATTTTTTAGAGTAAATCTTTGCATATATTTTAATAAATAAGTTTATATTTTAAGCTTTAGTTATAATTAATGTTTTTTTTATTATCAAAACTAACCCGTGTCCTCTGACGTGCAGTCTGAGGAATCGTTGGGATTCGCCAGTTCTATGGAGCACACGCGTTTAATCAATTCGTTCTCGATTGGTTTGCCATTCTCTATAGCCTCTTCCATCTGTACGTACTCTACTGTGGTTGCTGCTTTGGGTTCCACATTTGTTAACTTTGCTTGTACCTCTTGAGTTTTTGTGTCTGGTGCATTTGCAATTGGTGGTGATTCTGTTGTGCTTCCCTCTGCAGTCGCGCTACTGCTAGCTGCTACTTCACTATCGTCTTCGGCCTCTTCAGCCAGGCTGCTGCGTTGTGGCTGTGCTTCTGCGTAGGCTATCGGATACTGTTGGCTCAATTTATTCTTAATGATTCGCACCTTTCTAAATATGTAATCTAAATCCTTCTTCATATCGGACAACAGTTTCACGTGCTTCTTAAAATCATCGGTAGCTGTCTTAAGGCGGCTCTGACTCAACGCATTGCAATTTAGAATCATTTCGTTGGTCTTCTCGAAACGCTGCAACCTAAATTCAATATGATTAGATGTTTTAACACACAGTAATATGTGCTTACATCTGCTTCTGTGCCCTAATCATGCTTTCCACATCACTTTGATTCACCATTCCTGATAAGCCTTGTATGAATACCTCTGATGCGGAATAGTTTTGACAAAATCCTTCAATGCTAAAATCACTCTCGGGTGTTCCATGCATACCTGAAGGAGCTGCACCCCCCAATCGTCGTGATTGTTGTGAGTTACTCATTTCAGCGTTCATTTTCAGATTTTTTCTTTTTTCAAATCTAGTTTGTTTATTTATTTGTGGAATGCTGCACGTATTTTGTTTCTAGCATTAAGAAATCAGCTGATGTATGATTTAAATTAAATGCGATAGTTTTAAAGCTACTATTGTTATCGAAGTAGGGTGACTCCGATGCTAAGAAACATAAATATTGTGATCTGTCAAAATAAAGTGAACATAAACAGAAAAAAAAATTCAAATTTTCAAAACGCTTTGATTACCGTTTTCAGTGAAACCACTAGCTGCTTGCTTATAAACACACGGTATAAAATTGTTCTGACTCAAAGCGACTAAGATCAAATCCACCTGAACCTTTGGATAAACAAGGTATATCGCATGCTGTCAAGCATCATTAACCAAAAATGTTCAAGCTAAAAGGACGATAGCTAGATAATTGATAGTAGCTAATATTATGAACACAAAAAATGTTAGTAAATTAATTACGACCTCTTTTAATAATTTTGTTCTAATTTCACCTCTTTTCATAGACCTTCAGCTCGAAAAATATAACTCCTTATAAATAATTGAAAAATTGTTAGAGTTATATAAAAATATTTTTGGTTTTGGCTTAAATCAGAGTCGGGCAGCTCCTTAGCACGTGGGCAGAGCTATTTGTGTACTTTCACGCGAATATAGCAAGAATGATACATTACCAGATTGCATATTGCTCATGTCCTCCATCTCTGTTGTGAAGTTGGTTGCGAAAAATAGTGACAGAGCTCGACCATATCAAAGTGGCTTAATAAAAGCGATGTCACATTTTATTTATAGGGGACCATTTATTTTAGAAATGAAGAAATGTTGCCATTTTATTATTGAAACTTGGCTTATTGAAATGAATTTAATGTCATTATAAATATATTTATAAAAAAATTTGAGTAAATATACTTTTCAGTACCATTTTTGAAAAAAAAATGCATGCATAATAGGGGCTTTTTTCGTATTTGTACCGCTTTACACAAAAAGCAGCTACGTTGCGTGATGTGTTTTACAGCACTTTGTTTTCATTCCGTTACATTCGAGTCGTTTGTTGACAAAACTGTTAGGCTGAGGTCAGACGATGATCGTTTGAACGGCATTCGATGAACTATTTTCACTCTCTTTCGCATTTTGATTCTTGGTCGGTCAGACGGCAGCGAATTGAATGGCGTTCAGTTTTTGACATTCCATAAATTTCATTACACTATAAAAAAATTGCTCTTATATGACCATTGTGTTTGGAAGGCATTAGTGAGCTCATTTATAAATACTTTGTTTATGCTTACCAATTCGCAGTGTTTGTTCTGAGGTCTTGTTTTGTTGTGTCATTTTTATTGTGTGTGTGTGTATGCCTTCTGTTCTTTATATTTAAATCTAAAAAACTAATAATATTAGCGAAAAGTATAACTGCGATTTACATTTATAAATACTTAATATTGCTTACCAATTTTTAGTTTTATTTGTTGTTGTCTGCTGCTAATGTATATATTTTGCAAATTAACCTGTCAAGAGTAAGGGTTTCATGCAACTCTTTTTTTATTATGTTGTAGTATAAAAGTAGTACTTTTATTTTAAAAAAGTAGTTTTAACCTACTAAAAGCCAGCATATCTGTTATTTTGCCACCTGAAACACTGTCCTGAACGATGATTGCTGTCATGTGCAGCGTTCAAAAATGAAGAAATTTTGATTGCTCTTGAAAATGTTCATCCGCTTTTGCTCTCACTGATTTTTGACAGTTTTGCATTGAAAGCAACAACAAAACATATCGAACGACGTTCAAACAATCATCGTCTGACCTCAGCCTTAGAAATCTATTATCCCCAACTCACACGATGATTGCCAATCAAACAATCTGCTTGTTTTGTTGTTGCTTTCGATAGAAATCTGTCAAAAGCACTGAGAGCGAGAGCGGATGAACACAGATTGCAGCAATCAAATTTGTTAATGTTTGGATTGCTGTTTAGAAACAAAAGCTCCTTACAGGCATGCTACACAGGCCAGTATACTGGCTCTGTAGTTCGAGAAACTCAATACATTCACACTTTTTTACAAATACACTCACACTGGATTCACTTTCACGCCATTTTAATCGCTACTAGCAACAAAATTTCAAAGCCAGTGAATTTTGACGGCAGCGGCCAGGGCATGTCAAAAAGGGGCATATCAGTGTTGTTTTTAATTACTTTTGGTGGATTTATTTCGGGTTTTCCTCGATTTCGTACAGGAAGCAACTGTGAAGGAAAATATTAATTAAGATTGTGAAAAGTTGCAGATAAAAGTTCAAAATTTACTATTAAAATAATGGAAAGAAAATTAACGCAATAACAAATTAAATTGATTGAACTTTATCGCTGCAATGAATTGTTATGGAATATGAGCATTTCTACGTACAAGCGCAATGACCTAAAAGTAAAGGCCATTGATACAATAGCACAGGAAATGTCTTTGCCTGTGGACATAGTGAAGAAAAAAATACGTAGATGCACACGCAAACTGCAATAGCAGCGAAAATTTTCGCATACGATGAAATTTTTTGAATAAACTTTCACTTGCATGTGTAGCATCTCTTGCTACTAGCAAATTTTCGGATCATTCGAACAGTACACGCATTCTTTCACACTTTCACTGTTACTGGCCTGTGTAACCGGCCTGTTAGGGCCGTATTATTCACCTCAGGATATTTTTAACCTGCGGATAAAGTACTAGATTTTCAGTAGTTTCAGGTACCAGCAAACAAGAAAATAACCACTGGGTAAAGATATCCAGAGGTGAACAATACGGCCATAAATAAATTAAATTTTTGTCTTACAAAATTATATGCTAGTTCGGATTTTTTTTTGCTATTTGCTATTTTCTTTTGTATATTAATTAAGAAAACTGATTTTCTTCTTCTTAAAATACTATTCTTTGCCGAATAGCATTGATGTCTAGGAAAGGCTGCTGTGAACACGAGGTCCTTATTTTATTAATTGTTTGCTAAGACAAAAAAAGCTTTATAGCAATATAAAATTATAAAAGATAATGTTAAAAATTCAATTTGAAATTTTAACAATTTTAAAGGATTTACAATTTTAAAATTTAATTATTGCTTAATAAACATTAGAGGTTTAAGATATTAGTTGAACAGCAAAGTATTGTGTTGACAAAAAAGGTCAAGCTCGCCATACTTCATGCATTATGTTATCGGTGTAGAACGGTGGGAGATATCAAGACAAACAAAGTCCGTACGCCACACTAATGAGATAAGTTCTATCTTGCTAAAGCCGGTGGATTACTGACCCAGCAAGGTGAGAGCATGGTGTAAGAAAACCAGGTGGAAGCGAATTTTCACCACACTTTAAATTGCCCCGGATCTATCAAAAAATTCTGACAAGGAGAGAGCAACTGTTGATTAGTGCCAAATTTTATTGGCTGCGTTCAGCAGGTACAACTTTTGTGCAACCGGTTAGTGTGTGTCTGCTGAACGAAAAAATATCAGTGTCTAATCACAACATGTGAAAATCTCTGTCTTTCGCCGCACTTTATATGTTTGATACACTTGCTCGAAGTATTGAGTATTTCCAGTTAAAAATTTCGCTTTTTTAGAATAAGTGTGCTTTTATAACAAATGAAATAAATAATGCAAAATATAAAGAGAAAACACAATTTTTCCCCTATTTGATCACTTTTAAAACAATTGTGGTTACAGAAATAAAAAAGGAACGTAAACTGATTATTGATCATGAATTATTTATACTGATCATGAATTAATATTAGGTTGTTCAGATATTTGACGTCATCTCACAAGAATAATAGCTTATACACATTAACGATGACAACAACATTGTCGTATGATTGAATTATTATAAGTTTGTCCAGATATTTGACGTCTACTCAGAAGAATGTATACTCTTATTTCAAGAGGAGAGCAAAAGAGCAATTTTGTAAAGACATAAAAATCACGCAGTTGCCGGAATAGGATCATACTTTTTCATAGTATAAACCAATAAAAATACATTTGACTACTACTTTTTGAAATACTGGCTTGTGTTGAACGAAAATATCATGGGCTTTGAAAATGTTATGGTCACATTTTAGACGTAAAATAATATTGGGAAAATAAAACTTCTGAATGTTGTATACATTTCATACAGAGTTTGTATGAATATTTTTATTACATATATGTTTTTTTTTATATTTGAGTAAAAATAAGTAAAATTATATAGCCAGTTTATATGTAAAATTTATTGGAATAATGTTTTCAAAATAGTTTAAAATAGTTTCTTTAACCAAAAGTATAAAAATTGTGATTTTTAGATTTGTATTGGGGAAAATCAAAAATTTTTACTTTTTTCCCTCTATTGACAAAAGATAGCTAGGTTTGTTCAGTCAACGCAGAACTTTTTTTTACATTATATATTAAACTATATTTTATAGTTAATGGTTGTGTTAATAAGTCTTCTAAGTGTTTCGTGATATAACCATTGTCATTTTTTCAGGAACGTAAAAATATTTTTGACGTAGAATTACGTTTTACAGCACGTTTGTCATTTTTGGGGGTCTTTTCCACACATTTTTTCAAGCACATCCTAACATTTTTGGAGGACACTTTGGAATATACTAACAGCCTTTAATATTCATCTTACAAAGATAAAATATATGTCAAAAATCAGTTATATCTTATATCTATATAATAAGAAAAATCATGCTTTGATGCTTCAGTTGCTGCTGATGTTCTTATGGTTGTTGCTTTTGTTCGTGCCGAAATCACGAACGCAACATCGTGTTGTTTCTTGGAATGAATTGTTTTACGAATATTTCTCAGTAACGGCTTGTATTGTTGTTGTTATTAATACGTATGTAAAATTTACATTTATGTTATAAATGCATATCAGCTGTTTTAATTTTTATCGTTTGTTATTGTTATTGTTTATCTTCAGCAAGATGAATACAATAAACAATTCAGATGTATTACAGAGATGTGCTGTAGAGCCAGAATGTAGATACAAAAATTACATATACAGAGAATGCGCATGGTCATTGTGCTATGAAAACTCTATTGATTCTTTAAATATTATAGTAAATTAGAATTATTTATTGAACTAATTTTATACTTATTACACATTAAAAATATATTTTGTTTGTTAAAATTTTAAATTTTCAAATTAATTCAAGATATATATGAGCTCTTTACTTGGGAAAAATAATAAATTCATATTTTTCCGAAATATTTATTTCCATTTATTAAACCTAAGATTGAAATAAATTTATCAACATATATAGCAAACAAAAATCTCTACGTCTACGATAATATATGTGTCTTTTGTTTACATAAAATAAGGGTATGTCAAATATCTGGATAACCTTATAATGGCTGCATTCTATCCGAAAGAGCGCTCAGGTAGCGAAGTAGCATAAAGTCATGACAGAATTATTAGGTAGGGCCGACTCGGAGAGAAATGAAGTAGAGAGCAGAATAAAGCGGGCTAGATGTCAAAATCAGCTGTTCATCTCACGTTTCTTTGTGTTCATGCTTCGCAGTCGATTTTAGGTTAAAATTTTTACAGGTTTTTTTTCCAATTTAAGACTTCTTTCACATTTTAAAGTTGTTATTACACTGTTTTAATAATATTTTCACTCAACCTATCACATATTTAATACACGCGACCGCACTACTTGCAACTTGGAAACATACAAATTTTTCTTCATTTGCAAATTCGTCGTTTTGACAACTTACCAACCTTTTCATTATCCACTATTCGTTGACGCGTGAGGACAATGAGCCAACCGGCCCTACCTTATAATTCTGCTATGCATAAAGTGATACTTTCTGCTGAACTATTTTTTTTTCGAAACGTCAAACGGCAAACAGCTGTTCGACAATGAATGCTTTTTGTCTCAAATTTATTTTTTTATGTTCTGTGTCCACACGTTTCAAACAAATAGTTTTAATTAAAAGCACTACTAAGCAATTTAATAATTTAGAAATTAATAAATTTAATATTTGGTATATTTATCTGTCAAAATAGAGTAAGCGTAAGCCGCTGAACTGAAGTAGCATAAAATATTTTCGCTACCTAAGATGGCGACCGCTCAGGGAACGTGTTGTGCGAGCACTTTATGCAACATTTATGCAGCAACATGATTTTGATCATGCCCTTTGATTGTTATGGATGTTAACACAATACCGAAATAGTCTGAATCGAACTGAGTCTGCTAGAATTTCTGACCTCATTCATGGTGGAATAATAATAAAGTGCTAGTGAGATTCACACTTCTCTCTCAAAATGATCAATTTATGATTCCCCGATCTTGTCAAAAACAGTTGATGGCGAATTGGAATAAAAATAAGTTTTGTTAAGTTCGTGTGTTTTGTGAGAGTAAACAAGATTTTTAGTGAGATTGTGATTTAATACAGTGTTATGGAAA
Source organism: Coremacera marginata (assembly GCA_914767935.1). Classification (NCBI taxonomy): domain Eukaryota; kingdom Metazoa; phylum Arthropoda; class Insecta; order Diptera; family Sciomyzidae; genus Coremacera; species Coremacera marginata. Next base: position 52,995,127 of record OU612047.1, read on the forward strand.
GCAAAAAAAAATATATGAGATGCGGTCGATATGTTCTTGAAGCAGACGATGTGAATGAAGATAATTTGCATGCTGGCCGAAGCTTCATAGCGGTGTCACCTTCCGGTGCACGTTTTTGATAAAATGGCAAAACCATCCAAAGGCGAACTTAGCAAATGGGCGAAGACAGCTGCAATAGCTGCATTCTTGTGGTACTGGATCAGATCAAACAATTTGGCACCATTTGCGATGACGTGTCAAAATACAAATAGGATCAGTGAGCCGAAACCTAGTCGAAGAGTAATTAATTAATTCCCACAGTAAACTATTAAAACTATAACACATCATCATCTAGTAACTCAAGCAAATAGTATAATTTGACAACTATCAACAATTCCGTTCTTTCGCACACAATTTTTTGACAGAAAGAAAGAAACTCATGGTGTCGAAAACTTACTAACATCTTATTATTATTACACCATGCTTTGTCCCATTTTTGACTACCAATGGTCGCCAAAATAAATGTCACTATCACCTTGTTAATTGCATCATGCAACATAGCGAAACTTGGCATCACTTTAAGCATTCCCACTAAATTAACTGTATACAAAATCAATTCTTGGAGATCTCCATTTTGTTTATAACGTTGAAAGCTGTCAAAAGTGCATTGTCAAACAAAAAAAAAAAAAAAAAAAATAGAAAAGAAAGCCACCCAATAGAGAGGTCAGTCCGCAGCTGAAATTAATTAAAAATATAAAAAATCTATAATTTATATACAAGAAACCAGAATTAAATTGGAAACTGAATCCCAGAGAATAGCTGGTGTTTTGAAGCGATTAACACGCACAATTAATATCTTAGTATGGCGCAAAATATCAGTCCCGATCACAGTGGCCACGCGTCTTCGGGACCCAAGCACAATGATGACTCGGTGGCCATAAAGGATAACCATGCCGTTAGCAAAAGGTTTGTTCGTCACACCAGACATTTGCTTAAGCTTGAACGGTACGAGTCATTGCATTTTTTTTTATTGCAGACTGCAAAAAGAACTGATGAATCTAATGATGGCCTCGGAGAAAGGTATTTCAGCCTTTCCTGATGGTGAAAATATTTTCAAATGGATTGGCACCATAGCGGGTGCAGAAAACACCGTCTACAGTGGACAACAGTATCGCTTGTCGCTCGACTTTCCCAACTCTTATCCTTACGCACCACCTGTGGTGAAATTCTTGACGCCGTGCTTTCATCCGAATGTTGATTTAGCTGGTGCCATCTGTCTCGATATACTCAAAGATAAGTGGTCGGCCCTGTATGATGTGCGTACCATTTTACTCTCGATACAATCTCTGCTCGGTGAACCGAATAATGACAGTCCGCTCAACTCGCAGGCATCCTTGATGTGGGCTGATCAAGCTGAGTACAAAAAATATTTGGAAGCCTTTTATGAAAAGTACAAAGACAAGTAAGCGCACGCAGCAACCACTTGAGCACCGACAACAATGAACGCTACCAACACCAACAACAAGAATCACTTTAGTTGCGTTCATTGCGCGCATCCCCCCACTAGTTGAGATTTTTTAAACAATTTTTATTTAAAACAATTTACTTTATTTAAAATTTTGCATAAAAAGGAAGATTTTTGACTAACGTTTATTTACTATTTCTTTGGAATGCATTCTGTTCACCGCTATTATTTGTAAAGCAAGATAATTAGAAGATAAAAACAAAATACATTTTAAGATTTTAAACAAATTTAGTTAATTTTGTAAAATATGCGTTTGGTTGCTATGCGCACCATTTCAGCTGCGACACATTTTATCACCTTATCTATTATTTAAATTATGTATTATTTAGTGTTTAAAATAAATTTAAGCATTTGAAGTTTAAACTGAATTCTCAACATTGCTTCATTTTCATATTTTATACAAATTCTTTTTTACATAACTGCAATTAAATATAGAAAAACAATTTAAAATAAGTTTGGCACACAAATTCCGAAGCTAAAGAAACGTTTCGCAAACTAATTAAAATGTATTTCATAATCACAAATTTAAATAAAAAAAAATTGTATTTCCTCAAAATTACAAACATATTCATTGGAAATATAGATTTAAGATTTGGCTGAGTTCTTTTAGTTCGATCAGATTACGTTGACGTTTTCATAACACCTGCCACTTCAGCGTTTTCCTCACAAGCTGGCGGTTGCTCAGCCATTTGCATTGCACCGCCTTCACCTACATCGGCAAGCTCTGTGTCTGTCCTCTTTTCTAGGCAGTGTTTTCTGACAGCATCTCTGGCTAGTCTCTCGAATAGTGAACGTCTTGTTTTGTACAAATCTGCTGCATCGCCTCTGAGTGGATCATCAGGATTAGGTGTGGCCAAAAGTAGTTGTATGGAGATAAGTATTGACTCTAATGTTATGGCTGGATTATAAGAACCAGTAGGAGGCATGCGCAGCAGGTCCAAACAAATCTTGCCCGCTGTCAAAGACACAAATTCGTATTTGGTGCAAATATATACGTATTGGGTGCATTTTAAATATATAATGAACTTACAAGTATCGATATTTGGATGATAGACGGGTGTTATAAATTTGAATGTAGGCGGTCGGAATGGATACTGATCACCTATAGCAATGCTCACTTTAAATTTGCCCTCTTCGTAGGGAGAGCCCTTTGGCCCAGGTATGTGCGCGATTAGCTGAGAGTAGTCATCCGCAGCAGCCGTGCAAGTAATGCCTGTAGGACACAATATATATCCATTTGAATTAATCGCGATTGGCGCCTCACCATGTTCCTTTTGTGTTTGCTGCAGTTGTTGCAATTCAACTGGTAATCGCATCTTTTTAATTTTATTCATTTTTCTTTAATAACGTTTTATAACTTTCAATTTAGCAAAAATTTTGAATTAGCAAGCATCAGCTGTTTATAGGATTAATAAAATTGACAATTATTTATAATAGATCATGGCAGAATAATTTGATAGATCAAGTAATAGATCAATATTGGGCAGAGGTGCATGGAATCTATTTTTGCACTATTTTTGATACGCTTTTGGGTACGAAGTATCAACAGAGGGAATAAATATTGAGAGTTTGAGCGATAGCATAGACTACTAAAAATATATATTTCAATGCATGGCTACGAGGTCTTGCTGCGGAGAGGATTAAGACGCCAATTTGAATGACCTTTTCCCCTCTCTGGTGACATTTCCAAAACTTGAAATATGAATACAATACAACACATATACAAGATTACATTAACTGTGTTGATTTTAATGTAAATGCAAGTGAACCTGTAGCTGAAATAAAATTAATTTGAAAATTTTAATTTTTTGTTTGCTTCGTTTGACAGGGCCAACCAAGACAAAGTGTTTGTATTTATGATCGTGCTACCAGATAACACAGCAAGCAATATTATTTTTGTTTTCTATTGTCGATTCGATCCTACCCCTGTGACCTTCACCCCGCTGCCACGCATGATTGTCACAGAGACTCTTCCATGTGTGATTGTAATCAGCTGTAAGCTTTATTCCACGAAAATCAAATTGAAACACATCATCTCTTTGTCGATTTTAAAGCTACGTTCGATAGCCCGAGAAGGGATTGCCTATACGAAACAATGTCTGAGTTTTCGGTATACCTGCAAAGTTGATAAGACTTAGCAGAATGACGTTGAGCAACACACGCAGCTCCGTCAAGGTAGGAAATGACCTCTCCGAAACTTTCAATACCGATAGAGGTTTCAGACAAGGCGATCCACTCTCTTGCGATCTCTTCAACATCAACATGGAGGGGATCGTACGAAAGACCGGTGTGCATCGTAATGGCACCATTTTCTACAAAGATGTCCAGCTCCTTGCGTACGCTGATGATATTGATATTGTCGGCAGAACCAAGAGAGATGTTACTGCTGCTTTCACCGCTATCGAAAAGGAATCAGCCAAAGTGAGTTTGACTAATAGCGCGGCATCTAGACTCCCATGTTTCATCCGGCAACTTTGAAGTATTCAAGGAGTTAGTATACCTTGACACCGCCATTAATAACAACAACGAAGTCAGTCTGGAGATAAGGCGAAGAACAATAATTGCTAATATGTGCTACTACGGGCTCAGTAAGCCACTAAGTTCCAGAGCCCTCTCTCGATTGACAAAACTAACACTCTACAAGACGCTCGTTCTACTTGTGCTGCTTTATGGCGCTGAGGCATGGGTAGTTTCGCAAACTGACGCAGCTACTCTGGGGGTGTTCGAGAGAAAAGTTCTTCGCAAAATCTTCGGTTCTGTTCGAGTCGGCGACGACTATCGCATCCGAATGAACCACGAGCTGTATGTGCTCTACGAAGACATTGACGTAGTTCGGCGTATAACTGTGCAACGACTACGCTGGCTGGGTCATGTCCATCGTATGTACGAAGAATTTCCATCAAAAAGGGTGCTTGAGGCGAGGGTCGCTGGTCAACGACGACGAGGGAGACCATGCCTCCGATGGATGGACCAGACCGAGAAAGCCCAAACCGCACTTGGTGTATCCGAATAGAGAAAGCGCGCGCAAAGCAGAGGCGCCTGGCTAGAGCTGATGAGGTCGGCCGAAACCCGGACACGGGTTGTTAAGGCCACCTTAGTAATTAAGTAAGTAATTTTGGTATCATTTAGTAAGAAAAGTATTAAAAATGAAACAGAACACTTCCCTTTAAGTACGTTTAAAATATTATCAAAAATAGATCTCGAAGAATGATTTTTAAGGAATGAATAGTAATAATCCCTGCAAGAACACAACTGTAGTAAGATTCCCAAACAGTTAACGATAATCATAGTTGTCGTTATCGCTCATTGTGCATGCGCAGTTTCATAGCAAATGACAGTTTTCGTTAGTTAAGTACAGCTATAATCGTCGTTGTTTAGGCGTTTGGGAATCCCGCAACTGGTCATATGAGAAGACATTTAAAAGGTGTTAATACCAAAGTTTCAGTTACTATTTTCTATTAAATTGTACAGGGCTATGGAAATAATCTGGCAGGATCATTTGTATAGATGTGAGCTTGCATCCCTTTCTCACATTCTTCTTTTCAAGCTCATGCTGATGTATAGTCATCTCTTTTCCACATGCTTTGTGCCTGTTATACCAATCGGTGATGTAAGTAGTAATTTAACCAATACGTTTGTGCAACGTAGCAGTTATAGCAATTAGTAAAACAACTGGATAATTAACTCATATGTATGTCATACATACCAGCTATAGCTCCTAGTAAAATTGATAATTAACTAACTAATACTTTTTACATACATACCAGTTATAGCTCCCAGTTAAATTACTACTACATACAAACCGGTTATTGTTCTCAGTAATCAAACTAACAAATGAACTAATATTTCCAATTAAAATGCAGCGTTTTGTATATTATTGTTTTTGTACTTAATTTTCATTGATTGATTTTACTTATTAATATTATGAAATTAATTATTAATATTAAAAAGAATTATTAATATTAATATAGCAATATTAAACTGCTTAAAACTCCGGTAGCAAAAATGACGATGTTATACCATCTTGCGTAGGTGCTACAGCCTTGGTGGACGTTCTTAATTTCAGCACTCCCCTTTTTCCGAGGCTTGCAGTGTGCCCACGAGCAGTGATACTGGTGCAGTTATGGGAGCACTTTCTCTGGCACTTTTCTGGCAAATAGAAAACAATTTGAAACACAAATAAATTTAAATTCACAGAAATACAATGCCATACAAAAATTTGACCTTGTTTTTAATAATAGTACCTTCTCTTTCTTTCTCATACATTTGCCACAATGCTATATATTTTCCCTTGTTTCACAAATTTTTTTCTCTGAAATAAATATGCGAATGTAGTCGTAAATATAAGAATGTATGTGACTGCGTTGGAGTTTCGGCTATCCATTTCTTGTAGGGATGATTATTAGCGTTCAAATTAGCCAAACGAACAAGAACGAACCAATGCTCGGGCAATGTGAAACACTACAGCCAAATTTACACTACACAAAATTTTATCGCGATGATTTCTTCGTGTGTGGTGGCTGATCGGGGTCCCCTGACCGCAATATTTTTTTTTATTGTTGATTTTCTATAAGTTGAAACTTAATTTTATCTTATATTGGATACGATATATAGTTTTTTAATATTTGATTTTCCTTATATACATACAGTCATATTCATAATCTCATTTTAGAGGCTTACTTAGGTGGCGCCTACAAACCTAAGTCGGTTTTCGCCTGGTGTAAGAAATTATGCCAGCCAATTTTGTTTTGCACTTGCTGGTACCAGTTGGAAGCTCAAAGTTTTCAGAGAGAGAGGGCTCTGCTTCTCAATTGCCTACTGAGTCCAAAGTAGGCTCCAAAGTAGTCCAAAGATCTGAGGCACATGAAGTCCTTCACAACCTCGAAGGAGGTGTTGTCAACAGTGATGGTGGTGCCAATACGCTGGGAATGTTTGTTTGTTGTCACCAGATATTTTTTCTTATCTGCGTTTACTGTAAGACCCATGCGACTCGACTCTTTTTCTAATTTGGAGAATGCTGCACTGACTTCGCGTGTGCTATGGCCAATGATATCAATATCATCAGCATACGCTTGTAGCGTTACAGAATATTGTGCCGCTTTGTCTCAGATCAGCAGCTTGAATGATCTTCTCCCTAATTAGGTTAAAAAAGTCGCACGATAAGGAATCTCCTTGTCTGAAACCTCGTTTGGTAACTAACGGGGTGAAGAGGTCCTTCCTGATTTTAACTGCACTGCTGGTGTTGCTCAGTGTCATCCTATATAGATGGATTAATTTTGCAGGTATACCAAATTCAGACATGGTGGAGTAGAGGTGATTCCTTATTGGACTGTCGAAAGCGGCTTTGTAATCGATAATAAGATGATGGGTGTCGATTTGTTTCTCTAGGATCTTTTCCAAGATTTGTCGTAGCGTGACGATCTGACCGGTGGTAGATATTCCAGGCCTGAAGCCACACTGATAGGGCCCAATCAGTTGGTTTACGATAGGCTTCAGTCTATCACATAATACGCTCGACAGGACCTTATATGCGATATTTAGGAGGCTTATCCCACGGTAATTGGCACACATGGTTGTATCGTCTTTCTTTTGGGTTGGGCAGAGTACACTGAGGTTCCAATCACTTGGAATGCATTCTTCCGACTATATTCTGCATAGAAGCTCGTGAATGTACTTAAACAAAGCTTCGCCTACGTTCTTAAATAACTCATCGGGTAGACCATCGACTCCCTCGGCTTTGTTGTTCTTAAGCCATGTTATGGCTGTCAATTTTAGAGGCTGCGTTACTTTATATACATAAAGGTTTTTCAACTTGCTTAATAGTATGTTCACACTAAGGCCGAAAAGCCTCTTTTCGAACATTAATGGCTTTTCAGCTGAAACGCTACATGATATTAAGTTTTTCGCCATAGAAGAACTGTCAAATGAATAGCTGATATATGTTTGCTTTTCAGCGAAAAACTCTGAAAAGTTAGAAAACAGCCCTGGTTCTTAAGTCTGTTCGTTGAAGTAGAGTCAAAATCTATTACAAAAATCCAAGTTGTCACTGATATTTGACATTTCGTCTGTCTGTTTTCATTCGTTGTGATTTATACACGAACTTTCTTCCCAATTAGAAAACAACCTGGAAATTGAAAATAAATAATACAAGGAGCGCGTGAAGTAGAGTGACCTTCTTGAGGCGATATTTGTTTGCTAAGCCAAGCACAATGAAACAAATCGCTATAATAACAAACATATGGCTACTGTCTGTCAAATGAAAAGCTGCTTTTCAAGTGTGAACGCCTTTTTCTGAAAAGAGGGGTTTCAGCTGAAAAGCGGCTTTTCGCCCTGCGTGTGAACTTGCTATAAGATCTGCGTTACTTAAACGCAGAAATTTGCGTTTACAGGCTACATAAATGTACCCTAAAATTCTTTGTCGTTTTTTGATTAAGGTTGATGTTTATGATATTTATATAAGAGGCAGAAAAATCAAAAATTTTCCATTTTCATCCGAAATTTTGAATTGACAGTCGTGTTTCTTTTCTCTCGAACGGCATGTCAACGACAGTGCTGACACGTTAGATCGCTAAAACCCTCTATTATGAATTAGGCTGTTAGTATCATAGAGTGTAAATTGTTATCAAGAGATTGCATCAACTCTGCTATATCTCTAGCATGTGTTAACAGACCTATTTTACTTAAAAACGTGAAGGAAAAACTCTGTTAATCTCTGTTAACACATGCCAGAGACTTATCAGAGTTGATGCAATCTCTACATAATAATTTACACTCTTTGTTAGTATTTCCATACTCGATTTAAAAATCTGGTTAACTTGCTGGTTGTCAAAGTCAGCTGTTGGCTGCGGTACATATTGTAATAGAACATTGTTTACTTTTAAAGCCACCCTTCAGATGATGTGGTTTTGGTTAACCAAAAAAATCGAAGACTTAAAAAAAATTTGGCCCTCTCTTAAAAACACCAAAAAATCCAATATTTTGATTTGTGTTTGGCGCAGTGGAACATGCAAGAATACGTAAGTAGCAGCAAAAGGCGAATTTAAATTACTACATATTATATTACCACCTTGAGTTTTATTTTTCTAACAGTGAAACATCGAAAAAACGAAAAATTAACGTGCCTTCAAGAAATTAAAAAAATTAGATTTACTACGCACTTTTTGTAAAAAAAAAAAACAAAATTTCAAGTTATGTATTGAGGAACATCCTGCAGTCAAAACACTACGTTAAAATTACAGAATACTTGCTACTAAGGCGAAGGTATAATTTTGCGCACGCTTAGCATTCCTTACTAATGCACTGTCATATCATGGTTTATGTACGCATAGTGCTCACCACGTTGGTGACAATTACCTGCTTGCTAGGTGATAATTTTGTAGAATTGACGCAACATCCACTGCTGAAGGCGCTCACCGACAATGCAACGCACGCAGCAATTGGTGCTTTGACGGGTATCGCTTTCATGGTGCAATTTTACGATCGCACTTCGAATATATTTGGCTGGCTGCTGATTTTTATATGCTTTTCCGTCTCATCGTTGATCGATTTGGACCATTTTGTGGAGGCGCGCTCTTGGAGCTTAGAGGTCAGTCACTATCTGCAATTTTCAAAGACATTGTACCAAGTTTTTCTTGCTCCCCACCAGGATGCCACAAATCTGACACGCCGGCCCTTTTTGCACTGTTCATCGATAATGTTTTTGTTGCTGCTATTCTACATACTCACCGCTTGTCTTAACTACTTTAAGATAAGCTTGTTCTTTGGTGTACTACTCTGTGCTTTTATGACGCATCACACACGTGACGCTGTGCGTCGTGGCTACTGGTTTTGTCCGCTGGGAAATACCCAGCGCATACCACAGTTAAGCTATATTATTCTGACCATTCTAACGCCATACATATTTTTCTACATACACGGTATATGTCGCAGCAGCCCGGTGCAATACTTTTTAGGACAGTATATAAGGTTGCATGATAATTACCGCGTAGGTAGCGGTGGATACCGTTACATGAGCGTTTAAATTAAACGTAAACTTTCGAAATTTTATAAGTCGAAACTTTTGATGAAATTGTAATGTGATAATGGTTCGAAGTGAACTGCTTCAATATAAATCTAAGCTTTTTTAGTCTAGTAATCAAAGTTTTTATCATAACTTAAACAACACCAGAAAACAAAAAAAAATATCAGTAGTGTAGGCAAAATTTATCTTCCAGTCAATTGACAAAAAAAAAAAAAAAGTTAGTACTATAAAACAAAAAAATTATAACTAAATATTTAAAGAAAACAACTTTCTTCATACGCTCAATAAATAGATAATTAAGTTCCTTATAGCCACATAATATCCAACACATTGTGATATCATTAGAATAATTATTTTTTAATAGAAGTAGGATTTTTAACTTAATACCAAAATGTATTTAACATAAAATATAGATAAAAACACTTTTTAAAGTTCTCACATGACAACAAACAAATGCCTTAAATACTAAGTTTAAGTAGTGCTCTCAGCTTTTTAAATAAAAAAATATTTGCTAAAAATAAAGAAGAAAAATCATCATCCATTATTACAAGAGTTTATCTTGGGTGTACCTGTGTAACTGTATCAGATACAGATGTGAAAAATTAGAGTTTCATATAGAGAGATATTAGAGATACAGATGTGAATATTAGCAGATAAAAGCTGATATAATTTTTATGTCACATGATTTAAGAACGATTAAAAAATTTTTATAAAACCCTTTAAAAGGTAAAGAAAAAAAATTGTTCTCAATTGTTGTAGATAAGAACCACTTTTTACTGAAATTTCTAATTGTGTTATTGACTTCCAACATTTTATTTTGTGCGTTTACTTAAACATAAATTTTATTAGCAAATGACGACCTTGCATATGAGTTTCTTGATGATGTAGCCAAAGTGCTCAATGTGGTAAATACGAGGGCCGTTTGAAAATTCAGTGAAAAATTAAATTTTCCGCATAGTAACTTTAAATACAACACTGATCCTGTGAACTACCATCTGTTAATAGCAGAGACATAACTGTTATGCAACTTTCTTGGAATTGGTTAATATTAATGATTAAAATTGGCTAAGATGCATTTAAGTTATAAATAACTGTTATTTTTAAGAAATATTTTTTTTTGGTTGCCGCATAACTTTTATTTTTGAGGAATAAATTTTTAGGTTGACTAATAACAGTTATTTTCTGAAATGCTGTAATGTATTGCCCATTTTGAGCAATGACCTTTTGCCATCTTTCAGGCAGCATTCTAATTCCACGTTCACAAAACTTCTGGTTTTTATCAGCAAAAAACTGAACCAGGTACGATTTGACATTATCATTATTATTGGAATTTTTACCATTCAAGGAGTTTTGCAAAGATCGAAATAAAAAGTAATCAGATGGTGCAAGGTCAGTACTATATGGTGGATGTGGCAAAACATCCCAATCAAGCTCCAATAATTTTTACCGAGTGACCAAAGATGTGTGTGGCCTTGCATTGTCATGGTGGAATACAACACCTTTTCGGATTGTCAATTCGGGCCACTTTTCTTCAACTGCATTGTTCAATTTTGTTAGTTGTTAAATGTAGACATCTGAATTGATCGTTCGGTTGGGTGGTAAAAGTTCAAACTAGACAATTCCTTTGTAATCCCACCACCAAACTGATAACATAACTTTCTTTTATGTTATGCTTTTGAAGTTGTTTGAGCTGGTTCACCTGGCTGGCTTGCTCCACGATGTTTTCCGATTGACATTGTTGTAAACAACCAATTTTTCATCACCAGTTATCAATCGTTTTAAAAATGGATCATTTTCATTACGTTTAATGAACAAATCGCAGATGTTAATGCGTTGTGTTAAATGATTATCTTTCAGTTCATGAGGAACCCATATATCAAGTTTCCGTACATAGCAAAGTTGTTTTAAGCGATTTTCAATGCATGTATGTGATACATAAAGCTTCTCCGCAATCTCATGTGTTGTACTGTGACGAACCGAATCTATTATTGCTTTGATTTGGTCGTCATCAACTTCAACTGGACGACCAGAGCGTTTTTCATCTTTGAGTGAAAAACCACCAGAACGAAATTTGGCAAACCAAGTTTGACACTGCCGTTCTTTTAAAGCTTCGTCACTATAAACAGCACATAACTTTTTGTGAGCTTGCGTTGCGTTTTTTCCTTTCCGGAATTAAAAAAGCAAAACATGACGAAAATGTTCGTTCTGATTTCCATTTTTCAACAGACGCCAAGCAAAAACTACACAACCGATCAAAAAAATTGTTTTGCTGATTGACAGTTGAAGTACTAACTATTAAATAACAAAATGTGTTTGACATTTCGATTACGTCAGCAAACCTAAAAATTCAACTTAAGCCATCTATGAGTGAAATCCGCAATTACTTAGTTGCCAACCCAATACGTCAAAACACAATAAAGTTGCTATGTCTTCTGCTTGCCTGGTCGCTGAATTAAAAAAGCAGGCATTAATACTGCCAGCTTTAACATTGCTAACGTTAATAGTAATGCCATTAACATGACTTTAACATTGCTGACGTTAACACTACTGATATTAACAGTGCTAACACGAATTCATAACTTTTTACTCCTACGTAAAAGTGCTTAACGCGCCTAAAGAAGATTTCACTACGAAAATTTCAATAAACATTAATTCCTGGTGATCTCTATTTTTGGTTATTAAAAAAAAGCACGTCCAAGAATTATTTTAAAAATAAACGATAGTACTTTTAATACATCTTTTAAAGATAGATTTAAAGATGTTTACTTTTTTAGATATTAGCTTTACTTCCATAGTACTTGGCGTCCATATTTTTGTCAAACAGAATATGTGCTTTTAGAATCTCTCTTGTGAAGAACTTTCTAGTTAGTCTTAGAAAAGCTACGATTAACTGATATTTTCTTTCAGTGCAATTAATGCAGTGTTTTGTGTTCGTGCTTAGATTTTAAGTCATCGCTAGTTTGTATTGATTTCATAGAGTGAAAAGGAAAAAAACCAAAAGCGTGCATGCAACAATATATAATTGTTGTTGCAATTTTTAGTTTCAAATAGCAATAAGCCAAGACAAGTTCGAAACGTCAAAACAAAGTGAAAAGCACTAGTATATTTTATGTTTTTTAATTAAAGGTTAATCATACGCCAACGATACTAAGTTCCTGATTTGAGCTAAGATTTTGAATTGTGATATCAACGGTTAAAAAATGAACATGTAAATCATGAAAGCTATTATGTGAAAAATCAAATTTTAATGAAATGCGATTTGAAGAGTGAACTTTTTATTATTATATTTCAGACAATAAAAGCAAGCGTAGGGTAGTTTTTGAAGGCCCTGCAACAAAGTGTAACATAACATTGTGTTTATAGTTTTTGCCATAAAAACATATTCACAAGTTTAGCGTAAGAACGGTATAAATTTTTAAAAAAGCCATAAAGGAAATTCCAACACCATTAAATTTGAAAATAAAAAAATAATACAATTATTATGGCAATTAAAATGTTTTCAAAATTTTGCAAAAACTTATTTCAAAAACATTCTGCAAGAGAAAAACAACAATAATAAAAATGAAATTAAAATAACAACAACTGTGACAAATGTAGTAAGCACGTTAAAAACATTCAAACAATCAGGAAAACAGCAAAAAGACGATTAAAACATACACACACATACTCACATACATCGATAAAAATGTCAAAAATTAAACGAAACGCTGTTCGAACAAGTTTTCACATAAATAATGCATTCATTTGTAAACCAACAACATGCAAACAACATGCAAACAATTTTGTTTCGCATCCCTAACCAGAAACTGTTCCAACCAACGCGTACAAAATAATTATTATGGCATTTTGATGAGTTGCTCGAAAGAGTTTAAAGTGTGATCTTGTTGGCAGCAAAACAGCCGCCAATAAAATATGGCACTCAGTGCACAGCAGGTGCTATTCGCTGTCTAGTCGCATTGGACTTAAGCAATACTAACACAGTGTCGCAAAACTCCAACTTAGTATTTGATAATTTTCATGATTTCGCATTAGTTTTATGTACAAAATGTACGAAATGTACAAAAGCAATGATGTGTTTTTTATAAGTTTAAAACAAAAGAAATTTAATTTATTCATCATCAGCATAAATAAACATAAATTTGCAAGCATGTGTTTCAGTTTTTTACCATAGTACCAATTTTTATGAGGTAAAGCAATCAGTGAGCTCATCCAATTCTGTGAAAATTTGCTTTTCAAAGCAGCTCCAATGACAATAAAGACAATTAATTTTTTAATACGTATTCAGAATTAAAGTCTCAAATGAATGTAACATTTCCTCTATATAAAAATGTCAACTTTCTGAGCGATGTACTTCAAGACTGTGGTGAATGACTACTTTGATAGTAATTCATGCAGCACTCAAGTCTGATTTTCAAATGGTTGCTTAACTTTGTCATTAGCTTTCTTATTTTTGGCCCTGTCAGAATAAGACTTTAAAACTGAAAAAGTTTTAAAAAATACATTTTCTTCATTGTCAACAGTATTGGATGAGCATTTCACAAAATTACTTTACCTCTTGAAAATTAGTAGTGTAGTTATAAATGAAATTACATGCTTGCTAATTTATATTGGAATCTTTTTGCCAAAAAACAAAGATTTATTACTTACCTTCTGTTTAAAATTGAACAGGACTGTGCAAAAAAAATAACAACCGTTAGGTATTCTTCAATATTTATTTTATCACCTTCAAAATAATCACCATCGGAGGCGATACACATATGGGCAAATCCCAGCCCATATGTGTATCGGCATCATTTAGAGTCGTGTTTCATTCGAACGCTTCTTTAAAAAATTTTTCATACGATCCAGAGATATATTTGGGCAAAGTGTATATTATCCAAAAGCTATCTATTCTATCTAAAACAATTTTCATTCAACTCAAATTTAAAAAAAAATTTTTATTTTGAAACGGAAGTCATTTGAGGACCAAGTTAATACTATGCCTAGATCTGCGAATTGGTGATCAGGGGGATAAGGGGGCATCCGTTAGTATCAGTCTTATTTTCATCGTATAAGGTTCTCTCAAGCGTTTTACAAAAACACTGATTGGACCTTATCAGTGTGGCTTTCGACCTGGAAAATCCTCCATAAACCAGATTTTCACAAACTCTGGAAAAACCTACGAAAATCAAATTGACACACATCATCTCTTTGTCGATTTTAAATCTACGTTCGATAGCCTGAGAAGGGATTGTCTATACGCAACAATGTCTGAGTTCGGTATACCTGCAAAGTTGAATAGACTTTGCAGGATGACGTTGATAGGAAATGAAGTGTCTCCGTCAAGATAGGAAATTACCTCTCCGAAACCTTTAATACCAAAAGAGGTCTCAGACAAGGCGATCCAGAGATCTTGCGATCTCTTCAACATCATCGATCGTACGAAAGGCCGGTGTGCATCGTAACGGCACCATTTTCTACAAAGGTGTCCAGCTCCTTGCGTACGTTGATGATATTGATATTGTCGGCAGAACCAAGAGAGATGTTACCGCTGCTTTTACCGCGATTGAAAAGGAATCAGCCAAAGTGGGTATGACGATAAATGAGGGTAAAACAAAGTATATGTTGTCTACAAACAATGGAGCGAGGCGTCTAGACTCCCAAGTTTCATCCGGCAGCTATAACTTTGAATTAGTCAAGGAGTTTGTATACCTTGGCACCTCCATTAGTAACAACAACGAAATCAGCCTGGAGATAAAGCGAAGAATAATAATTGCTAATAGGTGCTATTACGGGCTCAGTAATCAACTAAGTTCCAGAGCCCTCTCTCGTTCGAAAATAACACTCTACAAGACGCTCGTTCTACCTGTGCTGCTTTATGGCACTGAGGCATGGGTAGTTTCGCAAACTGACGCAGCCGTTCTGGGGGTGTTCGAGAGAAAAATTCTTCGCAATATCTTCGGTCCTGTGCGAGTCGGCGATGACTATCGCATCTGAATGAACCACGACCTGTATGAGCTCTACGAAGACATTGACGTAGTTCGGCGTACAATTGTGCAGCGACTACGCTGGCTGGGTCATGTCCATCGTATGGACGACGAAGTTCCAGCGAAAAAAGTGCTTGAGGCGAGGATCGCTTGCTAAACGACGACGAGAGAGCCCATGCCTCCGATGGATGGACCAGGCCGAGGAAGCCCTAACTGCACTTAGTGTATCCGATTGGAGAAGGCGCACGCAAAGCAGAGGCGCCTGGCGAGAGCTGATGAGGCTGAAACCCGAACATGGGTTGTTATGGCCACCTAAGTAAGTAAGTAACTCTTTAATTAAACATACAATTTGTATAAAAAAATTTTGAAATAAAAGTACCCCTATGCTGTGCTGTAGCACAAATATGATATTTTAAAACTTATTTCATTAAAATCGACCCAGTACTTTTGGAGTTTATCTGGAAACAAATATTTTCACTTCAATTTTATATAATAGTTTAGATATAGTTATAGATTAAAAGCAAATTTTAACCTTTAAATAAATTAAAAGTTTACAGTCAGACTCAACTTAAAAAAATTATTTTTTTAATAGTTATTTCCAAGCCCTGCTTAAAACGCTCTTAATGAGACTTTCTTCCTCTTATTACATTTTATTTTTAGTGTGAGTTTTTCCTCCATTTCAGCCCTTGATAGGACTTTGACCGAGCTTCTTATGATCAATTATGTTGTGTGTGTTGTGAAATGTTTGAACACAAATGATTGAGAACTGGACCTACATGTTTTTTATGCCGACTCCGAATGGCTTATGTTCTCAAGGAGCTTTTCATGGCAGTTTTTACTCTCTGAGGTTTGCCATTGTGTGCAGAGATGTGACGGCCGAACAGAAAAATTAATTCAATTGAAAAAATTTTCTGTGCCAGGGGAAAATTGAACCAGGGTTTTCTGGCGTATGGGCCACGCACTTTACCCACTGCACTATGGCCGCCACAACTATTGCATACGACAATTAATTTCTTAAGTTTTCATACGACAAAATAGTCATATGATAATAACTGATATCGAATGTATGATATCGAAAATCTGACCACGCCAAACGAAAGAGACACTCTCAATACATATGGAACCTATTCTAACTCAAAACCCCACATAAAACGCCACATACGATTTGATCATCATGGTAAATGAATTTATGTATAAATTGCTTAAATAAAAAAAATTTAAATGTTTCTCCAAGATAATATCCTAAAATTATAAGATTTCAATAACTTTTCATTTTTCACCTGTGTTTGATCGTTATTAGAATTTGCCCATATACATTTTTGGAAAAATCTTGGAAATTTTAATAATTTCCGCAATAAAAATTTGCAATGAATTTTGTACAGTCGCACTAGCTTTTTTTTTTTAATTTATTTTTATTTAAATAGGTAGACTTTAAAAGACAAATTATTTAATAGCACACAAGCGAACATACAAATATACACGCACACTATAAATACACATAATTTTTAAGAATTTAAATGTACTCAAGCGTTGCCACCACCAACGCCAATAATAATTTCGTCGTCGTCGCCGTCATCGTCGTCGAAAAATTCGTCGGCAATGCGACTTTGACAAATGTCGTTTTTGTGGATATCATTAGAAAAATCAGCGGCAAGCCGCACGTTGGACCCAATCGGTTAGTAGACGATCGACTGATCGAGTGATCTTACGCGTCATTGACTGTAAACTAATAAATTTATAGAGCCTTTTTTATTGTTTTTATAAGAAGAAGTGCCTCTGTGATAAAGAGTTATTTAACAGCGCGCTCAAGTGTGCGAAAAAAGTGGCTGAGAAAAAAACAAAAAAAAAAAAAACAAAAGAAAACCGCACTCATTTGAAAACAAATAAAAATTTGTGAAGTGACTGCATTTCGTCTGTTGAGCGCGACGGCTGTTGACGTGCCTTCAACGTCGTCAATATAAACATCAATATTATCTCTGCTGCGACGACAGTTACGCGTTGAAACTTTGTTTTGTCTGCGTCAAGTTTTGCGTTTCGCGTATACTTTGTCAATATAACGAAGCAGTAAATTTTCAAAATATTTAATTTGGTTTTTTTTTTTTTAAGTATTGATTTATTTGTAAATTTTTCAACATTTCCGAGGAACAGCAAAACCAAAATCCTCCAACAGTAAGTTTTTTCTTGGATTGCTTGTAGCAAGATCAGCTTCTCTTTTCTCTAAGGTTGCAATCATACTGAACGCCGGTTCAGTCAGGCAGGCAGATCGGATTAGAAAACACATTAGAGCAAAAGAGACGCATGACTTGGCTTCTTTATTGCTCCAATGTGAAATCTGCCTGCCTGTCTGAATCGGCGTTCACTATGTTCGCAACCTAAGCTAGTAGAACCCTTTTTTTTTAGGAAATATTTTCGTTTCCATTTTTATTGTTCTGTTATATACATTAATTAACTTTTAATTGTTATAATTAATCGTTGCAATCTTTGTTGTTGTTCTTTGGAACTTTTCAGTTTTTAATAAAACTTAAATATTTTAAAGTTCAGCCTGCACTTAACCTTCATGCAAAGCTTGAGTTCACAATAATTTGCCACACACGAAATGCCATAATTATGACCGCTTATCTGTGAATTTTTTTTTTTTAAATTTGAAACCCTGAAATGTGGGAATATATTCACTATTAAACGTTAAAAGTTTAAACAAATATTTCAGCTGTGACGCATGCTTATCTCTTTTTCTATGATCAAATTATTTAACCTACATACGTATTTTGTGTCAATCTGCAACACAATTTGTAAAATTAAATTGTTATCATTTTACGATACGATCTCAATAATAAAGTATTTGCATTTGTATGTACTTAATTTTATCAACAATAAAATGCTTTTGTAGGTTTCTCATGGCCAATGATGTTAATTTTCTTCAAATTTGTCATGATCTTGTTCAATATTGACAGAAGTCACAAACGATCTGATGTCAAACTTACCAACCAATATTTGCAAAACAGTCTATGTTAACTGTTGTGCAAATATTGGTTTTAAATCATATTCATAAAGAAAATGATTAAAAGATATTATCGGGTCATGTTGCAAAATAAATAACACAGAGATTTGATTGTATTTTTCGTATCTATATTATGCTTCCCTAAACAAAATTGCGCTACAAATTTATAATCAGGCTGGTCTGGGTTAAGAGCTATAGCGCCTGAAAGACCCAATAAAATACTTAAACATCCGCCGACAATTTAAAAAAAACGGTTGACCCTACGAATTTAAAGGCTAAGAACCAATATTAGACAAAATTATGTGGAATATTTTCGTTCAATACTGCGAACTTGTATTTCCTCTAAAAAATGGTATTTTTGAAAGCTTAACATAGGTTGATCTTATAAAACGCTTGCTTTTGAATAAAGGAACTAGATAACATAGTTGTAAAAGAATGCATTTATGCAATCAAAAACTGGCACTGAATGCTAAAAAAGATGATTTAAGTCATTTAACATTAATTTGATTTCATGACTTCAAGTAGTGAAATCAGCAATAATTTTGAAGTCATGAGCTCAAAATCAATTTGTCAAAATTCTTCTTGGAGTCTTTTGATTCATTCTCTATGATTGAAGTCGCGGTCCTTGTCATTGACTGCATTCAATTGAAGTCAATTTGAAGTCAATAAAATCATTTGAAGTTCGTTGAAATTATGTTTTAAATTACTGATATGTCGAAATTATTTGAAGTCAATCGAAGCCTTTTGATTGCATTAAAAAATTTTTGAAATCATTTTGAAAGAAATAAAAAGTTTTCAGAATTCAAGTTGCATAATATACAACGACTTATATTTTTACTTCAATAAAAATACAGCTTAACATAGGTTGCAGTCATGACTTCATAATCAATTTGTAAAAATTTTTGTTGAAGTCTTTTGATTGATTTACTATGATTGAAATCTCGGTCCTTGGAGTCATTGATTGCATTCAATTGAAGTCAATAAAATCATTTGAAGTCCGTTGAAATTATGTTTTAAATTACTGAAATGTTGAAATTATTTTAAGTCAATTGAAGCCTTTTGATTGCATTAAATAATGTTTGAAGTCATTTTGAAAGAAATAAAAAGTTTTCAGAATTCAAGTTGTATAATATAAAACGACTTATATTTTTACTCCAATAAAAAATACAGCTTAACATAGGTTGACCTTATAAAACGTCTGCTTTTGAATAAAGGAACTTGATACCAGAGTTGTAAAAGAATGCATTTATGCAAACAAAAACTGGCACTGAATGCCAAAACAAAAAATTATTTAAGTAATTTAACAATTTTTGGATTTTATGACTTCAAGTTGTAAAATCAGCAATAATTTTGAAGTCATGACTTCAAAATCAATTTGTAAAAATTTTTCTTTTGATTCATTCTCTATGATTGAAGTCGCAGTCCTTGGAGTCATGGGTTGCATTCAATTGAATTAAATTTGAAGTCATTAAAATCATTTGAAGTCCGTTGAAATTATATTTTAAGTCACCGAAACGTTGAAATAATTTGAAGTCAATCGAAGCCTTTTGACTGCATTCAAAAATTTTTGAAGTCATTTTGAAAGAAAAAAAAGAAGTTTTCAGAATTCAAGTTGTAAAATATAAAACGATTTATATTTTTACTTCAATAGAAAATGTATAATTTTTAACAAAAGTTTTTTCTTAAAAAAACATACAAAACGAAAAAATTTATGAATTTCTTACAGTCGTAACAAATGAGATGTAAAGTTAATAAATATGAAAAAAAATGCTTTCGTTTGATTTTCTTAAAAAAATTAACTGAAACAAAGTAGTAAATAATAGTTTCATTCTGCTTTTGGATTGTACTATTTTTTGTTACATATTAGCTTCTAAAACTGTATAACGTAGAGATTAATTTTGCTCGGTCATGATTTAATTTATTTTGAAAGATTGCATTCATACGACTTCAATTACTTCAAATTGACTTCAAAGACTTCAAAGTTACTGCAGTTATTGCAATATTTTCAAAAGAATTAAGGAATGAAAGCAATTAAGTTTCTTAATTGAAGTAGAAGGTAGAAGTCCTTTTAATTTCATGGTTATATTTGATAGTTTATTTAAACATTTTATAACATTGGGAAACTTATTTTATATCTTTCTAATATCTTGCATTATCATAAATATATTAACTTCTTTATGAATACAAAAGCTTTTAAGGTCGGCGCTAATATAAACAGACTTTTAATCAGAAGCGCCAACATCAATGCTTTTGTATTCATAAAGAAATTAATATATTTATGATAATGCAACATATTAGAAAGAAATAAAATAAGTCTTCCCTTCCAATGTAATAATATGTTTAAATAAATTATCAAATTTGACTAAGAAATTAAAAGTAAAAGTTATTTTAAAATTATTTTGTGCTTTGTAGTGATTTTGTAGTCGGTTTTTTTTTTGAAAAAGTTTATATATTCCTTTTTAGAGAATATGATAAATTTTCGAAAAAGTGTTTAAACTACATAAATTGTTCTTCATAAAAAGTTTGTTGGTTATTTCAAATGTCTGTCTCCTAAATTTAAATTAGATGTCAAGTGTTTTGAAATAATTATACCCATTTTTTTAATTAGTTTTATTACCCTAGTGTCAATATTATTCGAGATATAGTGCTTTTCTAATATTGCCACGCACCTTTGTTAAATAAACGCCCACTTTCTTGAGCTATATTTGTAAAAATTGTGCCTACCCCTTCATTTGCTTCATTTCAGTACCCCAGCGTCAATATTAACTGAGATAGTGTTTATCTAGTATTGCCACACCCATTTGTCGAATAACGCCTACTTTATTGACGTAATTGTACTAAAATAAATTTCAGTGCCCTAGTGTCAATATTATTCGAGATACACTGTTTTTCTAATATTGCCACGCCCAGTGGTCGAATACCGCCCACTTTATTGACCGTAATTTGTACTAATAATGCCTATCGCTATACCAAATTGAAGTACCATATTCTCAATATTATTCGAGATACACTCTTTTTCTAATATTGCCACGCCCATTTGTTAAATAACGTCCATTTTATTGACGGTAATTTGTAATAATTGTGCCTACCCCTACAGTAAATTGCAACACCCTAGTGTCAATAGTATTGCGAGATGTAGAATTGCCACGCCGAGTTCTCTAATACCACCCACTTTTACGGGCACCTCCGTGCTTATGATATCCATCTGTTCACCAAAAATTATGGCAATCAGGCATATGGTTTAGGAGTTATCGATGAACATATGTACATTTGAAAAAAAAAACAAAAACAGAGAAACCGACGAACTTGAGAACCTCCTCCTTTTTGCAGTCGGTTAAAAGTGGTTGGACACACTTTGGCTTTTAATGTGACATATGGACAAATCCCGGGCAAAACCGGCGAAAAATGAAAGGTTATTAAAATCTAATAATTTTAGGATATTATCTTGTGGAAACATTAAAATTTTATTTATTTAAGCAATTTATACATTAATTAATTTACCATGATGATTAAATCGCCCGCAGTGTTTCACAAGTGCACTTTTTTTTTTAAGTAAATGTTTAGTAAGTGATTCATAAATGCTTTTGTTTTATTAAAAATGGAAGATTTTGGCTAAAGATGATAATGAAATGATTGAGGCAAGGAAAGAACAATATGTTCAATTTGTTTTTAATTACTTAATTACTTAGTTACTTAAGTACTTAATTACCCAATATATACACACTGCAAAAATCTAAGACGTCCGAACAAATAAAATAATTTACAGTGACCTCACTGTGCCCTTAACAAAGACGACGTATAGCTTTTCTGAAAGCTTGTTAAATTTATAAAAAATATTGACTTCTGACTTTTTTTATAACTTTTTTATACGAATCTTATTTGCCCATATAAGAGATAGATATGAAATACCTTCTTCATATAAAAAAAAATTATTACATTTTTGTGTTCAAATCCATATGTATATCGCTATAGGTAGCAAAAAAATATGGCCGCCGTTTTGAAAGAAAAAGATGAAAACATTTTTTTAAAGCAGTTCTGAGACACAAATATATTGGGCAACTGTTTTTCAAAATATCAACTTTTTTAAAATGGTCAACCAACCAGTGTTGAATCAGTTGTATTGGACTGACGCATATACAGAATAGTGCAAATACACCTACAAAATCAAAAAAACACCCCTATAGGAACAAACTAACTTGTTTCTAAAAACAACTAATTAAAAAACTAGTTTAAAATAAACCAGTATATGAACTACTTTGAATTATATTAAGGCGGCAACTACTCTGATTTTGACATGTTTTAATTGCAAATTTTTACTAGATTACAAGTTTATATATATTTAACAATGTTATTTCATCAAATATTATTAACTTTATGCCATCAGTAATAGTTTTCAATTGGTTATTTGAAAGCAATTAAAAAAATAATTGAAATGTAACTAATTTAACAAGTAGTTGAAAATATATGCAGACGAAAGTCAATTGACTTATTTAGCGGACATCACCATACAAAATATGTTAGTTCGTTCTATGGAAAAAAGTCTGAATTTCAACTAGTTGTGGTTGACAAAAAACTACTTTATCAACTACTTTTAAATTAGTTGATTTTCCTACAGGGAGTCTACTCAAATTAAACATGACCCTCACAACAAGAAATACAATCCATCAACATAATACAAGGCAGAAACTAAATTTTAAAATTCAAAAAGCCAGAACAACAAAATAACTCAACAGAATATTTCTTGTCTATTAGGTAGTTCTTCAAAAATTGGCAATTAATTCGAATTTTCAATGGATGCGCTCATAAAAAGTGCCAAGTTATCAAGGCAGAAAGTGTTAATCATATTACGCTAAATGATTTCCCAAATCTATCTACTATATAACTCTTGAAATAAGAATTATTTTCTTCTGTTCTTGAAAATCTATTTTTTCGACTTCGAGCCCATATTTTTCAGATAAGTAATCAGCAGTCTCTAATTAAATTTAAGGTGCTGGAAATTTTTTAATATCTTCGAGAACACCTGGAGTTTTCAGATTTTTACGCTTTTTCAAGACACGCTGAATTTTCTTTTCTTTTAAAATACAAATTTGTTTTAAGAAATAAGCAATTCGTAATATCTGTGGTCACAAATCATAACAGCCTAGCTCAATTAATCGTAAATACGGGATGTGTTATTTTCCTTACCGCGTCTGTTACACGGAAGTAAATCGAACAATCGAACATAGAACTTGTAGATACGAAGATAGTTAACGGAACAATCGAACATGCAACTTGTAAATACATGAATGTCCTTTCATTTTGCACAAATACCAGATCGATATATTGAGTACTTGAGTAAGTTATTTCACTCAGTCTCTCAATTTCAATTATTTAAGTGAAAAAATAATTTTTATAAAATACAACACTTAAGTTTTTGCTTGCAAGAAAAATAAAACAAATTAATTTTTAAAGAAAAAGTTGCCAAATTTTGCTACGATAGACTAGATTGATTGCCTCATTGTTAGCTACTAAAACGTCAGTAAAAGCTGAACATTAAAAGCTATGAAATGACGACTAAAAACATTAAAAGCCGCGTGATCAACAACAAAATTTTATTATATCCCATTTGACGAAATATTTAAAAAAATAAAAGTATAAAAATAAAAATTGGCAACTTATTATTTTGAAAATGTTGCGATTTATTTTTTAAAGCTCTTTGTTTCATAAAATTTCCCACTTAAATGTGACTGATTCTCTTTTATTGCAGTTGTTTTGTTGCGAAAAAAATAGTTTTAAGAAGGCAAATGCGTGGAAAAAAAATAAGCTACATAAAAATATATCAGTTTGTAGTAAAATTTGCTCACTCATTCTTTTGAATACAATTCCATGCAACTATGTTGGCATTATTTGAGAATTTTACTCTCTCTCTATCTTTCGTTGTGAATAACTCATTTTTGTTAGTTCAACACTCACTCAATGTTGTGTTGATGACAGAAAAAAAATAAAAATAAATTTTGCTGCCGGCTTCTGTTGTCATAATTGTTGTTGTTTAAAAAAATTTCTTTGTTAGTAGCGATCTTCGATCGCCTTTGCTGCTGTTGCTCAAATTTATTTCAATTTTACTGTGAAGCGGTACGGTTCGGTTCGGTTCTTATTTTTTGTGCTAGCTGCGCAACGCCAAAACGTTTCTATCTTCATTAATTAAAAAAAAAAACATGTAAAATGCTTTATACATTTTTAATTAATAAAATTGAAATTAAAATGTATCTTCAGAATTTACAAAATTTAGTCTATTGTGCTAAAATTGATTAAATTATATTTTCAATGAAATGATTTAAAAAAACATGGAATGAAATATTTAATAGTAATAGCTAAGCATGTTCCGCTTAATTGCATGAAATTTTTAAAAAGAATATAACAATTAAACAGTTTTATAAAAAAAGTGAACATATTCAGTTAATAGGTGCAATTAAAAAACATTTTTTTGGCCCTATAAAAAGTGTTAAAATTTTAATATTACGTAGAATGATCACAAATTAACATAACACATAAAAAAAAAAATAAATATAAATATAACAAAAACAACACAAGATTTTCTGCCCTCTAAAAAAAAAAAAAAATTAAGTAATTAAGTAGCAAAACAATAAAGTGTATTGTTTTTGTTATTGCAAAACTTTATCTCTCTTATCCGGTGGTCGAAGGTGAATGAGCCCAATGAGCGGATTTCGTCATCAACTGAAGGTAAGTTTTTTAAGCCATAGTAAGTTTTTTATTTTTATTCTATTACTAACAAGTCTGCTGCAATATCCATATTATTTTAGAATATAAAATAAATCCAAACTCTGAATATTATTTAGTAAATCAGTTTAACAAATTTTCGAAACTTATGATATGACGTTTTGCAGACAAGCTTTTGCAGATTTGGCTGCACACATGAGCAATTCCATTTAGGTGTGATAGATGGCAGTTTTTTTGTAACAGGCCAGAAAGAATTTAAAATTGAAATTAAAATTTTAAAACCTAGATTTTTTAAGTTACTTATCGATTAAAATAAATACTGCAATATCGGCTGATCAAAAAAAACAATGTCAGGGTCCGCAAATAACGATTATCGCTAAGAATCTATCATTTTATAGCAATTATTTTTTGATCAAAAATAAAAGTTATTTTTTTAGCGTTATTTTGTATATAAGATATAGAAATCATTTTGTAATCGTTAATTTTTTTCAATCAGAAATAAAAGCTGTTTTTGATCGATATTTTTTAATTAGAAATAAAAATCAATCATTGATCAGAAATAAAGATTATTTTTTTTAGTTATTTTTCCATCAGAAACTGAAGTTATTTTTAAATCGTTATTTTTTCGATAAAAAATAAAAATCAATCATTGATCGATCTTTTTTCGATCATATTAAAAAAATTATTTTTTTATCGGAATCTTCTACATACATAAAAATGGATGTATGTATGTGGGTATGTACACTGAGGAGCATAAGTGTATCACAAACCAACAACTATCATTTTAACAACCTATAATTTCTATAAATTTTACTCAAATGCAATCAAATTTTTTTTTATTATGTTTGTACAAGTCTCTTCTGTATTTCAAACAGGTTTTTATTAAGATCTGATTACAACAACAAATACACGAAGGCATAATGCAAACTAAATCATAATGATACAGTTTTGCACTCACTACTCAATTGTTTTTATTACCGTTATATTTTTGTTATTGAACAAAGTGCAATGCAATTTTTTAATTATTACGATACTTTACGTGATAATAAGTGGTTCAGTAGTCATGAACAACCAAAATAAAGAGGAAATATTAATTTGTTTGCGCAATGGCGAAAGCATTAGGCAAGTGGCGAAGAAATTCCATTTGGACAAAACTTTTGTCCAAAGATTAAAAAAAAAAAGTGGTGTAAGTGTTCCCACAAACAAAGGTGGTCGTCCGAAAAAAATTTGCGATCGAGATGTACGCCATCTAGCAAATTTGGTTACCAGCACCGATGCCGTTACTCCTGCTGCAGCTTTAAATATACTGCAAATTGACGCCAGTAAGTGGACAGCTCGTCGAGCTTTGAAAAAAATAGGTGTTAAGGCAGCAGAAAAGAAAAAGAAACCTATGCTGACCAAACGACATGTGCGGTTACGGAAGGATTTTGTTGCAGCACACGAGCACTGGACTGTCGCTGATTGGGATTCGGTATGTTATTAAACATATGTGTGTATTACTGTTTATACTAACAAATATTAAATAATTTAAAGGTTATTTGGTCTGATGAGACTAAAATTAATCGATTTCAATCCGATGGGCGTGCATGGTATTAGACTAAGGACCCTGATACAATCCAACCAAATCAGGTACGCCAAACCGTCAAACACAGTGGTGGCTGTATCATGGTTTGGGGTTGTATATCCAAAGATGGAGTGGGACCCTTGGTGCGCATCGATGGAATTATGCGCAAGGAACAATATTTGTCCATCCTGCAACAGAATCTTCCTGATGTAGTGGAAAAAATGGGTCTTGCTGCTGAAAAAGTAATTTTTCAGCAAGACAATGACCCCAAACACACCGCACATCTAGTGAAAGACTGGCTCAAAAAGCAAAAATTTGGTGTGATGACGTGGCCTCCACAATCTCCGGATATGAATCCGATCGAGAATTTGTGGAGTCACGTCAAATCGCAGCTTGCAAAATATGCCAGTCCTCCAAGAGGCGTGAACGAGTTGTGGGAGCGGACGAAGGAAGTGTGGGAGGCGATTCCTCCAGAATTTGTGCAGAGGTACACGCAAAGTCTACCTAATCGCATCCAGGAGCTTAAGAAGGCAAAGGGTTACTGGACCAGTTACTAAATATATATTATTGTTTTAAAAATATAAAAATAAATAGTGAGTGCAAAACTGTATCATTATGATTTAGTTTGCATTATGCCTTCGTGTATTTGTTGTTGTAATCAGATCTTAATAAAAACCTGTTTGAAATACAGAAGAGACTTGTACAAACATAATAAAAAAAAATTTGATTGCATTTGAGTAAAATTTATAGAAATTATAGGTTGTTAAAATGATAGTTGTTGGTTTGTGATACACTTATGCTCCTCAGTGTAGGTAAAACCGCCAAACCAATCTTTATCAAATTTTTAGGGATACTGATGCAATATTCTGAAAGTGTTCCTGTGAACTGTTTGGTGTAGATTGGACAAAGGGGCGTGGTACCTCCCATACAAGCCAAATTGGCTCTATCGCCCACAAACAAAAAAAATGCTATATATCAGACGGCTTTAATCGTATAAAACTAAAATTTGGTAATTTTGTTCAGAAGGTTACTTTCGGTGACTGTACAAAAAATGAGCGTGGTCACGCTATATATACGCCCACTTTTCAGAAATCATTGTAATATCTGAGATGTTCAAGTTTTGATAGTAAGTCTTGGTATGCAGGTGCTATGGATCCAAATGGCACTATGTCACTATGTAAATATAAATGTTGACACACCCACCCAGATGGATTTTGCCGTAGAAGACTAAGAATTGGTAATTTAGTTCATATGGTCAATGTCGGCAACTGTTAAAAATGGGCGTGGTCGCACCATATCTGCGCCCACTTTTTTGAAATCATGCTTATTCCTGACTTGTACACGTTTTGATAATAACACTTGACATGTAGGTGCTCTAAGTGGCAGTCAATATATATATATATATATACATATAACATTTCCCACGCCCACTTGTACCACCCGCAAATAAAAAAACACAAAAACAAAATGGCCTATTTCAGCCCTTGAATGAACTTTGAGCGAGCTTCTTATGATTAAATGTGTTGTGCGTGTTGTGAAATATTTGAACACAAATGATCGAGAACTGGATCTACCTAAGATTTATGCCGACTCCGAACAACTTATGTTCTCAAGAAGCTTTTTATGGCAGTTTTAAGTCTCTGAGGCTTCCATTGTCTGCATAGAGATGACGGCCGAACAGAAAAATTAATTCAATTGAAAAAACTTTCTGTGTCAGATGGAATTCGAACCTGGGTTCTATGGCATATAAGCCACGCACCGCAACCAGTATGCCATGAAATGGTTTGAAATATGCTCTAAAAATCGAGTTTTTTGTAAAAATGTTTACTGGTGTGGTCGTTAAATATAACAAACGGTCAGAAATAATAGTAATGAAAAAGCTCTTCCAATCTGCACCAATAAATTTTTAATTTTTACAGTCGGACCGGAGGTAATGTTTTAATTTTTTTTTAAATTATTTTCACTAAAATTCAAATTGAATTGTCAAGTAAATTTTCTATTGATGATAAAATATAGTGTAAAGTGAAGAATTAAATTGATGAAATTACAAAAAAATTTACACATTTCCTTACATTTTACAATTTATTTGACTAAAAGTAGTATGGGAAAAAATTCATTTGAATTTTAGTGAAAATAATATGAAAAAAGTTAAAACAATCCATTAAAATCCGTATTATCTTTGGCCCAACGGAAAAAATTTAAGATATTTTGATGCAAAATAACTTTTTCATTACTCTTATTTCTGACCGGTTTTTTAATTTAACTACAAAACCAGCCAATATTTTTAGTCGAAATATTTTGGAGATCATCGTAAAATAAGCCATGGATTATTTTGAAGAACCGGCCTGAGCAAGTTTTTTTCTAAGGAGCTAAGGAGTGTATATCACGTAAAGACTCCGAAATCGCTAAGCCAATTTTTATACCAAAGCCTTGAGACGGTTTCTGTGAAGTCTGGTGCCCATCGTAAAAGGCACCTTAAATACACCTAATATTTTCGATATCAACAGTTTTGGAACTGTAGGTCGCACAGCCTCGGAATTCAGTATTCGACCTCAATTTACACATGCCGTTCCACTGGAAACATTTTATGGGCGTTGGACGAGGGGCGTGGTACTTTTTCAGCACCCAAAATTTTCGGTATAGCTTTCGAAATAAGTCACACATCAATGAAACTCGGTACGACCTTACTATGATATAAAAGCATGGCTTCACTAAAGCTACGCCCTCTTATATGGGATAAGCCGGGTATAAGCTTGTTATATATATCTATAAAAATGTACATTATTCCGCAGTTAGTTAGAAGACCTTTTATAACTGAAATTTTCTTTATATTAATGCCGACCCCGGCTACTTTTTTCTACTGCTATTTCCATTTCTATATATACTACTATGTAATAGTACTATTTTTTACTACTATTTTTTACTACCATTCCCTGCCACTATTTTGTCTATTATTTCTTCTAATATTTCTTGCTACTGTTCAATACTACTCTTTTCTATTTATGTTCTATTATTTTGTGCTACTATTTTCCACCATTATTTGGTACTGTTATTTTCTGTTACTATTCCTACTTCTATATTTATTACTATTTGGTACTACTATTTTCGACTACTACTTTCAACTAGTATTTTCTTTTCTGTTTTACTACTATTTTCTCCTACTATTTTCCACCATAATTTTCTACTACCATTTTGCACCACTAGTTTTTACTATTATTTCCTACTCTATGACCTTTCAAAAAATTGGACTCAATGCAAAAACTTTAGTAATGGCCTGGTTCTAAACCTCCTTGCCCAAATTTCTGTCCTAATCCTTGATAAAATGCTTGTTTTTCAAATCCTTTCCAAATCCATGTCCAAAATCTTATACTTGTCAAAATCGTTCTTCAAATCCTTGCCCAAGACGACTTGCTGGTATGATAGATAGTAAACGTATGAACTTTGCTTTTATACCAAATGTTCAATAATTTTTAATTTTAACACAATAATAGTTTTAGTTTTTATGTTAATATTGATTTGATTTCAATTTTAATCGATTTTATATCAATAAAAAATAACTGTTTTACTCTGATCGATAACAATAACGATCACAAATTGATTTTTATTTTTAAACGAAAAAATATCCGATCAACTTATCTCTGATCGAAAAAATAACGATAAAAAAAATATCTGTTATTTCTGATTAACAAATAGTGGAGAAAATTACTTTAACTTCTAATTTAAAATATGACGATCACAAAATAATTTTTATTTCTGATTGAAAAAAGAATGGTCAAGAAATAATTGTTACTAGAGTACGCCAGTGGTCGAAGTTCGACCTTTGGCGAATACCAACCCCGAGCGACGCCGGGTATTCCAGCTAGCATTTTTCTTTAAAAACTATTTCTCATTTAAAAAATAATCATCAAAATCAGTTGAGAAACACCCTGAATGCCATACCACCCCCGAGCAGCGCTGGGTATTTCAACTAGCATTTTTCTTTAAAAATTCGTCGGTGCTTCTCTCTACTCTGATTCATTTAAAAAAAAAAAAATCGGATGAGAAATACAGGAGAAAATGGTACAGAACTGTTTTGCCTTCGCCTATTTTTATACATATATAAATATTTGAGCGAGAAAAAACGATAAAAAATAATTGGTTTAAAATGATTTCTATCTTAAAAATCATGTAAAAAATTATGTTAAAAAGGGAATCTCTAACTCACTATCGCCATATTGCTACATTAAATATTACTAGTAATCCCGCGTGGCGTTAAAACGCCAAAATGAAAAATAACTAGTAATAGGTAATTTTGTTTTTTCCTAAGAATTTCATAGGAATTTTCTATGTTTCTGTTGAATTGTTATGTAGCCAAGTTATTAACAGTACATTCAAAAAGTCCATAAGATGACACACAGATGGCGTTACTAGATTTTTTTTCCTTATGATTTGTATTTAGTACCAACCTTCAAACGATACGTATAAAAATTTGGCAACAATCTGACAATTGATTGTTATTGAAAAAAGAAATGGAAAAAAGTGATTTTCGAGTTTTGATAAAGCATTGCTTTTTGATGAAAACATACAGTGAAAACCAAACAATGGCTTGATAAATATTATCCGGACTCTGCTCCATCGATACAAATGGTCGAAAAGTGGATTGCTGATGCAGAGCGCAGTGGACGCCCAAATCAGACTGTTATTCCATAAAACATCAAAAAAATCCACAAATTGGTTATGAACGATCTCAAATTGAAGGTGCACGAGCTAGCTGACATTGTAAAGATATCAGATGGTAGTATTTTTACCATTTTACACGAACATTTGGGTATGCGAAAGCTCTGTGCAAAGTGGGTGCCGCGTGAGCTCTCAGTCGACCAAAAACAACAACGAATTGATGCTTCAGAGGAGTGTTTGGCGCTGTTAAACCGCAATAAAATCGAATTCTACCGCCGATATGTGGCAATGGATGAAACATGGCTTCACTATTACACACCAGAATCCAAAAGACAGTCAGCGGAGTAGACAGTAGTCAACGAACCGAATCCAAAGCGAGCAAAGACCCAACAGTCGGCTTGTAAGGTGATGGCGTCTGTATTTTGGGATGGGAAAGGAATAATATTCATCGATAATCTCCAAAAAGGAACCACCATCAACAGCGACTATTACTGTGCACTTTTGGATCGATTGAAGGCTGAAATCACCAAGAAACGGCCACATTTGCAAAAGAAGAAAGTGTTGTTTCACCACAACAATGCACCGTGTCACAAATCGATGAAAACGATGGCAAAATTGAATGAATCGGGCTTCAAATTGCTTACCCATCCACCGTATTCTCCAGATTTAGCCCCCAGCGACTTTTTCCTGTTTTCAGATCTCAAGAGAATGCTTGCTGGAAAGAAATTCAAGTCCAATGATGAAGTAATCGCTGAAACTGAGGCCTATTTTGACGAGAAAGAGAAATCGTACTATAAAAGTGGTATCGAAAATATGGAAAATCGCTATACTCGTTGTATCACTCTCGAAGGCAACTGTGTTGAATTCTATAATCGAGTTTTATCACAATTTTGTTATTTTCTTACATATCCTACGGACTTATTGCATGACCTGTTATTATCAAAATGTAAGCAAAGTATCAATTAGTCAACTAGCTATTTCTCTGTTATTCGAAAAATATATTTTTTAGAAAAAGGTTGATTTTTAAATAAAAATTCTTAGTTTCCTAAGACGTATGTAAATATTTGTGTTTTAAATATAAATTTACTTATAACTGAGGAACGTTCAAATTTTCAAAAACAAAAACAAAAAAAAATCTGATGGTTTTGGATTTTAAGCTCGATTATTTTGCTGAGTGTTTTTCTGAGAAATTAAACATTTGTTTATTTTACAAATCAACTTTTAATTATTATTTTTTTTTAAACAAAAATATCGTAAAATTTATGACGAAATAACTTAATTGCATATATATTGCATTTTTTGTAGTGATTTTATTTTGATTTGATTGACAAAATATTTATTGTCAAAATGAAAAAAAAATATACAGGTTATTTATTTTAAATTCAAGCTTTACCACTTAAAATGCAAGTTTGTACACTTAAAATTCAACAAACATACTTACTGTAGAATTTGGAGTTCAAAAAGTTAAATTTGGTTTGAAAAAAATTAACATTTGTAGTGTAAAAGTTTTAATTACAAGTTTTTGAAATTCTCACATTCTTTTCAGGAATTTCACAGGATTCTTTTCGTATCCGACCTAACACTAATTATTAATCCAATATTGATCATCATTACGTGACGACGTACATTGCAACACTCTAGCTATTACACCAACTAAACTTTTTTTCAACTAAATTTTAATTCATTAATTTTGCGCCCAGTCACGTTTTCAATTTCAACACAAAAACATTTTTCTTTTTTTTTCGTTTTTTTTTGTAACTAGCTATGTACTC
This sequence comes from Coremacera marginata, assembly GCA_914767935.1. Classification (NCBI taxonomy): domain Eukaryota; kingdom Metazoa; phylum Arthropoda; class Insecta; order Diptera; family Sciomyzidae; genus Coremacera; species Coremacera marginata. Next base: position 53,028,324 of record OU612047.1, read on the forward strand.
GTATATAAAATTTGTATTCCAATAAAATAATCCTCAGTAAGTTTTGCTGCTGACGTTTGTGATTGATTTTTATTTTTACACAAATTGTTACTTTTTGGTTGTTATTGTTGTAGTAATTCTGTTTTTGATGATCTGTTGCTGCACCTTTGGTAATTTTTTAAATATTCGTGTGTGTGCTGCACAATTAACAGATTATTCATTGCCAAGTTTTGTTGATTTTTTTTTTAAAATTTAATTGTTGTATTAATATGCACGTCAGCTAAAGCTTGTTTAACGATGACTTAAATTTTAATTACAAGAATTAAAAAAATCTACTCAAATATTCCTTAAAAATATTAAGTTGCGTGATTTTTGAAATGGGTCTGAGTTTGATGGATGATGCACAAGTTAATGGAATAATTTATGCGAATTTTGTAAAATTTTTCTGGTTTTGACACACAATCAATTTACATGGAAAAAACGAAATCGTAAGAATTTATCAAAAATTATATTTATTTCTAATTGTTTTGTTCGGGAACCTTATAGTGCGCCTGTGAGGACAAACTGTGATATTTACTATGTGCTAACTAGTGTTCGACCGAAACTGATATTTTGGCCGAAACCGTGCCCTTTTTGTAATATTCGGCCGAAACCGAAATCGAAACCAAGACTGAGTATTTGTATGTACATTTTTTAAATATCTTTTTTTTTAATCAAAAGTAAGCAAAAAAAGAAATAATATTTCGTACATATAAAAATAAAAAATCTTTTTTTAACCGACTTCAAAAAGGAGGAGGTTCTCAAGATCGTCGGTTTCTCTGTTTTTTTTTTTTAATGTATGTACATCGATAACTCCTAAACCATATGCCTGATTGCCATAATTTTTGGCAAAACAGATAGAAAACAGATAGATATCACAAGCATGGGGGTGCCCGTAAAAAAGTGTGCGGAATTCGAGAACTGGGCGTGGCAATACTAGATCTCGCAATAATAGATACTACTGTGTCTCGAATAATATTGACAATAGGTTACTGCAATTTATTATAGGGGTAGGCACAATTATTACAAATTACCGGCAAGAAAATGGGCGTTATTCGACAAATGGACGTGGCAATATTAGAAAAACAGTGTATCTTGAATAATTTTGAGACTAGAGTACTGCAATTTAGTATTAGGGTAGACATTATTATTACAAATGATGGTCAATAAAGTGGGCGTTATTCCACAAATGGGCGTGGCAATATTATAAAAACACTGTATCTCGAATAATATTGACACTATGTACTGAAATTTAGTGTAGGGGTAGACACAGTTAATAGAAATTACGGTCAAGAAAATGGGCGTTGTTTGACAAATGGGCGTGGCAATATTAGAAAAAGAGTATATCTCGAATAATATTGATACTATGGTACTGCAATTTGGTATAGGGGTAGGCATTATTAGTACAAATTAAGGTCAATAAAGTGGGCGGTATTCGACTACTGGACGTGGCAATATAAGAAAAAGAGTATATCTCGAATAATATTGATACTATGGTACTGCAATTTGGTATAGAGGAAGGCATCATTAGTAAAAATTACGGTCAAGAAAGTGGGCGGAATCCTACCACTGGGCGTGGCAGTATTAGAAAAACACTATACCAGTTAATATTGACACTAGGGCACTGAAATTTATTGTAGTACAGGGGTAGGCAGAACTATTAAAAATTACGGTCAATAAAGTAGGCGTTATTCGATAAATGGGCGTTGCAATCCTAGATAAACACTATCTCAGTTAATATTGACGCTGGGGTACTGAAATAAAGTACAGGGGTAGGCACAATTTTTGGAAATAACGCTCAAGAAAGTGGGCGCTTATTTAAAAAAGGGGCGTGGCAATATTAGAAAAACACTATATCTCGAATTATATTGACACCAGGATGACAAAACTCGTTACATGAATGGGTATAATAATTTCAAAACACGTGACATCTAATTTAAATTCAAGAGACAGATATTTGAAATAACCAACAAACTTTTTGAATTTAATAGAACAAATTTTTTCAGAACAATTGTATTTATGTTGTTAATACACTTTTTTCGAAAATTTATCATATTCTCTTAAAAGGAAGAAATAAAAACTTTAAGAAAAAAAAAAAACAACCGACTACAAAATCACTACAAACTAAAAAATAATTTTAAAAATACTTTTCCTTTTAATTTCTTGGTCATATTTGATAATTTATTTAAACATATTATTATATTGTATATGAAATTTTATTATTTTAATTTTTTTCTTATTTGTTTTATGATCATAAATATATTAATTTCTTGATGAATACAAATGCTTTGAAGTTGGTGCTTCTGATTAAATGTCTGATTATATTTGCGCCGACCTTAAAAGCTTTTGTAATCATAAAGAAATTAATGTATTTATGATAATAAAACAAATAAGAAAGAAATGTAAATAATAAGATTTCATATATAATAACACGTTTAAATAAATTATCAAATATGATCAAGAAATTAAAAGGAAAAGTATTTTTAAAATTATTTTTTACTTTGTAGTGATTTTGTAGTCGGTTGTTTTTTTTTTTTAAAGTTTTTTCTACTTACTTACTTACTTAGGTGGCGCTTACAACCGTAAGTCAGTTTTGTCATGTTGTAAGAATTTCCTCCAACCATTTCTATATTGTTCTTGCTGGCACCAGTTGGAAGCTATAAGTTTCGTTAGGTTGTCCTCTACTTGGTCCTTCCAACGGAGATGAGGTCGTCCTCTTCTGCTTTGACCGCAGCTGGGTATCTAATCGAATATTTTCTTCGTTAGAGCGCCGTCCGCTCAACATGACCTAGCCAGCGAAACCGTTCGACTTTTATGCGCTTTACTATGTCGATGTCGGCGTATAGCTCACACAGCTTATCATTCCATCGTATTCGGTACTCGCCATTGACGCAGATTGGTCCGTAGATTTTACGAAGGATCTTTCTCTCAAACGCTCCCAAAGTCATTTCATCAGAGATGCTCAACGTCCAGGTTTGTGCTGCATATAACATGACGGGCATGATTAGTGACTTATAGAGCGTGACCTTTGTTCGTCGAGAGAGAGAGCTCTGCTTCTCAATTGCCTACTGAGTCCAAAGTAGCACCTGTTGACAAGAGTTGTCCTTCGTTTTATCTCTCTACTGATATCGTTGGTGGAGTTAATGCTGGAACCGAGGTAGACGAAGTCCTTCACAACCTCGAATGAGGTTTTGTCAACAGTGACGTGGGGGCCAATTCGCTGGGACTGTTGTTTGTTGACACCAGATATTTCGTCTTATCTGTGTTTACTGCAAGACCCATGCGACTCGACTCTTTTTCTAATTTGGAGAATGCTGCACTGACTTCGTGTGTGCTATGGCCAATGATATCAATATCTTTAGCATACACTAGCAGCATACCACTCTTGTAGAATATGGTGCCGCTTTGTCTCAGATCAGCAGCTGGAATGATATTCTCCATAATTAGATAAAAAAAGGCGCATGATAATAACAAATGGGTTCGCTTTCCTGTTTTTAACTGCACTGCTGTTGTTGCTCAGTGTCATCCTGCATAGATAGATTCATTTTGCAGGTATACGAAATTCAGACATGGTGAAGTATAGGTGATCTTTCATTGGACTGCCGAAGGCGGCTTTGTAATTGACAAAAATATGGTGGGTGTCGATTTGTTTCTCTAGGGTCTTTTCTAAAATTTATCGTAGCGTGAATATCTGGTCGGTGGTAGATTTTCCAGGTCTGAAGCCACACTGATAGGGCGCAATCAGTTGGCTTACGATGGGCTTCAGTCTTTCATATAATACGCTCGACAGGACCTTATATGCGAGACTTATCCCACGGTAGTTGGCACAAATAGTGGGATCGCCTTTCTTTCTTGTGGATTGGGTGGAGAGTACATTGATGTTCCAATCGTTTGGAATGCATTCTTCCGGCCATATTCTGCATAGAAGCTTGTAAATGGATTTAAATAGAGCTTTGCCTCCGTTTTTAAATAGCTCAGCGGGTAAACCATCGGCTCCTGCGGCTTTGTTGTTCTTAAGCCGTGTTATTGGTGTCATGACTTCATTATAGTCGGGCAGCGAAACTTCAACGCTGTCATCCATAATTGGGGTATCCGGGATATCTTCTCTATTGGCAGGGTTGTTATCATCATCGCCATTCAGAAGACTAGAGACTAGTTCCCTTCATAACGTTAGTGTACTCTGGATATCTGTCAATAGATTTCCGTTTTGATCCTTGCAGGAAGAGGCCCCGGTCTTAAAACCTTTGGGCCTCGTTCCTGTCGCCATACATCTCAATCTTCTCACACTCGCGCTTTTCTGCCTCTCTTTTTTCCTCCTGAAAAGACGTCTCTCGTCCCTCCACTTCTTTCTGTATCGCTCCTTAGCAGCACGCGTTACAACCGACTGCAGGATGGCTTTGTAGGCGGCGTCTTTCTCTGCAGTGGAGTAGCGACACTCTTGGTCGTCGTGCCACTGGTTTCGGCGAGGGTGGTGGTAGTCAATAACTTTTTCAGCAGCCACTCGGATAGAGTGGGAGATGTGTGCCCACTGCGCGCATATATCGTCGATCGGAGGAGTGCTTTCTGTAAGCAGGAGTGAGAGTCAAGTGGCGAAGGCCTCGGCTATCCGTTTTGACTGCAGCCTGTCGACGTCTAGCTTTCTCTGTGTAGGGTTGCACGCATTCTTTGCTGCGCACAAACGTGCACGGATCTTGGCTGCAACAAGATAATGATCCGAGTCAGTGTTAGCACCACGGATCGTGCGTACATCTAATACACTGGAAGAGTGCTTTCCGTCAATCAAAACGCGATCAATTAAGTAACGTGTTGTTTGGTCAGGGGACAGACAGGTGGCCTCAAGTCAATCAGCCTAAGTCAGTTATCGGATCGGTGTTGTCGTGGATGCTGAACTTTCCGATTGTTGGACCAAAGATGTTTTCCTTGCCCACCTTAGCGTTGAAGTCACCAAGCACAATTATTATGTCGTGACGGGGGCAGCGCTCGTAAGCGTCTTCAAGGTGCTCGTAGAAAGTATCTTTGATCTCATCGCCCTTGTCCTCTGTCGGAGCATGCGCACATATTAGGCTTACATGAAAGAATTTAGCCTTGATATGGACTATGGCAAGTGGTTCGTTCACAGGAGTGAATCGCAGGATGTGATGCCGTAATCTCTTGCCAACTACAAATCCGCACCCAAACTTGTGCTTTTCCGCATGATCGCTGTAGTAGATATCACAGGATGCTTGCCGAGAGCAACCGTATCCCTTCCATCGCATTTCTTGGATTGCAGTGATATCAGCATTGTATATTTCCAAGATATCAATCAGTTGGATAGTGGCACCTTCCCAATTAAGAGTTCGGACGTTCCAGGTGCATATCCGTATCATCATTTTCAGTTTTTCGTGTGCGTTAGTCATCATCAGATTTGGGGATCATTGTTCTCATATTTCTGATGTAATTTTCATTGAAATAGTTTTTTTACGTGGTGGGCTTCAAGCGCGGCGCACAACCTTAATTAAGGCTAGGTAAGCCGCCGTAAGGTAATTAGCCGTCAAACTGACGGATGAAAGTTCCTTTCCGGATCCCTTTCCAGCTATGTTAACTTCAACATATTCACATAAACCTTATATTGATGGAAAGGTATTTTCGAGTAGATTTGCACAATATTTTTATTCGAATATGTTGTCGTTAAAATAGGTAAAACTAAGCATTTATAAAAACTTTTTTTTTCAAATGGGACAATGAAAAACCAACAACATGCATATCGGCACAGCTCTGTTGAACATCCCATCTAGGAAATGGAAACATTCCCGGATATTAACAGGATACATTCCATGGAATGTAGGAAGCATTCCCTTCCGTTAGACACTTCATTTTATTTTACACACTAAGTCATTAGAGGGAAACATTCCTCTCCACTGTATTAAAAATTAATGTGGAACATCTCTCTCCGCTGGATTTGTCACTGTCTCAAAACAAGCAAAAGTTTCCACTTGCATTCTTAAGGAAGCTGTTTGGAAACAATGATTTCCACATGCATTCTTAAGGAAGTGGATTTAAATGACATCAAATGAAAACTTCTCATAAGCTTCCAAAAGATACGATGAGGAATGTTTCTCAATCTCACTTCCAAATGGAAGCCTTTTAATTTTCCCTTGAGGGTCGTTGCTGTAGCATACACGAGCAAGCATAGAATGTGAGAGTGACGCAGACACTTCAAAAGAGCTGTGTATCAATATTGTTATTGCTTCTCTCAACTTCTCTCTATTCCATGGTACAATGAAAATAAAGTAGCCGTGACAACCCAGAAGGAAATAACCCTAGTACTGTGTAATCTCTTGCAGGGTTTCATACATTACTTCCGTAGCACTACTTTTGTGAACAATAACAGAAGTATATGTAGCAATCTACTGCTTAATACTCGATGTATGCTGAATCTGAGGACATCGATACATCGAGAAAGTAGTATGTTTACTTATTTCTTCATGCATTTACAGATGCAAGAAGTAGCTAGACTTGATCCTTTGCCACAAACAATGCGTGTTGAAAATTCATTGATTCTAAGGCGGCCAAGTGCTGTGTAAAGTAATGGAAAATTGTATTAGAACTTGAAGCGCTTCGTGCTTCATAGTGTGCAAAACAGCATTGATATTGTAAGCGGCAAGTTTCCTTCTGGGAACTGACTATTTTCTCAGAGCGTCCATCAACACTTGTCAAAATCAATACAAAGTTTAATTTTTCATCTGTTTGCTGCTTATTCGTTTTCTCTTTTTCTATGCGTTTTTGAAAAATGTTGATCGACAAAAGATGTCACTCCTACCTTAATATTATTATATCATGCTCTATTAGAACACACTGATAGCCTGAACAGAATGAATTTGCCACCGCGTCAACATCAAAAAGACTTTTACAGCCTGACCACAATAACTGCAACATGCTGCGACAAACGCCAATTGTCAAAATATAGAAGCCACGCTTCCATATCTTTTTTAACATCAACGAATTTTATGATGGTAACACGACAAAGAAAGAATGCGCCGACAATTGTTGCTGTCGCAGACTTTATATAACACATGCAAAGACATTTATAATTGTTGATTTTATTCAATCTTCGTGGTTTATTTTGAGATGACGCTGCGACAAAGAGTGCTTCTAACGCCGGTCATTCTGTTCAGGCTATGGTTTGGTGCGTTCAGCAAAAAAAAAAAAAGAAAAAAAAATCTATTTTGATATGGTCGAATTTCGACCACAGGCGATACTACCAATAATTAATTTAATAACAAAAGATTACTAAAAGTTTTTGTTTTTTATTATAAAATGCATACGATACGGTATCTGAATTATTTTTATGTCAATAAATTTTATTTTAGAATACCACACTTGATTTTTTTCTTTTTAGCAGTAAGCACACACATATAGAAAAAGTACTTAAAAAAAACCCCAACAACACACTGAAACATAACTTTTTTTTTGGAAGAACCCTGGCTGTCATTTTGTCAACAAAAAAAAAAGAACGAAATGGCCATTTCAGCCCTTGAAAGGACTGTGACCGAGATTCTTATGATCAATTGTGTTGTGTGTGTTGTGAAATGCTTGAACACAAATTATCGAGCACTGGACCTACATGTTTTATGCCGACACCGAACGGCTTATGTTCTCAAGAAGCTTTTAATGGCAGTTCTTACTCTCTATCCTAAATTTTCTGATTTTGACAAATAAATCGAATTATTTTCACAGCTTGAACTTTATTCGAACTTGATTTTGTACAAAGACAGACCTTTTGTTATAGGTATTGATAATAATCAAAGCCTCTCATGTCGTAGTACTTATTTTTGGACTTATTTCAGAAAAATTTTAAAATTTCTAGAGCGTGCTCCAAGTTCTGACGGAACTAATTAAACTGCTATTGTTTTATTTCAAAATCTTAAGCAGTACATTTTTGTATTTTGATTGTCAACATTGGCAGACATTTTGTCATTGTTCTGTAAGAATGCATTTCTTTGCTCTATTTAAATATACACGTTTTAATATTGTTTATAATTAGCTGAATGTCAGCTATATGCATGCGGGTTAAATTCTCGAAATATTGTTTCTAAATTCAAACACTTAAACCGAGCGCAAACTATTTCAAAATACTTGGCTGCGATTTTTGATTTATAGCTGTTTTCTCTTTTCGTCTTTTTTGACATATGAATTTTTAGTAATTTTTAATTTTGTTGCCTATTTTTTTGAGGTTATTTTTATACGCAATAAATATGCGAAAATAAACTTGTTGGCATGCTTTTTTCGTTTTTGCTTTTGCCTTTGATTTAAACAGAAAAAATCATTATTAATTTGCAACAACTTGTTAATTTTTTGGCCAGTTTATTTTTGCTTTTGCTGATGGTTTGCTTAAACGCCAGTATTTTGCGGTACCAAAAACACAATTCGAATAGCATTTAGACATATATAAATGATTAAATATCTCAAAAATATTGGCTAACTAAAAAACGCTCACTTGTTTGTTTATGTTTCATGTTTATTATTGAATGTAAACAAAAGCTAAATGATTTTAATTGAGTTAAGACTTATTTAGCTATATAGTAAAAAAAAAAAGTAGTGTTAACACATTTACGAAGTGAAGACGATGATCTACGAGTATTTGTGTGTGAAATTTTTATCCAGAGAACGTGGCAAATATTATTTTTATGCCTCAACGCGTACTGCATAGGGGGGGTGTATTAACTTTTGTCACTCCGTTTGTAACGTCCATAAAGAGGCGTGACAAGTATAGAAAAGAATATATATTTTGGATCACTTATGTTACTATTACCACATGAGTAGCTTTAGTCATGTTCGTTTGTCTATACATCCTTTATATATAATATAAGCCTACCACGCCTACCTCCCATAAAAAGTGACTTTATTTAAATGGTAAAGTACACAAAAATTAAAAAAATATCTTCAAATTTCTGCTCATAAGCTTTGATTTTGAATATAAGCACTGACTATGAAATTTGGCAAAACCAGATGAAAATCACGCCTACCTGCTATACAAAGTCACTTTATTTTTGAACGGTAAAGCCCCTGAAAAAGCCTCTTAAAAATTAAAGGAATATATTGAAATTATACACATAAGTTTTGCTATTTAATATAGGCCCTCACTAGGAATTTTGGCAAAATCGCATGAATGCCACGCCTACCTTTCATACAAAGTGACGTCATCCAAACTGCAAAATCTCTTAAAACTCCATAAAATTAATTTACTGACTTGAAATGTAGCGTATAGTCCCTGATTTCTAATATGAACTCTTAATATGAAATTTAGCAAAATCGGATGAAAACCACGCCTATGCGAATTTACTTTATTTCAGGGGACGGAAAGGTCCGCTCGTGTACACACGCGAGCTGGTACACAGCTCATTTCGGTACTGCTCATTTTTAAAGCAATAGAACTAGCTTATGTACTTCAACGATAAAAAATATTTAGCGTAGTGGCGTAGTGGGTAGAGTGTGTGACTCTTACGCCAGAGAACCCAGGTTCGAATCCTCCATCTGACACAAAATTTTTTTAATTGAATTAATTTTTCTGTGCGGTCGTCACCTCACTGCAGACAATGGCAAACCTCAGAGAGTAAGAACTGACATGAAAAGCTTCTTGTGAACATAAGCCGTTCGGAGTCGACGTAAAACATGAAGGCCAGTTCTCGATAATTTGTGTGCAAACATTTCATATCACACACAACACAATTGATCATTAGAAGCTCGGTCAAAGTCCTTTCAAGAACTGAGATGGTCATTTGGTTTTTTTTTTAAATATATACTGTTACATAGTTCGAATAATGCCAGAATAAACCGGTACTACTAGCCGGTAATATAACTGTATAATAAATATACAATACTATATAGTATAGTACTAGCATAAATAAATATAGTACTATAAATATATTTATATTTATATTTATAGTGCTATAAATATAGTACTAGCATATAACTGGTTTCAAAAACACTAGTAGAAAACTGACACTAGCATACAACTCGTATAAAAACTACTACACGGAGAAAACTGTTTGCTAAATATGTATGGAAATTAAGCACAACTTGAATATAATTCTCGACTACTTCAAAATTTTGCTTGCTTTCAGTAAAAACAAATCAAAGTTTGCTATTTCCTTAAGTTTAGTCAAATTTTGCTATTTCGGCTTATTACTTAACCAAACAAAAAAACGAAAACAGTTTGTCAGCTGCTTTGCTTAGAAGGCAATCATCATAACCAGTACACCACTACTTTATTGGAAAGTTTAGTTTTTAATAACTAATAATAGCCAGTTTAGCTAAAATCGAATAAAATGAATCTTTTTCCTAAATGATTTCAGTTTGCTAAATTTTTTCTAAAATCGCACCGTAATTGAGCAAACATTTGATGATTTGCGTTGAAGCAAACGATTTTTAATTGAAGCAAAATATTTTTCTCCGTGTAGCGTTGAACTAACTAAAAGAATGCTTGTACTAAACTGTGCCAGTCGATATTAAACTAGTATTGAATTGCTAAAAATATACCAGTACACTGGTGGTCAAAATCAGACCAGTAAAAATCCTTCTTTTGATTATACTGGCATTTTACTGGCTTAAAATCTACTATATCCACGACTAGTTCAAAAAAGGCCAGTAAAATACTACCTCAAATCATATCGAGAATGGTACAATTGTCTTCTCCTATGGCATCAAGACAGGAAAATAACCAGTTTGCGCAATGTTAAAGGTATTTGGGCTGAACCAGTGCTAGTATTTTTGGTCCTAGTGCGTTTACTAGTGTTTTAATTAGGTGGCTACACTGCAGGGTTACCACACATAAAGTTCTGATATTGCATAAATCCTAATCTAAAATATTTATTAAAGAAAAACAAAGCCAACAATTTAAAAATATTTAACTGCATCCAAAAATATTTTGTTGTATTATTAAAAAGAGTAGCTATGTGAAATTTCTTGTAAAATTTTTCGTTAATATTACCTGACTCTTGTTAATAAAAAGAAATGTCGTTAATATAAAGATATGTCATTTCTCCGAGTTACAACATGCTTGTTATTATAAAGAGATGCTTCACGTTAAATTCATTACATAAAGGGTCCGCCATCTAACGTTTTTTTTTTTCAACTAGTGCTTATTTCGTGAATGGTAACACTTAGCACATGTCTGATTTGACAGATAATTAATAATATATCCTTCCGCTGAACGAATATGGTTGTGTATACGCTTGAACAACGCTGGGAAATATTGCGACATTACTTTGAAAATCATGGTAATGTTGCAGAATGTGTGCGAAAATTGCGTACGGATTTTGCATCCTCATCGATAAACCAAAGCGTGAAAAGCCAAGAACAGTGCGTACACCCGAGAATAATGCTGCTGTGGCAGAAAGTGTGCGTGAAGCGGCATCAACATCAATTCACCGTCGTTCTCAACAATTGAACATTTCGGAGACATCATTGAGACGAATTTTGTATACAGACCTTGGTATGACGCCATACAAAGTCCAATTGGTTCAGGAGTTGAAGCCAACTGACCATCCAATGCATTTTCGCTTCGCTGAGTGGGCCTGCGATCGACTTACAGAAGATGCCGATTTTGCCAAAAAAAATCATCTTTTCAGATGAAGCTCATTTTGAACTTGGCGGGTATGTAAACAAGCAAAATTGTCGCATTTGGGGCACAGAAAACCCGCACGCATACATTGAAAAGCCCAAAACGAGTCACTGTTTGGTGCGGATTTTGGTCCAGAGGCATAATTGGGCCATTTTTCTTCGAAAATGAGCAAGGAGTGGCCGTTACAGTCAATGGCCATCGTTATCGGTCCAAGTTGAACGAATTTTTGTTCACAAAAATTGAAGAGGAGGATATTGGCAACATTTGGTTTCAACAGGACAGCGCTACCTGCCACACAGCCAAAGCTACACTCGATGTTTTGCGCCCTGTTTTTGAAGATCGCATTATCAGCCGCAGAGCTGATGTCGTTTGGCCACCTCGGAGCTGCTATTTGACACCGTTGGACTATTATTTGTGGGGTGCCCTCAAAGATAAGTGTTACGCCGACAAGCCAGCGACAATTGACGCTTTGAAGGACAATATTTGTGAAGCCATTGGTGAAATACAGCTGCACACAATCGATTATGTGCTTAAAAATTGGACCGATCGTGTAGGTTACTGCATGGCCAGCCGAGGCAGCCATTTGAATGAAATTATTTTCCATTATTAACCGGAAGGATTGTACATTTAAATAAAAAAAGAAATTTAAGAAAATATGTAGTAGTGTTTTTTTTTGCATTTTCAAAAAAAAAAAGTTATTTGGCGGACCCTTTACATATTTTGTAATATTAAAGAGAGCATTTTTCAGTTAAAAACAATGTTGTCAACCATTGTATTACTCCTGTTTTAATTGTCATTTTTCTCTCTTTTGTTAAAAAAATATTTATGTTTTTTCATGATACAATAATTTACAAGGTAGCCTTGACAACTACCTTTTTTCTCACGAGCTGCAATCGAGAGTTGTCAAATCAATATAAAGTTTAGCTTGTCATCTGTTTTTCTGCTTCTTCGTTTTCTCTTTTCAATGTGTTTTTGACAACTCCAAATCGCCAACAGAACTGTCACTCCTACCTTGTAAATCATTATACCATGGTTTTGTTTTACTATTTACAACACAGTCTTTACTAAGAACGGGTTTTCTTTATTCGACAATGCATGCTCTTTCTCTTTATTGTGCCGATTTTTTCGCTCATAACTGCAGTGTGTTTGAAGCTGTTGAAGCAACAAGGTGTTTGTGCTTGTGAAATAATTGTGTGAGTGATAAAATAAAATATTAATAAATTTAAAATAAAGGCTGCGTTCTTTAACGTCTTTATGATAAGCATTAGTGTTTTTTTGTTTTTCTAATTGTTGGCTAGTAGATTCACCAAAAATGCGCAGCTTAAAAAGAATAATCTAGTTGCCGACATCAAAAAACACACTGATGCTTTGCATAAAGACGTTTAAGAACGCAGTCAAATATTAAAGAAATTATTTGTTTTGTGACAAGGTGGAAAATGTACAAAATTGTGAGTATTATTCAGTTAATTCAATAAACTGGAAGCAGAAGTATGTAAGCTGTGGTAAAATTAACTCAAAAATGCATTGGGGCAAAAGAGATGCATGACTTGCGTATACATACATGGATGGAGTACAAGGCCGTGTTCTGGAAGTATTCCTCTACTTGAAACAAGCAGCAGTTTCTCCAAAACATTTTGGCTGTCGCAGTGCTATTAAAGAAAAATTATATATACCTTAACAAACATAATTGTTACTTAAGTCACTAAATAAAACCAATGTACTTGTTTTTAATTACTACTTGCCTTATAACTGGCCCAATTAATAGCTTTATTTTGTAAAACGCACGCAAAAAACGCAGGAGTTTTTTCCCCACACAATTATGAAGTAAAAAAAACCTTGATCTCACTGAAATTTTCTTATGAAATTAGACAAAAACCCCCCAATGAGGTGTTAGCATGCGCTTTGCAAAATAAGTCCATTAATTATACAAAATTTTTTAAAGAAATCAGTTTGATATAAATATATAACTTCTTTATTAAAAAGAAAACTGTTTTTAAATCGAAACCATACGTTTGTTTTACTACCCACGAGTGTCTTTTCAATCACCATGGGTAAGTTTATATATAAAACAAGAATTTTTACATCAACATTGATTTTTTCAAATGTGAAGAGGTGCTATCTTATATTAACATCAACAATTTCCATTTACCCTAATGATCTTGTTATTTTAAAGATACGACATTTACATTTAACCTGATGATCTTGTAATTTGAAACATACGACATTTTAAAGATGACAAAACACATTTGACAAGATTGTCTTTTGATATTAAGAACATTCTTGTTGAATTCTCAACTATTCAAATTTTGTATTTAACAACACCTATCTTGTGACATTAATAAGTTATATTGATGGAGTCAAAAATAAAAGATTTTTTAAATAGGAAGAAAATTTTCTTTAATGTTACATTTTTTTTTTGAGTGTGACAAATGTTGAAAGATTATGCATAAATATTTTAAGGAGAACTTAAGACTTTGATTACAGTTAAATACGGCCGCAAGGGGTTAATTTAACTTCGACCATGACGAAGATCCATTCCATACTATTTGTATTTGTTTTTTTTTGTTTACCTCATCCCTTTAATTTTCAAAATCTCACTTTAATTTTGTCCATGATACAATGATAAGGTAGGCCCATGATACTAAATGCTCTCACGCGTCAACGAAAAGCGGATAATGAGAAGGAAGATGCTTGTCAAAACGACGAAGTACGTAGAAACGTCAAATGAAATAAAAATATTGTTTTCAAATCGTAAATAAACTCTGGCACATCTTGCAAGTAAAGCGAGAAGAAAACCTTGCACACCAAAACCAAGGTGTCATAGGTTACCTTCAAGGCATCAGCATAGCCCTCTTGTACCTTCGCCAGCTGCATGGTGGCCAGCAGCAGTTGATGGCTTGGCCATGCGATGTAGCACCAATTTAATTTCCTCCCATAAAGTTGCAAACATAAACATCCATAAAGTGCGGTCGCGTGTGTTAAATTTGTGATAATTTGAGTGAAAATATTATAACAGTGTAATAAAAACTATAAAATGTGAAACTCTTAAAATTGCAAACAAATCTGTAACAAATTCTAACCTACAAACTGCGAACGTGAGTATAAAGAAATTTGCGATGAACAGCTGATTTTGACATCAATCTAGCTTTATTCTGCTTTCTACTCCATTCCTCTCCGTGATGAGCTTACCTTATAATTCTGCCATGATTTTGTCTAACTTTGTCATGACGTCACTTGAGTACGTTTATAGACACTTGTTTTAGTAAACGTAACTTTAAATTGTAACTTTCTATAAAGGGGAACTAAGACCCCCTCTTCTAAATGAAACAAGTACTACGTTCTTCTTTTTAAATATTTGACAGGTGTTGACAGTTTTTCTTCAACTAACGACTGTTTAAATAAAATTTGTCAAAAACTAAATGTGACGCAAGCACGTGAAGTAGAAACATTCTTGAGCGCCACCACTCATTTTTTATTTTTTCTTTTTTGCCTTTTTTTTTTCTTGCTATGTTTTTTATTATTGTCTAAGTTGAAACTATTTTTAATTTGTACGGTCAAGGTTCAATATAAGCGTTGTATTTTCGAGGTTAACCATTTTTATATATATATATTTTTATTTGCTATAATTAGTTTTTAATTTTGTTCCCCTTTGTCTTTGATAAAAAATTAATTGAAATTTTTATAGCTTATTTAAGTATTTCATTAAATTAGTTCACATCAAGCAGAGACAAACAAGAAAATTAATAAATTTTTTTAATCCGTCTGTTTTTATTAATTTAATTTATCGCATTTGAGATTTTAAATAAAACGTACGTGTATATTGCTATAAATTAAATTTATCGCCTTTGGCATTTCAAATAAAACGTATTTTGCTATAAATTCAGATAAATTAACAAATTTAAATTAGCGTTTTGCAGTTAATTGCTTTATAAGAGTTTTTATTTTTACGTATTAATAATTTACATATTTTTTATAATATCGATATAATTTACTACAAAAACATCAAGAATAAGCATTGTACTTAGATTGCTTCAGCCTATTCAAAGCTTCGTAAAAACTGTAACACACCGTCATTTCTTATGATAAGCTGGCTAAAATTGTGCATATAGCAAAATCAAGTAATTTAAAAGTAATTAAATAAGAAAAAGTAGTTTTTTGTCAACCATAACTGGTTGAAATTGTGAATTTTTTTCATAGAACGAACATATTTTGCATTTGTATAATTTAACATAAGATTGGAGATTATCCAGATCAATATTCAACGAGGTCAGGATAAAATGGGCTCTCAGCACATTCCAACCATACAAGGCAGCTGGAGCAGACGGCATTCTACCCGCACTCTTTCCTAATAGCTATACCCAAAGCCTGGAGAGAGCTTATTGTTAGATTTATACCTAAAATGGGCAGTAGACCTTCGGATCAATCAAAATCGTATAGACCAATAAGCCTCATTTCCTTTCTCCTAAAAACTATGGAGAAAATTGTTGATCGGCATATCAGAGAGGGTTGTCTTATAGACCATCCGCTGCATTCGCAACAATATGCATATCAACCAGGCAAATCAACGACTCATGCTCTTCAGATCCTTACAAACAAGATTGTAAAATCACTGGGGAACAAAGAATATGCAATCGGGTGCTTCCTAGATATTGAAGGTGCTTTTGACAACACCGAATACGCTCTTATAAGCGAATGCATTCAGCGCAAAGGTGTTGATGGAACAACAAGTGCTTGGGTGCATAACGTGCTGAATGTCAGTAATATGAAATCAACTTTGGGCACGGCAGAACTATGAGTACTGGCCGCAAAAGGTTGTCTACAAGAAGGAGTTCTCTCTCCATTACTGTGGTCCATTGTGGTTGCTGAACTCTTAGAGCTTCTTAGCTTAGATGGCTTCGATGTGCAGGGTTATGCTGATGACATTGTGATTCTTATCAGAGGAAAATACGAGGATACCTTATCTCCTCCAGAGAGCACTCAACATAGTAGCTAAATGGTGCAGGCAAACAGGGCTCAACGTCAACCCTAAGAAAACCAACATCATCGTCTTAACCAAGAAAAGAGTCAGGGAAAATCTAACTGAACCTACTCTTCTCGGTGAAACTATAAACTTCTCAAATAAGTCAAATACTTAGGTGTTATACTTGATGATAAGCTCACATGGAACCCACACCTAAACAGCACCGTAAGCAAAGCAAGGGCCTCATTATGGGTCAGCAGAATCTTTGTAGGTAAAAACAGGGGCCTAAGTCCCAAACTAGACATGTGGATGTATACTTCTATCACGAGACCTATCGTCTTATATGCCTCACCAGTATGATGGAGTAAAACGATCCAAAAAACAACTCAAGCCAAGCTCAGCAAATTGCAACGACTAGCTTGTGTATGTATCACACGAGCGATGCGTTCTACTCCAACTTCTGCTTTGGAGATTTTGCTTGGTATACCACCATTACATCTTCTTGTTAAGAAAGAAGCTCTGCTCTTCACTGTCCTGCTCTTCACATACCAAGTAATACTCACTCAGCGCTGTTAGACGAAATAACCAAGGACAAGAATCTAAGGTTATTACCCTGCGATCTCTGCCTTCCAAAATTCAACTTCTACAAAAACTTCCAAGTCTCCTTCCCAAACAGAACCACATGGGGAAAAGAGAGGCCACGGATCACTGGTGACTTTCAAGCCTGGTAACTGATGGCTCAAAGACAGATGAAGGGGTAGGAGCTGGAGTTTTGGCTTAAGACAGGAAAAATCTATATATGCCAGCATGGGCACAGGTAATTCAGTCCTCCAAGCTGAAGTCCACGCCATTGAGATCTGCCTAAGAGAGTATGTAAACAGTCCCAATAGGAAAAAAAAAAAAACGAAATGGCCATTTCAGCCCTTGAAAGGACTTTGACCGAGTTTCTAATGATCAATTGTGTTGTGTGTGATGTGAAATGTTTGCACACAAATGATCGAGAACTGGACCTACATGTCTTACGCCGACTCCGAACGGCTTATGTTCTCAAGAAGCTTTTCATGGCAGTTTTTACTCTCTGAGGTTTGCCATTGTCTTGAGAGAGGTGACGGCCGAACAGAAAAATTAATTCAATTGAATAAAACTTTCTTTGTCGGATGGAGGATTCGAACCTGGGTTCTCTGGCGTAAGAGTCACACACTCTACCCACTACGGCACGGCCGCCACAATAGGAACAAAAACATTGTCATTCACTCTGATAGTAAAGCAGCTCTAGTTGCACTTAGCGCATATAAAATCACGTCCAAACTCGTATGGGATTGCCTACAGCTACTTATCAAGGTATCTACCCTACCCATCTCATTTGGGTACCAGGTCATAGCGGCTATTTAGGTAACGAGATCGCGGACAAACTAACCAGGAAAGGGGCTGCAAGGTCCTTCATAGGCCCAGAACCATTCTGTGGGATGCCATGGGGCACTATGCACCATATCGTTAAAATGTGGCTAAACAGAGAGGCACTTCATTACTGGAGGGAAACTGAAGGTAACAGACAGGCTAAAACATTCATGGCAACCACTTCGCTCCAAAGAACGAAACAATTCCTGACTCTAAGAGGAAGATCTAGCAGACTTGTCACAGGTTTCCTAACTGGACATTGTAAGGTAAATAAACACTTATCAACCATGGGTATAGTCCAGGAAGATCTGTGTAGATTATGTAATAAAGATGAAGAACGGCAAAGCACATCTTGTGTCACTGTAACGGTCTAATCAGGATCCGTCTTCGTTACTTAGGTGCATTGCACCTAGAACCGCATCTAATAGCGGATAGTTCACCCAAGGACATCGCTCGGTTCCTAACGCACTTAACGATTAAGGATGAACTATAACTTATAGAGGTTTGTTAGAATAGGCCCTTGAGGCCGCAGTAACTAGGTGACTTGCTCCCTTCACACTTAACTAACTAACTAACTAACTAACATAAGTATGAGCTACTCAAAAAGATATGTCTCCAAGGCCCAGTTGGTAGAACAGCCGACTATGGATCTAAGCGTAGTGTGTTGAATCCTCGGTGAAAGCAAAAATATGAAAAATTAATAAATAGCCATTTTTTCCTTTTTATACAACCAGTGCGGCGAATTACTGTGTTGTTGTTTTCATAAGAACCATTTCGTTACATTGGTTTTACCCCCCATATAGCTCGCTGTATTGTTGTATACGCGGCTATAAAAGTTTCACTTCAAAAATAATAGTCGACTTTTTGAATCACCCTAATGCACATAACACCTTCATCCATGCATAGAACAGTGAAAATCTCTTCCATTCATGTCTGTAATTAAGTCTTAATTAATTTCAACTCTATTAAACTACTATCTTTTTTCTTTACAGATGCTGGGCACAGCATTGATGGGGAAACGCACCACAAAGGTAAATTGTTATGCAACACTTATTCACAAAATGGTTATCAAAATATTTTGTAAATTTCTCTAACGTAAGTCAATATTTTTGATTTTTTTTTTTCTTACAGTCTGTCAAAAAGAAACCTTTTACAGATGTGGAAATAAAGGGTAAGTGTTGCCCCATTTTTCTGAAAATATATATTTATTTATATCTCAGCAAGAAAAATAAAAACAAAAACACAGCTAAAAATAGCTTATCTCAAAGATTAGCGTATTAGTATGAATGATTTAAACAAATTTCCGATTTATGCATGACGGCTATTTTCGATCTTTTGCGTACCGCTATAGCAGATTATTATTATTTCAGTGGAGCGTTGAATATTGAAACAGTTTGAGTAAATTTGAGGTGAAAACTAATTAAATTCTGTTTTGCGAAATTGCAATAAAAATTTTGAATTCTAATTAAAATGTAGCAAATAATTTGCAGGGTTGCTTAGCTAGACACGGTTGTCTTCCTGCTTCTGTAGCGGCTATTAACAGCATGTCTGACATAATTAATTTACAAAATTATATTTCGATTAAATGACAGCAAAAATTTACAAAATCATCGTTGCCTGCTATTTTTAACTTGTCTATTTAATTATTTAAAAAAAAAACTTTCACTTGTTTTTGCGTCATTAAATTGTACGAGTAGATATCATAGCTGTTGCTGTTGTAGGTGATATTGTTGTTGTTTGTTGTTGTTGTTGTGCTGGTGTGTGACTGCAGTTATTGGCTGCCCTAAACTTGTTGCTGTTGCTGCTTATAATTAATGCTCTGCTTCAGCGACTGTTGCTAGTTGCTATCGTTGCTGAAATGTTTTCTTTTAATTTTCATCTTTATATAAAATGAAATCGACGCATCTGCCCAGCGTGTCAGCGACTGCTAAATTTAGCATCGCTTCGTTGTATTAAAAAAATGCGTTCAGTTTTATTTAAAAATAGTTGTTGAGCGATGCGCCGTGCGATAAATTTTGCAGCAACATTTCCTCAATTTCGAGGTGGTGTCTATTGCACGCAACTATGTTGGTGACAGTTCTTGCTTTATTTGTTCATTTTTCGTTTTTATAATTTTTGCTGTTATCTGACACACATTTTTTTTTTATATACATAGCTTCCACAGGGGCAGCACAATTCTAGCTGGTCAGCATTTTTCATAAATTCTTTGTGGCATATTTTTAGGATGGTGCGGAAAATAAATGTTGACGTTGTATATGAATGTGTGCGAAATATTTTGCATATTTGTAGTATGTCGTCTGTATGTTGGTGTTTGAGTTATCCCGGTCGACAAAATATTTAGTAAAGCGTCTATGTTTAAGGTCACAAACTGTACCGAAAATCTTGGTAGAGTAGTGAAATTTTGTACAGTGATGGCCACAAGCATTGGCGGATCTAGGGGAGGGTAGATAGCAAAAACAAAACCAAAAAAAAAAATTAACTAAAAAATTAGGTTCAACTTAAATACGAAAAGGTAACAAAATCGGCAATCGGTAAAAAAATTTTACGATAGTCTAATGATATCGTTACGATATCTTAGCATATAAATACGCAATATCGTCGCTATAGTACAGTTAACTATATCATTTCGATATCATAACGATATCTATATGACAAATTTCTAGATATCATCATGATAGTATAATAACGATGGCATTTCGATATCGTAACGATATCGTAACGGACATTTACATAACCGGGAGAACAAAAAAATGTTATTCTTTAGATTTGGTTTGCTTTTAGCTATCTTACGATTTTATTGATCCCCAGCTTGTGTACAAGTATTTGGACCTGTGTGAACCCTAGTTCGAGTTATCATTAATGGCCAAAATATTACTGCTCTCGAAGACGATTTCAACAATTGAAATTATATTCAAAAGAAAATATTTTAAAATCTTTGGAAATTGAACTGTTCCTTTTCTCATAAAAAATTGATATCATGACTGACAAAATTCATTCAATTCCAGTAACAATTACTATATATTTTTTTTTTTATTAAAATTTTTTGAGCATAGGAATCGACTCCGATAAAAGTCATATTTAAATCTCTGATTATTTTTCAAAAGCCGCAATTCGAAAAACAGGTTTTTGCATAGCACCAATATCTTATACGCATAGCACCAATATAAGTATTTCTTTGAAAATTATACTCCTCAGCTGGATACATTTTTATTATACAGTAACTTTTTCTTAGATATTTAAGAATTTACTCAGTGGTGGATTTAAATTTAAACTATTTGCAAATTAAAAAATTAAAAATAAATTTTAACTTCTAATTTGTTTTTTAATATTTTAACATAATAAAAAATACTTTTGAAAATGCCGAAGTTTGAAAAACTGTAATTGTTAATTTTTCTTTTGAGAATTGACGGTATAAAATTTTGTAATCCTCCTTTTTCGAAAAAAAGGATCTTTAGATTTTAGGTGATTTTTCGAAAACTGCAATTCGGAAAAGAATTTTTGTGCCAGGTTTGAGATTTTACATGTCTTATATACCAACAAAACAATAAAATAGAATGGGCAAACTTTTAAGACATCCGCTTCACGTGGAACACCACATAATGTGTTAAATTTCGTGGTTAATTTTTTTTTTTGCATTATACAGCTTTTAAAAATTAAAAAAAAAAACCATTCAAACACATGCTTTCTCAAAGGTTTTTGGTCCAATAAGCTTAGATATTGCATAAAAAAGTCCACCTAATTTGTTATAATTTATGAAATTATATTCGTTCTAGGTATAATTTCAAATATAAATTTTTCTGGATATCAGGGTCTTTTTGAGCATCAAAATCCACAATTGAAACGGTTCTTTAATAAACAAACTTCTTGCAGCTAAATTCCAATATAATAATTATGACTTGTATAAGCAAAGTTAATCTTTCATTTGGCCACACACATTTTTCATTAATTAAGCGAAGTTTTTTAAATTGGCTTTGAAAATGTTTAAACTTTTGCATTTTCAAGCAAATTAACATAATTATCTCGGTTCATCTTAAAAAAATTACATTTTGAATTTAATAGTCTCATTTATGCTATTTTTTTCATACTATCTGGACCCTAAGGGGGGGGGGGGGGTTTGAACACCAAAAACCCCCCTTGGCTACCGGCCTATCTCTAGCGTATGTCTAAAAAACAAGTTATAAAACTTTAAGGTGAAATTCGACACGCATAAACCTTGTAGTGTTCCACATACATGTTTTCATTTTCATTTAAAACAAGTTACATTTTCATTCTGTAAATGGTGGCGGTCGTGGCGTAGAGGGTAGAGTGTGTGGCTCGAATCCTCCATCTGACACAGAAAATTTTTTTCAATTGAATTAATTTTTCTGTTCAGCTGTCACCTCTCTGCAGACAATAGCAAACCTCAGAGAGTCAAAACTGCCATGAAAAGCTTCTTGAGAACATAAGCCGTTCGGAGTCGGCATAAAGTTGGTAGGTCCAGTTCTCGATCATTTGTGTTCAAACATTTCCCAACACACACTACACAATTGATCATAAGAAGCTCGGTCAAATTGCTTTCAAGGGCTGAAATGGCCATTTCGTTTTTTTTTTAAATCGTTACCGTTATCGTTATAACGTCGTTTTTCGTTGCCTTTATAGAAAGACCCATAGATGGCTATGCGAACAATGTTTCATTCAAACAGAAATTTGTATTTCGAACGAAGCTCAGAGAGAGTATATAATAAATCGCACTTCATCTACAAAACAGGCACAACTCAAAATTTACAAATTTTTGCTTTTTAATGTTAAACTAATCGTAGTGATTACTTCCATCAACTATCAAAATTGTTCACTCCTCTTACTCTTTAATTAAAAAAAATAATCATTTTGTCTCGTTGTTTTGTATGGAGTCCGTTGAAAAAAAAAAGTAGTTTTTTGCTTCTCCTGAATATTTTAAAATTTTGAGTTGTATCTCTTTGTAGATAGTGTGCGAATTGAGTTGAACCAGAGACAGAAGTACTAAAGAAAAATTTACGGCTGCGAGGTTTTGTTGCGGAGAGGACTAAGAACCAAAAGAATTGGCATTTTATCTCTCCGGCGACCAGGCGCGCAATCAGGATTTTTTTTTTGGGGGATTTTGTAATATGTCGGACTTACATATAAAAAAAGAAACGTAACTATAGCGGAAACGTAACTATAGGTATCAGTCTTATTTCCATCGCATATAAGGTTCTCTCAAGCGTACTGTGTGAAAGATTAAAGCCAATTACAAAAACACTGATTGGACCTTATCAGTGTGGCTTTCGACCTGGTAAGTCCACCATAGACCAGATTTTCACGCTACGACAAATCCTGGAGAAAACCCACGAAAATCAAATTGACACACACCATCTCTTTGTCGACTTTAAAGCTGCGTTCGTTAGCCCGAGAAGGGATTGCCTATACGCAACAATGTCTGAGTTCGGTATACCTGCAAAGTTGATTAGACTTTGCAGAATGACGTTGAGCAACACACGCAGCTCCGTCAAGGTAGGAAATGACCTCTCCGAAACCTTCAATACCGAAAGAGGTTTCAGGCAAGGCGATCCACTGTCTTGCGATCTCTTCAACATCATCATGGAGGGGATCGTACGAAAGGCCGGTGTGCATCGTAATGGCACCATTTTCTATAAAGGTGTCCAAGCTCCTTGCTTACGCTGATGATATTGATATTGTTGGCAGAACCAAGAGAGATGTTACCGCTGCTTTCGCCGCTATCGAAAAGGAATCAGCCAAAGTGGGTTTGACGATAAATGAGGGTAAAACAAAGTATATGCTGTCTACAAACAAGGGAGCGCGGCGTTTAGACTCCCACGTTTCATCCGGCAGCTATAACTTTGAAGTAGTCAAGGAGTTTGTATACCTTGGCACCGCCATTAATACTAACAACGAAATCAGCCTGGAGATAAAGCGAAGAACAATAATTGCTAATAGGTGCTACTACGGGCTCAGTAAGCAACTAAGTTCCAGAGCCCTCTCTCGATCGACAAAACTAACACTCTACAAGACGCTCGTTCTACCTGTGCTGCTTTATGGCGCTGAGGCATGGGTAGTTTCGCAAACTGACGCAGCCGCTCTGGGTGTGTTCGAGAGAAAAGTTCTTCGCAAAATCTTCGGTCCTGTTCGAGTCGGCGATGACTATCGCATCCGAATGAACCAAAGGCTGTATGAGCTCTACGGAGACATTGACGTAGTTCGGCGTATAACTGTGCAGCGACTACGCTGGCTGGGTCATGTCCATCGTATGAACGACGAAGCTCCAGCGAAAAATGTGCTCGAGGCGAGGGTTGCTGGTCAACGGCGACGAGGGAGACCATGCCTCCGATGGATGGACCAGGCTGAGGAAGCCCTAACCGCACTTGGTGTATCCGATTGGAGAAGGCGCGCGCAAAGCAGAGGCGCCTGGCGAGAGCTGATGAGGTCGGTCGAAATCCGGACACGGGTTGTCACGGCCACCTAAGTAAGTAAGTAACTATAGCGGCTATTGTGTACTGGTTACTGACTCCGACTTTTGCACTAATAGTTTCTGGTAAAAACCTTAGCCAGGGCAAGCAACATCTTACCATTCAACTTCTCCACATCGCAGTAGTAAACTTCAGCTTTTGGGAGTAATATTTGCATATGAAATTATGATAAAGTTAACAAACAAACAAAGAATTCCACCACAATGATATCTAACATAATAGCTGCATTCCCGTGGCACTGGATCAGATAAAATCTCAGTGAAACAGTTTTAGTTGAACTTTATTACAGTTTGGCACCACTTGCGATGAAGTGTCAAAATACGAGTGCAAGCAGTAATAACCTTTCACGACGGCTGCAGCCGTGCAGCATCTGCCAACATTTTTTACATGCATATTTTATGGAGAGAAACTGGTGTAATGCCGCAGCTGCAGCAGCGTCTTTGTCGTCGATATAGAATCATTCCTTATTTGACACAAGTTGTTGCAGCCGTAGTCAATGTGTTCAAGCCGTAAGACCAAAACTCGTTGAAGAGTACTTCGGATTTGCCAAATATGTTCGTTTTGAAAAAAAAGCTTTAAACTTGGCAGCATTTTAAGATCAGAAATAGAGCCAGGAGAAGTTTAATCTTTCTTGCAACATCGTGCTTCTTATATAAGTTTTGAGTCGGCGAAGTACTGAACATGTTCGTTCATTTTCACACGAATTGACTGGAAGATATTCAAGGATGATTGGTAAAGTAAATATATTAGATAATATTTCTTTATTGCACAGTTCTAAGGCTTCAAACACTGTATATTTTCCATCGTTAGTTTTATTACTAACTTTATACCAAACATTCAGTTTCATTTTTAAATCATCAACATCTCCTTCCAAATCATCTTAATAAAATCTAATTAGTTTCTCAAAAGCTCCTAAAGCGCTATATCCAGCGGTTTTGTAGCGTCAGGAAATAATGTTGAAATGAATAATGTAAATATATGTTTTAAAAATCTAACTCTAAGGTTTGAGATATATCAAACGCTTGACAAAAAATTTTGATAGAGGCAGAGCCAACTGTTGATTAGGGACAAATCAATTTTTATTTCGTTGGCTTTAGACCAGAGCTGAAAAAGAATGCAATAATTTGTGATTTTAAATCTTGTGATTTATATTCAAAATGAATGCATTCATTTTTTCAAATCATTGATTGGGACTTGAAATTTAAAATCACAATCAATGATTTGAAAAAATGATTGCATTCGTTTTTTCAAATCATTAATTGTGATTAAAATTTAAAAAAATTGATTGCATTCATTTTTTCAAATCATGGATTGGGACTTAAAATTTCAAATCACAAGCAATGATTTGAAAAAATGAATGCAATCAATTTTCAAATCACTGATTAGGACTTAAAATTTGAAATCACGATTTGAAAAAATGAATGCAATCAAATGAATGCAATAATTTTGTCAAGTCATTGATTGGGGTTTGAATGATTTTAAATCACAAATGATTGCATTCTTTTACAGCTCTGCTTTAGAGTATAATAAATATATACTATACAATATTATATTGTGAAGTAACAAATTGAATCTGTGGTAATTTAATAATAAAGTGTTAGTGCTTCAACCACATCTCTATCTAGGGAACTAAACGTGCTTTCACCCTAGTTGGTCATTCAATGGGTGGCGCCATTGCAGTGCTGTTTTCCATAGTTTATGCACTTTTATATTAAATTCTCGTATATTGTTAAAAACTAATAAAAAACACAAATTTCACAAACTTTGTTTTGCTAATAGGTTTTGCTTAAAATTAGTTATCACCTGTTTTTGACAGATCTAGGGACATTTTTTGTGAGAGAGATACGCTACCAAATAGAATGCGAAAGCACGCTACCACCTTGTTTCTCACACCATGCTCAAATCGAAGAATTGTCAACAATACCCCAAGTGGTCAGAATTACAACTAAAAAAATGTAAGCACATGTATTCTGAACGAATAAAACATGGATAGTTTAAAAGATTACGGTTCAACGACAATAGATTTGAAATTTATATTTTGGGCTTTCATTCTTTTGATAAAAACTTGTGATTACTTTTCGTGTGAGTCACTTGGCTTGTGTTCTATTTCTCTTTTTGCTACGATAATTTTGGGAGGAGAGTGGGGTTTTACCCCAAAATTAAACCCTTTGGTTACGCTACTGCTGGCGACACTTTCAAAGCTACAAAAATGAATGCAAACAAAACACAAATGCAATGATGGTAAAACCGGTTTCCCGTTGAATGTATGTGTGTATGCTAAAATGAAAGAAAATTGGCAAAGCAAGCAATACTCTTTGTTTTCTGTTGTCGATATGATCCTATCCCTTTTCCCTTTTCAGAGGGGTCGAATTTATGAGCTGTGCCTATTTCACCAACTTACAATATGTGAATTGTAAGGAAACTCTCACAAAATTTTAAAAAAAATCTTTTAGTGTAACTTTACCAAATTCCTACAATTGTGAACGTGTACTTATAAACTACGAGTAGTTTACACTTTTTTATTGACAAATTGGTCAATATAGGTATGTTTCACCAAATAGGATTTGTTGTTGTAGCTTACAAGTAACAAATTTGTAGAAATTTTACAATTACAGTGAACTCGGGGTGGCGTGAACATAGGATAACGTGAACACTTCGCTCATGTGAACGGTCTCTTTTTTATATCGATTACTCTGTACCGTGAAAGCTTGAAAAGCTGTTCAACATGAACATCCGAATTCGCGAAAACAACGTTTAAAATTAATAAAAACATGAGAAAATTGGTGCAAGATTGTCAAAAGCAACCAAAGGTTCAAGAAATTTTTTCTGCACAACACTTAAAAGAGTTAAATGTATATAAGTTTTTAATAAAAATGTGTTTTGTAAGAAAAAATGTGAATCTTGATTCTATAAAAAATTCGGGTTTTGTGAACAGCCAGTGCAAAAATTAGTTCACGTTATCCCGAGAATGCAACTACCCTCTATCTGTCACTCTCCTGGGGGTCTTCATACAAAAAATATAAAAACTTTGCTATGTTTTCTACTTGCCTAGTAGCTGAATCAGAATTCAGGCATTAACAGCGCAAGCCTTAACATTGCTTATGTTAACAGTGATGACGATAACTAAGTACACTGCTAACGTTTAGAGAGCTGAAGCGAAATCAACCAAAAAGTGCTCAACGCGCCTAAATTTAAACTTTGAATTGCTGATAGTTTTTTGACATTCTGTGGCAACGATGTGTTATGGAAAATTTTATTGCAAATTTTACCAATATTTTCCATTTTAATATGAATGCATTGTACACTATAACCTAGCTGAGGAAATTATCTACAGAATATTAAAAACGGCAACAAAATCGATTACGCAGATTAGAATAAGTTTGCAAATAAACAAATAGACAAAACTAGCAACTTTGTTTTATACTATACGTATTTATAGATACAAAATAACAAAACAAAGTAAACGTAATTTGGACGATAATCTTATCAAAGTTTGAAGGAAAACCCGCTCGATAACGTTTGAGCAAAATTTCTGTTATAGAAGAGGAGGGAACGACACAAAATATCAGGTTATACAAAGTAAAAGTGGGAATAACAAGCTTATATTAAGTGAAGGTGTGCGTTTTGCTTTCTATTTTTATTCGAATACTTTTAACATAAATAGTACTGCATCTGAACCATAACTATAGTTAAAGCATTTTATTTAAATAAATCTTACCGCAACGTGCTGTATTCTAATACCACAAATCAAGATAAAGATATTAGATAAAAGATATTAGAAAAAAAGCTCAAAAGTCAAACTTTTGTGCAAAAGCACGTTTTGTGCAAAAAAGTCAAAATCTGTGCAAAAGCTTAATAATAAGCTTATTATTTATAACAGTATTTCTTAGATAAATATAATTTTTGCGCCTTAATAATTATACAACCACGCTTAAATAATAAAAAAAAAAAATGAAAATTATAACTATTATTATGGTGATAAGAGCACAACAACAATGATGTCAACGAAAACATGCCGACGACTGTAGCGAAGTTGGTAGTCTACAAATAAATGTGAAAAAACTGCAAAAGACGACAACAAAAAAGCAACCACCTGACAGTGAGCTGAACGGACTGCTGAATCTGAAGATGAACTTAACTATGTTTTATAGCAATAAAAATAAATAACAATAAATTCCATGCAATCAACGTGAAAACTAAACCTTTGAGAAATTGGGTTATCTTCAGATACAACAGTGGTGGGTGAATTTTAGATATGGTGTGAATTTTAATGAGAAGTTTAATTTTTTTTTACATCCTAAAAAAGTTCTTTGAAGCTGATAAGATACTCGTAGATGTTGAAAGCGGAAGTGGCTTTGTTTTGTTTAATTACACTGATGTTAAATGATGAAAGCGATGATACATTTTTATCAAGAACCAACATTTTGAGTTAGACCCCTAACCAGGATTTTCCATGAAGGACTTACCAGTAAAAATTTAAAACAGGGATATGGGAGTCTTTTCCAGCAAAATAGTTTTATTCTGAAATTATTCTAGAATGTGCTTCTATTTTTCACAATCCAAAAAGAGATCACCAGGTTTTGTTGGTTTTCTTATTGAATTAATTTTAATAATAAAGTTATTGATTTTTGTCTGTAATTCTTTGAGAAATGATACAAATTCAGAATTTTAGAATGTCTTTTAACAAAATATATTTGCAAAAATTAACACAAAATTTCACTAATTCTAATATATAAAAGGCAAGCACATTGCTCTGCACCCAATATCGCTCAAACTGCTATTATTTTTTGTGATCAGCTGAAAAGTATGCACAGGAAATTTGTTTGATACTTATCACGCAGCAAAAAAATTTCAATGCGCATTACTTGTATGCACATAAAGAGCGCTTCATTCTCCTTGCAAGTAGTGCTGTTTGTATGGTGCTATATTTGTAGCACTTTCCGTAACGATAACGTTGCATTTGAAAATAAAGTATTAGATATTAATGTCAAAAAAAAAATTAATTTCAAAAATTTTAATAATTCATCTAATCGCTTCACGTGAATAAATAAAATTTGATTTATTTTATCTAACTTGCTGTTATTTGTTATTAAGAAACAATTTTTCAATTGAGATGTGGCAGACTGGTTGACGTGTTTGCCGTGTAATCGTAATGCCCCAAAATCAAACCTGGTCGGCGGCGATTATTTTTCGTTTTTGTCTTGTTTTAAAAAGTTGCTTATAAGTTTTTCTGTTATTATAAACCAAATTTTACACCTAAATTGTGGCGGTCATGGCATACTGGTTGGGGTACTTACTTTGAAAGCGAGATGTCCGGGTTCAAACCCGTGGCTGGGTGATTGTTTTTTGTTTTGTTTTAAGAATTTTAAATATTTACGTATAGCGCCCGGTTCTTGCTACGTTTTTATATCAAATACAAAGAGAACAAAGCGCTCGGCTCTCGCTACGATTTCATATTTTCTACAGCGGGAGCGGAGCGTATACATCTGATGACATGACTATGTTAAAAAAATGCGCTATACACAAGGAGAATGAAGCACTCTACTGTTTTTTTTGGAGCGCTTCAGATGCGATAATGGAGCGCTCGCTTTCCTGTTGGGCAGTGACATGCTTGCCTTTTATGTATGTGCATACTTTCAGGCTGAACATTTTTCAGAACAGAATGTTCAGAACAGTTTAGCGATAATGCTTCCAACTTGTCGTAGAACGGGCTTTTATACTAGTAAAGGAATATAATTTAAAAAAAAAAGTAAGCAGTGGGAGAACTTTCGGCCGAGGTGGAAAATTATAGCTATGAAAAACTTAAAGCTACGAAATAACATTGCTTCTTTTCTTATTTTTAAATTAATTATATAGTTTCAAATCATTCAGATTATAATTATTTTATCATATTCCAAAAAGTATATATTTGACATATGGCTACTAAAATAAGAAACAAAAAAGTTTGATTAGAATATCTGTAAATATCGTGCAAGAACCGCAACGATCGTCGTTTAAGGTATGTTTAGTAATACTGAGTATTCGATCATTGAGCATAGTCAAACCTAATGCTACATCCAAAAATTCAATTTGTGGTAGATCTTTATCATCTGCAAAGTTTATATTGAAGTTTCCACTTAGTATCATAGGTTCCATGGGCGTAGCAAGGGTAGGGAAGAGGAGGGCAGTTCCTCCTCCTAAACATTAGAAAAATAAAAATTTTAGTTTTAAATTAAGAAATTCAAACATTTTTCTTATAATTAAAAAGTATAGAATTTATTTATAATTATTAAAGCTTAATTTATTTTGTATTACAAACTTACGGCTGACACATTTTTTATTTAATTATCAGTCACATGAAAAAAATTTTTTTTTCTCCTCTGAGCAAAATCCTGGCTACGCCTATGATAGGTACATAGCCAAATTTTTCGGTAACTACTTTATCCAGTATTTTGGAACCTTCCTTTGAATAAGTCATATATTATTTGAATAAAAAAAATCCCTTCCGAATTGATCCAGAATTGATCCCTAGAATTGATGATAGTTATGAGCTGATCCTATTATTTTTTAACCTTCAACATTTCTTCTCAACACTCTTAACCTTCATCTGCCACCCTTTTGGGGGTATTCATACAAAACACTGACAATTATAGTTAATATCTCTTCCGATGGGTCTTAGAGGGGTCAAATATATAAGCCCTCAAATATATAAGGTCCTATTATTTTTTGTCCTTCAACATTTATTCTCTTCTGGGGTTCCACCTACAAAAACTGTCCATTAATTGTAATTTCTCTCCCAAATTGAGCCCAAGAGGGCTCAAATACATTACCTGGTCCTATTATTTTTTACCCTTTAACATTTCTTATTAACATAACATACTCAGCCCCTGTATGCCACCCTTCTAGGGGTTCATCTACAAAAAACACAAAAATGTCGATTTTAGTTTATATCTCTCAAAAATTGAGCCCTAGATGGGTCAAATATATAAGCTGATACTATTATTTTTGCCCTTCAACATTTCTTCTCAACACAGCTAATCCCTTTCTGGCACCCTTCTGGCCACCCTTCTGGGGGTGCCCCTACAAAATACACTTAAACTGATTATAGTTCATATCTGTCCCTAGTTTTTGGACACATTTTTTTGACAAATATGCTATCATAGATTGATACCAACTGGTCTCATAGGCAGCAAATTGTTATCGGGATCAGATCTCAGCAATGGGTTGCGCGATTTTAAAATTTTCTTGACTAAACAGTTCTTCGCTTCTAGTAAAAACCACAGTCAAAATGTTTCCAACGATTTTTTAAAAACTGGGATAAAATAGAAAATAATGAACTTATTTGAATTTTAGTGAAAGTAACATAAAAAATATCACAAAACTGCGTGTAAATTAGCATTATCTTTGATTCAATACCAAAGATTTGAAATTTTTTGAAGTTTAAAAAAAAAAAACACAATTTTTGAACAGTTATTGTGACAGCCAAAATATTTTGGGAATTGTCATAAAATAGAGCATGGTTCATTTCTAGTTGGTGGCATTGACACTTTTTTTTTCTTCTACACTCAAAATAAAAAAATCAATAAAAACGTTTGTTGGACGTATATTAATAAAAATTTTTCAAATCAACCTAGATTTTTGTCAATATGAACAATTTTTATCAAATTAATAAAAACCTGGGTTGATTTGATAAATTTTTATCAATATACGTCCAACAAAAGTTTTTTGTTGATTTTTTATTTTGAGTGTATGGAGGTCGAGGCACCTTTTATGTATAGCAGTTGGCCCCAAAATGAGTGAAGGCTTTTTGGGACTCTATCGTACAAGAGGACTGGTAATGGTTAGATAATCTAAAAATTGTGGAATATTTAGTTTACTTTTACAGAAAATTTTTCTCTTCTGTTCCACTGTGACCATACATCAATCAAACAAAAAAGAAGCCTTTAAAATGTGGGAGTAAATTTATAATACCAGTGCATGTGTATGTTTACATGTTGACTTACCTTCAATAAACTGATAAGCCGTTTTTAAAGCAGGTTATCACCGAAGTACAGCACAATTCGACATAAGACAAATAATTTAATTAAAGTTAACAGCAACAAATGATATCTGCCTAACTTTAAGCTAAACCATATCTTGAAATATTTGCGCTAAATTTTACTGGGTTCCACAACACCCCACCAAACGCTCCAATCAACACTTAAGGTACAAATAGCAACATAACAATAATTATAAAAAAAATAACAAAAACAAAACAGATATAGAAATAAACGTTATATCATAAAAATGAAAAAATTTGATACATTATCAAAAAAAAAGTACGCGAATATAATTCTCTGCCTACTCAAGTAATGCCAACTAGAGGGTCCCAAAAATCGTGTCCACAGTCTTTATCTTTGAGTTAAGGAGATAAGTTTAGTCGTGCGGGCGTAACTTGCGTTAGTGTCGAATGTTTAATGTTTGAATAATGTATACATATATAACTAAATAAAACAATTAAAAAATATAGTGTATAAAAGTGAGAGTGAAAATTGGAACTAGTAAAGGTCATATAAAATTAATTTTAATTAAATGTTGAAGTTGTGTGTTTGAGAACATTTTTAAAGAAATAACTTAAAGGATAGTGGATAAAGGATAACGGCCGTTCTAAATATGAGCAATGATGAAATTTGTAAGCTATATAGACTTTATACAAGTTTATGTGTGAGTCATTTTTATGGGTCAAAATAGGGTTATTTTTACAATAAAATAACCTTTCTTTTTAGTTTGTTCTTATAGCACAAAAACCAATTATTTTTTTCTAAAAATACTTTCTGTTTATTATTAAAGAAGCATTGTTAAAAAAATCTATATTTGAGTTGCATTAAAAAAATACACTTAAATAATATGTTAACTGGACAAAGATGGGTTAATGTGGTACATTGGGATGTTAAGAGCTGGTATTTGGGGATAAAGTACTTAAACTGGGTACCTGAGGTTAATGACCTTTCCAGCAACAAGAAAAAACAATTCGTCTCCTCGAGACAAAAACGTCGATATATCAAGTGCCATAGATATGACAATAAATTTTGAAGGGCGACCCCTACGTTCGGTCAAAAAAATAAATATTTTTTAAAATAAATATTTCTGCATATAAGTTGATACGTTCTAATGTACATCTTGTATTATCAATTATTGCTTACACTCATAGTCACTTGATACACCCTGTTGGCGGGTCTTTGCTGATTTTTTTTTCTTTCTCTTTACTGAATTATATCATTAATTTTTGTAGTCATAACAGCTTATCTGCTGATGAATGCTCGCAATTGTAAATAAATAAATTTAATCATGTTTATGTACATCACGTTATGGCTATCGTTTGTTTGTGAAAATGTTCTGGCTTAAATATACTCCATATTGGACATAAACTCATTATATACTGTTTTTGTTTTAAGCCACAACAACAATAACAACAAGAACATCAAAAATGTCCAGTAAGAGCTCATTAACTGATTTCATCCTTAAAAAATATGGAGGAAGTTTTTCTTCTCAGATTGACTTAAGCTTGGCATCATGTTTCGCGTAAATTCCACTCGAAATAATAATGCAAAATGCGAAAAAAATTAGATATTCACAGCATAATATCAACGAAAAATTTATTTTAATTAGCAATTAAATTGTAATGTTACTCTTGTTAAAAAAGTCTTGTCAACATATTAAGTTGCTTTTTACCACTATTAAATATATATTTTTTTTATGCTTTGTACCAAAACTTAGCTGTTTTCTAGTGTAAACTTATCTGTGCTAAGAATCTTATAATTATGTATCAGCAATAAATTTAAAATTATTTCTTTAACGTTTTAGTTACTGACACGTATTTCACTAAATTTTTTTGAGATAAACGTTTAAGTATTATACCAGAAAATTGCTAACTGATTTTCATATTATTTCATCTGCTTTAACCTTAAAACCAACATTTCTTATTAAGTAATTATTATTAGCAATTAACACTTTGAGACGTGCTTCTTTCTTGCTTTCTATGATATTTATTTATATAATTTGAAAATTTTTAGATTTTTTAAAATTGATTTGGTTAGATTTACGAGTAAGTTCACTTTATATAATAGAGACCGCAAATAATGATTATTGCTATAAATCAACCATTTTATAAAAATTATTTTTTGATCGATATTTTTTCAATCAGAAATAAAAGTTATTTTTTATCATTATTTTCTAAAAAATTAACTTTAATTCCTGATGAGAAAAATAACGATCAAAAAAGAACTTTTGTCTCTGATTGAAAAAATAACGAAACAAAAGGAATTTTTATTTCTAATCATTAAAAAAATTATCAAAAATAATTGGTTTTAAGTCAATTTATTTCTTGAAAATCATGCCATCCCTGAATCCCCTGACTCCGTAGCGTCATATTGCCATATTTAAAAATATTTTATAACTTGATTTTACATGATCTTTTGATTTAAAAACTAAAAAATAATCGTTATTTCCATCCCTGTTATAAAAACAAAACAATTACATGAGGCAACACTTTAAGCAAAAATGTCTGTGTTCCGGTACCCGTTCTGATACATTATATTTCTCTAACTACAAAATTGAACAAATTTCTAAATTCAACGAACCAGTTGACGTAGAATTACGTTTTACAGTGCGGTTTGTATGGGTGTCTTTTTCGGAAATTTTTTCAAACTATGCACCTTTTTGAATCCCTTTTTGGAGTACACCATAGCCTTTAATATTTATCGCTCAAGGATAAAATATATGGAAAAATATTAGTTACATGTCAAATAAAACGAATATCTTACCTTAGATTTTGTCACATCTTTAATAAAGACACAAAATAGCAAAATATGAGAACATTTTCGAATGAGAAAAATTGTGCATAAAATGCTTCAGTAGCTGCTTATGTCGCTGTTTTTAATTGTGGGTTTAGTTTATGCCAAAATCACGAATGCAACATGGTGTCGTGTTTTGCAACGAATCGTTCTACGAATATTTCTCAGTAACTGCTTGTGTTGTTGTTCTTATAAATATGTATATAAAATTTTCATGTACACCCAACTCTCTTTTTAACACGTTAGATACACGATAGAAAAATGAGAAAACTCTAAATATTTTCTAAAAAAAACCGGGGGAAAAAATTATAATGAAATCCATATTATTTATAAAACAAAAAAAAATCAAGTTTTATTATTAAAAAAAAAAAAATTATACATCAAAACATCCAAAGAGAACAATAATGAACACGGCGAAGAATTTCATAAGGAAGGTACTGACGATTAGTGACCAAGTATTCCATAAGAAAAATATTCCGAAGATTACAAATATTCTTATTAAAAATGGATTTCCCAGAAAAACGACGATGGATTTAATAAAAAAACACCAACAACAAAGCAGCAAGTCACACACATATGAACCTCCAATAATCTATTAATCTATGACGTACTACTTTAACTTGAGCACATCATTTCGGTAGCCAGTTATTATTTTTATTTCTAATTTCAATTTAATTTGTATATGTTTTTTACTAATAGGCTGCATTTTCACTGTATACTAATTTAAATTTTTTTTTTTTTTATAATATATTTCTTCGACCTCTGAATTGATGTTATTTTCTGTTGATACGGGCTCAAGGTCACTTTATTAATATAAAAAACAATATATTTCTTGTTTTTATTAATATTTATTTCGTCCAATATTTCGAACTCCGCCGGAGTTCATCATCAGGGACTCTGTTTTGAGCAAAAGATATTTACATTACAATTTTAAACAACATTTTTGAACACAAACTGAAAACTTACATATTAAACATTTAACATGTAGCTTAACACTTAACAATTCTGGTAGACGTCACAAAAATACAAATAAGCAGGTATTGCCTTAAACTAAATTAAACTTAATTTTATTTAATTTATCTGCTGCACCCGCGCTATCGTCGTGTCATTCTACTGTTACTGTCAGTCTACTGTTTTTATGTTGTGATTTGTTTTGTTATCAGGTGTTGGTAGTCTTGAGCGCATCTTTCTGTGTCCGTTTTGAAATTTATTCTTTGTTTTGGTGGTATATTTATTCGTCTCTTGTTGCAAAATTTGTACATTGTCAAAGTCAGGACAGTGGTCAAGTGTTGCACAGTGGGCCGCCAATGCTGTTTTTTTGCTCTAATGGTTTGGTGCGTGATTTATGTTCTGATTTATGAGCAGATATTCTTGTCAGTAATTTCGTTTTTTGTAGTTCACACATATACTTTGTTGCATATTCCTGCGCTGTCTCGTTTGCATGTTATTTTATATATTAAATTAGATTTGTCATTTATGTTTATTTTACTCTTTGTATTACTGTATAATTGTCCGAGCTTATTATCTGTGCGTGTGGCGATTTTATATTTGTTCTTGTCATAGCAATTAGATCCAATAAGTCTCTCTGATAGTCCTGGTACATATACATAGCGATAAAGGAAAAAAAAAATACTTATAATAATATTCGGATATTCCCCCAATTCTATTTTCTTAAAAAATACTAGTCTACGGTAAGACACAGTTAAAAAGTGTATTTTTGTATCTGTCGGTGTTATTTCAGAATAGTGTAAAAAATACCGTGTATAATAAGAGTTGGGTTGAAAAGTCGATAGTTAGTTGAATTTATATTGAAAATTCATTACTACTACACGCTTTACGCCATAACTGCTGAACTCTTAATTTTATATCTTTGGAAAGGTAACGAAACGTAAAAAAAAATTTTAAAAAAATCAAATAACAATAAATTACAGCGTCTGTTACTGGCTTTGAAATTAGAAATCGGTCAACTTACTGGAATTTTTCCAAAAGTTTTATATTTTTTCCTAAAAATAGATAAAATAATCTCTCCAATGATGCCCTATTTAAGAAACTCGGATTAAAATTGACGGAGCTCAAAATATATCCATTTAAGCATTCGCATGACTGTAGTTCCGCGAGAAAAAATTTTAAAATCTCAAACTCCGGATTTGGGGTTCTTAACAATAAATCCATCTTTGACAAAATTTGAGCCAAATCGGAAATGGTCAGTGCAACTGATATTACACTTCAATGTGAAATGGGATATATTGAAAAATTTCAAAAATGTCAAAGTTGAATAAAGTTTTATTTAATATTTTTTTTTATTTGAAAAAAAGTACAAATTTTTAAATAAACTGTATAGGAGATAAAAGTTAAATTAAATAAGAGTTAAAATCAAAGCTATTACTGACTTAAAAAAACACCCTTCAGAAGAAAAAGTCTCATAGCATCACTTTGAAAACGTAAAGCCTCATGAGACCCGACAAATTTTTTTAGGTTACTAAATATTTTATTTTCTGCCAAAATAAATCTAGTTGATTAATTATTTATAATAAAAAAATATAATATATATATTAATACAAAATAATATTTTATTATTTTAATGTGATCTTTCTTATAAAAATAATTATAAAGTATCTGTATAACTCCAAAAAGTGTGAAATTTCTGACGATATTATCAGCGCTCATAACTATGAGTCACAAGAGTCTTATTTATCAAAGTTTTATGAGCACTCATAATTATGACTACAAAAAGAATCTTTAGCAGTCTTAAAAGAGTCAGACTCATTAGCAAACTTAAAGGAGTCATAAAAATTTTGAAATGCTTGCTGAGTTGAAGTAAAATTTAAATCTTTGGCAATAACAAAACTGAATTAAATTTAATTGAATTGAAGGGAAATTTATTAATCATTATTAATCCTTGGCTTAAGTCTAGTAAGAACATTTAAATATGTTAAAACTAAATATGTTTTAAGAATCTAGAATAAAATTTAAAACATTATTCAAACTATACATTGTAAAATTAAAAATCAATTAAGTATGATTAATATGAATATGCTCTGTAGTCCAAAAAGAACTAGTTCGAGCATATATCCTCATACTAAAATCAAAAGCTTAAAGAAAGTTCATGGGGTCTTTTAGAAATAAACAAACGTTAATTTTAATTAAAAAAAAATAAATTCTTTGAATTTATAAAAAATATCAAAAGTTATAAAAATGAATTCTGACGAAAAGTTATATCAATAAATTATTAATATACATAGTTAAGAATAATAAGTATACGTAAATATATAGGAGAAAAAATGTTTTTTATAATATTTAAATATTGAGGATGAATCTGAGAATAGAGTCATAACAACACAAAAATAAAAGTAAAAGAAAAAGAGCATACGTAATGACTGGCCATCAGATCCGTAGCCAGGATTTACCTAAGGGGGGGAGGGGGGTCGGATTTTGATAGAAAAGTTTGTAAGTAGTTATCAGTAAATAATAAAAATCAAGGATATGGAAATTTTTCCAAGCAAAACCGTTTCTTTTAAGACTATTCGTGAATATGCCTGTTTTCAAATGACCATAAGAGAGATGACAAGAAGAGAGAGAATATTGAATTTTTTATAAAATTAAATTTGAGTACAAAGTTTTTGATTTTTGCCTTTTATTTTTTTAAAAATTGTCCAAAATTGAGAATTTTTAATTGTCGTTAAAAAAGTATAATTCCGAAAAAGTAAAAATAGTTTTCACAAAACTTCACTAATACTTTTATAAACAGGAGAGTCAAAAAATTATTGCCTTTAGATTTGGTTCTTTTTGGCTGCCTT
Organism: Coremacera marginata; assembly: GCA_914767935.1. Lineage (NCBI taxonomy): Eukaryota > Metazoa > Arthropoda > Insecta > Diptera > Sciomyzidae > Coremacera > Coremacera marginata. The sequence goes on from OU612047.1 coordinate 53,067,392, forward strand.
AATTGATCCCAAGCTTGTCTACAAGTACCATATTTGAAACTATGTGAAGCCTAGTTCGAGTTATTGTTATTGACTTATATTCAATAGAAAATATTTTAAAATCCTTAAAATTTTAACTATTCTATTTTCTCATAAAAATTTGATTCACGACTGATAGAACCATCCAATTCCCAATAAGAATAACATTATATTTTTTTATAAAAGTTTTTGAGCTGAGGAATCGACTCCGATAAAAGTCATATTTAAATTTCAGATTATTTTTCGAAACCCGTAGTTCGAAAACTGATTTTTGCACAGAACCAATATTTCATAGCCAATATATTTTTGAGTTTTCACATCAAAATAATACTTTTTTGAAACCCAATACTCAGCTGGAAAAATTTTTAATAAAAAGTACGAAACAAAAACTGTTTTTTTTTATTTTTAACAACTTATTTGGTCTTGGATTTAAATGTAAATTATTTGCAAAAAAAAAAAAAATAACAAATAACATTTTTCAACTTCGAAAATGTTTTTAAAAAAAATTAGTTGTTAATTTTCCTTATGAAAATTTGGTAACATGAATAAAAAAAATCATCAAATTTCCGTAGGATTGGACTCTATAAAATGTTTAAAAATTGTTTTTATTGAGAATTTTTTTTCGAAAAAAAGCATATTTAGATTTAAGGTGATTTTCTGAAGCCTGTAATTCGGAAAAGACCTCACACGGCCCAAAATGGTACGAGTTTAATATGCCAAGATAGCAATAAAATAGAATGGGCAAACTTTTAAGCTATCCGCTGCACGTGTTAAGTTTCGTGGTTCATGAATTTTTCGCATTCTGCAGCTATTCAAAATTAAAAAAAAAAAATCCATTGAAACGAATGCTTTCTAAAAGGTTTTGGGCCCAATATGCTTAGATATTGCATAAAGAATGTCAACCTAATTTCTACAATTTATAAAATTATATTCATTCTAGGCATAATGTGAAATATATATTTTTCTAGATATCAGGTAATTTTTGAGCATCAAAATCCATAATTGAAATGGGTCTTTAATATACAAACTTCTTGCTGTTGAATTGGAATATGATGATTTTGACTTTTATAAGCCAAGTAAATGTTTCATTTGGCCAAGAAAGTTTTCATTGATAAAGTGAAGTTTCTTAAATTTGCGTTGAAAATATTAGAACTTTTGCATCTTTTAGTAAATTTACAACATTATCTCAGCTAGTCTTAAAAAAAGATCACATTTTGATTTTAATAGTTTCATGTGTGTTATTTTCCCATACTTTCTCGACCCTTAGGGTGGAGGGGCCTTGAACACCTAAAACTCCTCCCTTGGCTACGGGCCTGCTGGCAATGGATGGTTAAAGTGGAAGTTTATAATTATTACAATTCCGTAACGTAAAGCATAACATTATATCGCAGTAGCTAAAGTTAAATAGCCAAGATTTTACATCTGTAAGGAAACGAGATTTAATGTGTCAGCACCTGATGTCATCCCACTGAACCATAAGCTAAGGTTTTGAGTAAGGTGAGAGTTTTGCGAACGTTTTTGGTTAGAATTTTTTTTTTAATTTTTTCTTTTTTATTTCGTCGCTTAAAAGTGCTTGTTATAAAAGATTAAATTCGTGAAAGCTTTTCCCATAAAGAAAAATTGTGCATATTTTACAAAATTCATTAAAAACTTATTTTGAGTCGAAAATGACTCATTTTTGTATCATTTCAGTAGGTAAGACTTCCATGTAAATGAACCATTTTTGTTCATAAATGAGTTCGGAAATGAATCATTTATGTTCCTTTTTTATCATTCTGAAATGAGTTCAAAAAAGAATAATTTTTTTTATCATATCAGTACGAAACAATTTCTCATAAACGAACCATTTTTTGTTCATAAATGAGTTCACAAATGAATCATAAATGTTACTTTTTATATTCTAAAATCAGGTAACTAAAGGAACTTAAAATGAAAATGTTAACCTTCGTACAAACGTCATATGAACTTTTTTACCAGTGCGAGATGGATGTACTGCTACACGTATGCAAATTTTCAACATTTCTATCAAAAATTAAAATCAAGCCCAAATAGAATGAAAACCACGAAAACATTTCAAGCAAAAATGTAATCAAATAAATTCCCCAATTAATAACTTAACTATTTTGATATTTCATGTATAATTTGGAAGTTTGTCAAATTGGAAAACAATCACGCCTTTTCCCCTTTGAAACATCAATATCATGAAAAACACAATGCGTGAATTCCAGCCCAGGTATATTAATCCTATTAACCCAATGATTAATATGATCTCTAATTTTAGTAATAATCATTTCTTCTTTAACAAAATATCGATATGTAATTATAAATAGTATTATGCAATAATAAAATTTATAATTCAAAAAGTTTATTTTTTTGTAACTCATTATTGAACAAAAAAAGGTTTGTTTTTAAGAGGCAATTCAGTCCAAAGATTGATACAAAAAGGGTTCAATTTCGTTTCGGTTTCGAGTGCCGAAAAATAACTTTTGTATGGTTCATTTTTGAACTCATTCCCGAAGAAAAAACAGTTTGTTTCTGAGAGGCATTTTCGTCCGGCGATTGATTCAAAAAGGGTTAATTTCCGAGTGCCGAAAAAGAACTTTTATGGTTCTTTTTTTAACTCATTTCCGAACAAAAAAGTGGATAATTTACGGTTCTTTTTTTAACTCATTTGCGAACAAAATAAGGCTAGTTTTTGAGAGGCATTTTAGTCCGACGAATGATATAAAAAGGGTTCATTTATGAGTGCCGAAAATTAACGTTTCTACCCGAAAAGGTTCATAAATGAATTCAAAAACGGTAGTTTCGGTTCACTGGGATAAGATAGATTGTTAAACAATCTAGGGGCAGTCAAAGAATAGAACAGCAGATAGTGTTGCAGGCTATGTGGTGGGATTGACGAGAGATTGCGATTAGAATATCTTAACTCTAATTCAAATCATTTCTATCAATAAGTTGCTCAAATCTATTCAAGAACATTTTTAATGCTTATGAAGCAATAATTAAAGCAATATAAGTGTTGAAGAGGCAATATGTTAAGTTCTCTGAATAGAGGAAGGCAGTGCGAGAACAATTACTAATAATTCTAATGGCGTATTTTTGGACAGTTAGTAACGGCAAGATTTTGTTTTTATGTGTACCACCTCAACATGCCAAGCCATACTCAAGTTTAGAGTGAAAAAGGCCAAAGTAGATGTCGGTTAAAAGCTTAAGCGAGCAAAATTGCCTCAAATGATAAAACTGTATTATAACAATCATCAAATATGTTATTTTTTTAGTGCAGTGGTGTGATCAAACCAGCTCATTATGGAGTGAAGTAAATATTCTAAATATTTAAAAGAATTAACACATAAAATAGAAAGATAGTCAGAGGAACAAGTATTACGAGTAGAATCAACATAGGTATGATAATAAATTGACGAAGTACAAATGTCGCTTCCAATTAAGTACGAGTACTTTGCACAATTCGCACTATGATAGTTAAAATTTTCTAAATGGTTTAGTCTTTACCAGCTATATATTATAAAGCATAATTTTTGTTGTCTCACTTAAAACCAACTTATGCGTTGCAAACAAGTATCTAAGCACTACAAGATAATGATTCATAATCAATAATCATAATAATAATCATTAAAATTACTACTTAGATGCTGTAAAGACAGCGAATTTATATATATTAAAAACAAATTGGACCTAGTACCGATTCCTGTGGGACACCTTTATTAATATTAATGAAACTATTGAACTGATTATTTACTGTAACTCTTTGCATTCTGTTAGAAAGATATGAGGTAAGCCAATTATAAATATTGCCGCCTCAGAAACCAACTTCTTTTTAAAATTTCCTTAATAGTATGTCATGGTCAACTGTATCAAATGCTTTGTAATGTCTACGAACAGTACTGCAGATACCTTTTTTTTTTGTTGATGGAATTATAGATGTTTTTACAAAATTTCAGTAGAGCATCTTTTGTTGACAATCCCTGTCTGAATCAAAATTGACAGTTATTGAAAAAATTTATCTTATTTAAGAAATTAATCATTGTAGTTTTTACGGTTTTTTCAAAAATTTTTGAGAAAGATGGCAGAATAGATATAGGTCTATAATTATTTAAAATATTTTTATCATCTTTGCACAATAAATAAAGGAAGAACTTCAGCGGATTAAAGTGCTTGAGGAAAGATAACTTTATTCAATTTTTTATTAAAATATTGGCAAAGGATGTCCGATATATTAAATACAATATTTTTGATACAATGTGAAGAAAAGCTATTTTCTATAGTGGAATTGGAGTTTTTAAGAGACACTATAATTTTTAAATCTTCAAAGAAAGATATTGACTCCGTATATGGTATAGGACGGATTATTGTATTCATTTATTTTACAATTACACATAGTGTTATTGAGCCCATGGCTGGAGACAATTCCTGTTCCGATTCTTGAAAAAAATTATTAAATTCATAAGCTATTTCATTATGGTTTGAGTTAGTTAAGTTATCTGTCTTGAGGCTAATAATATCTTCATTGTAATGTATCCTATTTTAAATGTTGTTAACCAGACTCCATTCTTTTCTAAGATTACCCTTAACTTTAAAAAATTTATTTAAATAATAAGTTTTTTTGCAAGATGTTGTATCTTTAATAATTTGTTTGCTGAGTAATTTGTAACGATTGTTTAATATTAAATTTGATGTATATTTTTTAATTTTTAAGGTAAATCTTGCTTAGTAATTCGTTTGATATTCACGGTTTTAGTCTTTTATTTTTCTGGCGAACTTTTACGTTAATCTTGCTTAGTAATTCGTTTGATATTCACGGTTTTAGTCTTTTATTTTTCTGGCGAACTTTTACGTTACTCATAGAGCAATTATTTGTATGCTTCGTTAGAATTTTTATAAAGTGATCGTATGCAAGAGACGGATCATGCTCATTATAAACTTGTTCCCAAGATTCAGCTAAAAGAATATTGTTTAAGGCCCTGTAATCAGTTTTAGAAATAGAAAAATTTGTTGACAAATTGTTGGACTTAAGTGAGATTATGGTCAGAAATATTAATATCTGAAACACAACTACTAATACTCTTAGTAACATCACTACATTGACGAAGCGGAACAAAAATGTGATCGATACATGTTAGAGACATATTTGACACTCGGTACATCAATACAATATTCAATACCAAAAGAGGACAACAATATTAAATAATAAGCAATAAGGTAGAACCCTAAAGAATATTTATGTAAAAATCACCTAGCAAAATTAAATTATCAGCACTAATGGCTGATAAAATCTAACCTAAATCATTAATAAATGTTGCTGTATGGAATCTGTAAATGGATAAGAAAGAGAATTTTTGATTATCTAACACACAATCATTCTTCAGACCATCAAAACGATTAGTATTATAGTTCAAATAATTACAGTTAATATCTTTTGATACAAAAGCAGAAACATCGCCTGCTGCATACTGCTGATTGTAGTTTGCAAAAAGTTGATAGCCTGGAATATCAAACAGGGTGATTTCTTCGTCATAAATCCACGTTTCAGTTGAAAAGATGAAATCAGGCTTATTAGTGAAAGAACTCCCAAAATACAACAAAAATAACAACTTTCCACTTATATCATAGATTCAGTAATATCTGTCAGTGATGCTTGTCTTTACTAAGAATGGCAAAAAAAATGTTGTTCAATACATAGGATTCCATTTATATTCGTTTAATAGGATTTCATTTCTATAGAGGTCATTGACACTATTTTAAGTGGGTGCACGTGTATTGTGTTAACCCGAACAAAAAAAAAAAAAAAAATGAAAAAAAAAACATTCAAAGTTTACAACAATCAAAATCATCATTTATCAGTGATTGTAGTGATTTTGAAACACAGTTGAATAAACTTTTAAAAATATAAAAAATTCATTGATGTTTCATGTCAACAACCACTTTTATGGGTACAAAAGGCTTATTTGCTGCAATATATAAAACAAAACTAAGGGTTAACATTTTTGAAAATGTCATAAAATAAAAATGTCGTTAAATGTCGGTGCGTCATAACAGTCACGTTTTGAATTTGCTACCACCAAATTTGGCAACTCTGTTCTGGGATCATATTTTCGGTATATTGTTCGAGTTGTTGGTTGTACGGAGACTTGGTTGAGAATTGTTTTAATAACAAAATGTTTACGACGCTGCTATGCTGCAGCTTATTTGCTATTGAAGCAGCTATGAGACGTAACAGTTTAATGACACCTTCGTGAAATATTTGCGGTAAATGTTTTTTTATGATAATTTTTTGTTTTTATTTTTATGATATTTTTTATTCTTGTGTGCGCAGTAATATTTTGTAAAATAAGGTTTTTTTCAAAACAAAATAAAACTTTTACTTGACAGTGGAAGGTCGAAGAGGTGATTTGAAGGGGGGATAGTATTGATTGGGCAAAACAACAGGATGGTCGAAAAACAAAGCATCTGCATGACGCTAGATATACACAAACATCATCTGCGAGAATAAATGCATTAAGTAGTAAGGCTAAAAGCATTCCTGTTGCTTAAACTGTTTCTAAATCTTTGTACCATACAACATATTTTGTAGTATTTAGAGTGTAAATAAAAATATTTCTAAGTTCAAGATTTAACTACAACTAAAGCTATCCACTCCTATAAAGTGGGTTTCGCTGTAATTCTAAATAAAATTCAAGTACTCAAACATAAACATACAGGCAAGATATTCATAAAAGCCAGCTCATTATATAAGCGGATTTTTTATCCACCTGCTTTTGTTAATACTGGCAGATGTATTGTGTATCTTTTTTTACATGATTTCATAATGCGATATTCCAGAAATTTCTTTTTATTGTATCGTTTTCTTTTTTGCATATTACTCAACTACCACGTGACTTTTATGACCTTCGTAGATGAGTCAATACTGTGATGATACAAATGTTAATGCTAGGATAACAACATACAATTTATGGTAGCAGGGGTTTGTGTAAAATGTCAATGTCAATTTAAATCCGTATTTATCTCAAGATTGCGTTTATATTCGTAACAATTTAATGTCATTTCATAAGGAAATCAGTAACAAGTCTTTAATATAATTGTACTTTGAAAATTTATTAATTATGTTTAAATTTATTTGTATTGTTATGTTGTATGATGTGTGATATGATATCTATATCTATCATATATCTATATCTATATCTATATCTATATCTATATCTATATCTATATCTATATCTATATCTATATCTATATCTATATCTATATCTATATCTATATCTATATCTATATCTATATCTATATCTATATCTATATCTATATCTATATCTATATCTATATCTATATCTATATCTATATCTATATCTATATCTATATCTATATCTATATCTATATCTATATCTATATCTATATCTATATCTATATCTATATCTATATCTATATCTATATCTATATCTATATCTATATCTATATCTATATCTATATCTATATCTATATCTATATCTATATCTATATCTATATCTATATCTATATCTATATCTATATCTATATCTATATCTATATCTATATCTATATCTATATCTATATCTATATCTATATCTATATCTATATCTATATCTATATCTATATCTATATCTATATCTATATCTATATCTATATCTATATCTATATCTATATCTATATCTATATCTATATCTATATCTATATCTATATCTATATCTATATCTATATCTATATCTATATCTATATCTATATCTATATCTATATCTATATCTATATCTATATCTATATCTATATCTATATCTATATCTATATCTATATCTATATCTATATCTATATCTATATCTATATCTATATCTATATCTATATCTATATCTATATCTATATCTATATCTATATCTATATCTATATCTATATCTATATCTATATCTATATCTATATCTATATCTATATCTATATCTATATCTATATCTATATCTATATCTATATCTATATCTATATCTATATCTATATCTATATCTATATCTATATCTATATCTATATCTATATCTATATCTATATCTATATCTATATCTATATCTATATCTATATCTATATCTATATCTATATCTATATCTATATCTATATCTATATCTATATCTATATCTATATCTATATCTATATCTATATCTATATCTATATCTATATCTATATCTATATCTATATCTATATCTATATCTATATCTATATCTATATCTATATCTATATCTATATCTATATCTATACTACAATATACTAGCTGAACCCCCGTCTGTAATTAAGCAAAATTGCTGTATTTAGGCTCCTTTACATCCAGAAAAGTTACTGTCTGGTGTGGTTTGCATGCCGAAGATATACTTTTTCAAAACTGAAGATGGATCCAGCGTTACAGTGAATGATGATCGTTACAGGCAAGGGGTTCGCGACTTTTTGGTTCACTACGTCAATATCAATCGTCTAAGTGCTAAATGGTTCCAGCAGGATGGTGCAACAAGCAATAAAGTACATAAAACCATCAATTCATTGGTACAAACTAATACCGGATTCGGTAACCGAATCATATCATCAAGAAATGGGCCTGTCGATAGGACATCTTGGTCACCAGATTTGACTTCGTGAGATGACTTTTTGTGGTAGTACGTCGAGTGACACGTCTATGCTGATAAACCAGCTACGGCTGACCAGTTGGAACTAGTGCGTTATTGGCGAAATTAGGCCGGTTATGCAGGGAAAAAAGGTGTAAAATGTAACTGACAGGATGGTCTTCATAAGACGCAGTTGCGGTGGCTATATGCATTAAATTTAAAATTGTGTTCAAACACTAAATGCCATACAATTTGCGAACTGATTGACCAATATTGACCAATATTGAAATATTGGTATTCATTAATTTTTTTGTGTTTTATTTGGAAAAAAGCTTTATACTTAAAAAAAAAAACACCATTTATAAAAATGTTGATACATTTAAAGATATATGAATGGTATTGCTACCAAATTAAACAGTTTTTTGTAATTAATTAGACAAAAACAATTTATAAAGTTATTTTGGAAGATGGTTTCTATGCAAAATAGATTTTTTAATAAAAAAACGGTCAATAATTTTGACAAATAAATTGCTTTAAATAAAAGAAACCACAACATTAAAATAAAGCACTTAAAAGCTAGGATTTATTGAAAGTTTTGAGTTCAATTTTGGGTGAGACAATGTGCTTAAATTTTAAAAACTTTCAGAAACAAAAAAGTAAAAACAAACTTGCTCAAATACTGTTCAAATACTTAGAATGAAAAGTGATTTTGTTGCAGCAACTGTCTTCGATACGTTGAGAAGTTTTGTGCCGCTAAGTTGAATGAACTATTTGTAAAGTTTGAGTTGCTGCTGGAATATTTTAAGAGCACGCAAATTTGTTTTGTTGTTCCCTAAAGTTTAAATTTTTCTATTTACAATTTTAAACAGTGTTTCCCAAAGCTAAATATCAAAGTATATTGTTAAGAATATAGAATTTTTTTGTAAAGTTTTTCTGTAATAAACGTAAAATATTTAAAAAAATTACATTTTTTTGATATTATCTTAAGTAAACTTCTTTGTTTGATACATTTGGGGATGAATTTGTTGTTCTTGTTCATATTTATGTTGATTAAAAATAAATGTAATAAAATGTTATGTTTAATAAATGGAAATAGAGTTTTTAGAAATATATGAATTTATTATTTTTCCAGCAGTAAATAATTTAAATATATTTTAAATTTAATTGAAAATTATAAGTTTAGAAAACATAATATATTTTTAACATGAAATAGATATAATAGTAATATAATAAATATTCCGAATTATCGTTATATTTAAATAATAAATAGAGTTTTCATAAAAAAAGCACCATGCGGAGTCTCTGTATATTTAAACCTACGTAGTAGTAATTTTTGTAGCTACCCTGTAGGAAAATCAACTAATTTAAAAGTAGTTGAAAAATTAGTTTTTTGTCAACCACAACTAGTTGAAATTCTGAATTTTTTCCATACAACGAACTAACATATTTTGTATGGTGATGTCCGCTAAATACGTCAATTGACTTTCGTCTGCATATATTTTCAACTACTTGTTAAACTAGTTAAATTTAAATTATTTTTTTAATTACTTTAAAATAAACAATTTAAAACTATTTAATAAAATTTTAAATTTCTATACATCAAAGAGATCATTTAAAAATACATAAATCATGCCAAGAAAATCATGCCTGGTCGACACAAATAAATTCTGAAATACAAAATTTGAAAGCAAAATGTAAACAAAGTTAAAAGTGATCAGAGTTTTTTAATGAAAAATCGTGAAATGTCGTTCTTTGTGGTGTTTTAATTGATTTTAAAATAATTCAAAAGTGATTCATGCCAAGCTTTATTGCCAGTTAATTCAAAAAAGGACTAGTAATTACATTCAAGGAGCGCAACAGAAGTACGCTGCGATGGTAGATATAGTTTCATTACTCCTTTCTTCATTGGACTATTTCTGCTTCCAACAGGTGATAGTTTCAGAAACTAGAGGAACTCTGAGCTTATATGTGAGCATGCCTACCACGGAAGCAGTTTACAAAAACGGGCACGCCACCGCCTGGGTACATGAGCGAAGGTGCCGATCCAATTGATCGGAATTGTGTGGATACTGCGCCTGTTATTTATCACGAGCCAGCTTTTTGATGCTTTATTTCAAAATATGAGCTAAACAAGCGTGTCAGCGGGCTTTTTCACGCTTTGCAACCATCAATTATGGTCGATGGACACACCGATATTTTGCTTAGTGCTTCTTTTAAGTGTCAATCGCAATGAAGTGATGGAGCAGACTCGACGCTACGTAGGGAAAGGCGTGCGTCTTTACTATTGAAGTGATGAGGTGTTTGCTGAATGGTTAAGCAATGCATCAATTTCCGTACAGAGTCCAAATTGTACAATGTTTGCTAAAAAGTACCAGTTTGTAATTTGAATATCTTAAATAAAAAAGACTTTTTAATCGTTTCACAGGGTTAAGAGGCAGTTTATTAGTTTTAAAGTGTGTTTACCACGTCTGTCTTGCAGCTCGTAAATAAAATGTCGTAAATAAAAAAATATGTCTTTTTGAAACAAAATGTTAGTGAAGCCTAAAGTTATTATTTGATGAAATAACATGGTTAAATATTTATAAACTTGTAATCTAATAAAAATTTTCAATTGAAACATGTCCAAATCAGAGTAGTTGCCGCCTGAATATAGTTCAAAGTAGTTTATCAACCACTTGTTTTTAAGTAGTATTTCAATTACTTCATATATAATGCAATAAAAACTATTTAGAATTGAAGTGGATTCCGCGTTAACATAATTCAGAGTACTTCATATACTACTTTATTTTAAATTAGTTTTTTAATAAGTTGTTTCTAATAACAAGTTAGTTTGTTCCTATAGGGTACATACATCTGTTATATTTATTGTATTGATCTTGCTGAAGTTTAACAAACGTCAAATAACGAAATAAGCTGTTATATATGTATATATAAATTTTACATACATATTGATAAGAACACCAACAACAAAAGCAGTTGCTGAGAAATAGTCATAAAAAGAAAAGTCGTAAAGTCATTGCAACAAACGATAAGATGTTGCGTCCATGATTTTGGCACGAACCAATCCAACAACCATAACAACAACAAGCATTTCATGCATGATTTTTCTCATACGAAAAAGTAAATTTTTTAAATAGATTTGATTTTTTGGTGTTTTTATTAAAAAAGTGACAAAATTCGTTTTATTCGCCACATAAGTGATAGTTTGGCATATATTTCATATGTGTACAATGAATTTTGAATGCTGTAGGTATACCCCAAAAAGTGAACAAAACGTTGCATGTGCTTGAACAAATTTGCAACAAAGATCCCCCTACAAACACTCTAAATAGTATACTTTTAATAGATATTTAAGAAATAATGTACAATAATCCTTAAAATATATGAACAAATATAAATGAATTTGTAAGTTTCATGATTAACTGTTAGTTTATTAACACGCAGCATAATATAAGCCACTCTAAAACTGCTCACTGTTCTATTTAGGTGCATTGTTGATTTCCCAAAATAAAAGGAATAAACAGCCAATTTTATCATTCTTCACCGAGTTATTTAATCAATTATCCTTAATACCGCAAAATGGTCAAAAGTTATAAAATTTTTGGAGTGTTTTACAATAAAATCGATAAAGAGTATAGAAGATGAAAAGTGTTCATACTAAAATTTTGATATTAATATTGAAGTACATTCGAAGTCTTTAGCCACGACATACACGATGACATTCAGTTTTATATATTAACGAAAGTTTTCCTATTTTGATGACGTCACTTTGTATGGGAAGTAGGCGTGGTTTTGATCCGATTTTGCCATATATCATAGAGATAGTTCATATTATATATCAAATGTGCAACATTTTTTAGACGTTTCATTAATTTTTGTGTATTTTTAAGAGATTTTACGTTTAAAATAAAGCCAATTTGTATGGGAAGTAGGCGTGGTTTTCATTCGATTTTTCCAAATATCATAGTGGTGGTCTATGTTATAAATCAAATCCTATATGTAAAATTTCAAGACATTTCTTTAATTTGAGCAAATTTTTAAGAGATTTTACTTTTAATATAAAGCCATTTTGTATGGAAGGTATGCGTGGTTCTCATCCGATTTTTCCAAATTTCATAGCGAGTATTAAGACTGAAGAGCAAAGCTCACCTGCTAAATTTCAAGGCATTTCTTTAATTTTTGTGGATTTTAAAGACATTTTACGGTTAGTATAAAGTCACTTTGTACGGGAGGTAGGCGTGGTTTTTATCCGATTTGGCCCATTTTCGAGCTTGATCTTCCTTTTTTAAAAATAAACTTATATATTTTGAATTTCATCGCGATAGCTTTAAAATTGCGGCTGTAATCGTGTCGACAGACGGACAGACAGACGGACAGACGGAAATCGACTCAGGAGATCGATTCAAAAATATATATATTTTTATATATATTTTCTATACCTGCAAAGCCTCCTTCTTGGCGTTAGAAACGGAATGACAAAGTTAATATACCCCTTACGCAGTCCGCGTTGGGATATAAAAATGGATGGCAGTTCTCATCCTGAATTTTTTTGCAAAAATCTACCTTTATGTGATAAATCAATTCGCAGTAGGCTCAAGTCTCAGTCTATCATTCTTGGTACCAAAATTCGGGTCGAAGTGCGAACAAAAGTGATTTTTGTATGAAAATCAGAATTCCATACCCCCAAAGCTTAACTCAAAACAAAAGTTCTCATCATGGGGTTGAATCGCCGCTTCCGTGAACGTACAACTCGTCACGTAAAATTGTGTTAATTGAATGCAATTCAATGACGGAAGCGGCGATTCGGCCCCTGAATTTTTTGACATGTGAAAACGGTATTTTCAGGTTTTTTTTCAGTAAAAGACAAAAAAAGGTTGGAAGATGAAAAATTTTCATTCTGAATTTTTCCTTAAAAATCGACCTTAATGTGGGAAATCAATTCGCAGTATGGTCAAGTCCCGGTCTATCGTCCTTGGTACCGAAATTCGGGCCAAAGTGCGAAAAAAGATGATTTCAAACAAAAAATAACTTGATAGCATTTTGGGGATTAAGATACAAAATCATCCTTTTGGCATCAGCTTTCACATGTCCAACGTCCAGGATGTGAACTTTTGTTTTGAGGTAAGTTTTGGGGGTGTGGAATTCTGGTTTTCATATAAAAATCACATTTTTTCCCAATTCGGCTAAAATTTCGGTACCAAGGACGAAAAACCGGGACTTGAGCATGTACCAATCGATTTTCCACCTTAAAGGTAAATTTTTGAGGAAAAATTCAGGATGAGAACTTTTCATCTGCGACGTTGTTTTTTGTTTTTTACTAAAAAAATAAATTTTTCTGAACCGAGTATTTCACTTCTAGGTCGCTTTACGGTATGTTGTAAGACTTATATCAAATTTAGGAGGGAACAAATTTAACATATAAATTTCGTTTTTGAAGACAAAATTGTATTATACACCTTATTTTGTATGTGCGGCGAATTCAAAAATCAGATATACTTTGAGGCGAATTGAACAAAAAGTTGGGCTGAAGATTTTGAACTATCTTCACAAAAGTGTTTTGTTGATAGATCAAACATTTAACTATTTCTAATTATTGTTGTTTTATGTTTTCACTTTGCACGTTGTTTCAGCCACATGTTGGCCATGTTTAGTGCGCCGACGCCATTGTAATGTGCAGAAATGTGCGTTTCTGCAAAGCTTTTGCTCAGCTTTATAGCTGTGTGTGCTCCTTTGAGAGTGCATGTTTATAGTTCAAATTAAGAGGCTTGCCTCTAAGATGGTTGACTACACTGTGTGTTGGTGTGTGTGTGTGTGTGTGTGTGTATGTGTGTGTATGCCGTTGCTTTAGTTTGTTTTATATTCCAAATGCGTTGTTTGCTTCATTGCAAGGTCGTTGGAAGTTTTTAGGAACAGGAGGCTCGTTTGTGCTTGACTTTGGGCGATGATGTTTTGTGATATTTTATTGGAAGAACCGATGGATACGTTAAAATTGTTTGCCTTTCTTGGTGGTTGGATATATTAAACCTCAACTTCTCGTTCCACATTTCTGAATACTTTTTTTTAACCTTCAGCGTGATTTATCTTTATGGTTTCTTGTAGAAATTGCGACTTTTCTTGAAGCTCCAAAATTTGGTAGGAAAATTTTTTTTTTAGCTGAACTGCTTAGATATACTTATTTTATTAAATTATTTTTATACAAATTGTTGTTGTTACGCATTAAATTGAAATAAAGTTTATTTACAAAATTGGATTGTTAGTTTTTCGTTTGGCTTAGAATGGTCCTTAAGAGTAGAATGTTTATTCAAATATTTGCCCTTTTACAATTTCACTAACCAATGAGTTTTAGTTTAATTTATTTATGTTAATTTATAAAAAAGACGAACTCTCAATTTAGCAATTGGCTTTAAGGTTACCAGCTATAAAGAAAAACAAGAACAAATATATTCTACAAAACCATTACTTTGGCTGTAGCATAAATAAACATTTATGGCATCTGATATAAAAGACTAAATTTATACAAAAATTATGCCAACGCACAAAGATTCTCATTTCTTGGTATCAGAATCTTGGTATATTTATTGTTGCGAAAATGTGGTAGCCATCTTTAAGGGACGAACGCAGAAGTTCCAACGAAAAAGTTTCAATTTTAAAAGCTTTTCGCTACAAAATAAACAATTTTAAGTGCTCAAAATTTAAATGTTTGCTTGGTGGAAACGGTAACAGTATCTCAGATTATAAATCGATAGCAAGAAGAAATAATTTTTTAGAAATTAGAAAAATGTTGACTCATATTACTAGAGTGACAAAATTGTGTGTATGGCAAGATTTTATAAAAGGTGAAGCAAAAGAAGTGTTGTCAGATTTTAAATTTAGCAATACGGGACGAAAGCAGCATATTTTGCGGGAGAAGTGAACAAAAGTTCATAGTAGGTAGGTGAAATTTAAATAATTTTTTTTTTAAAAAGCAATATCTGACAAGGATATGTATTACAATAGTCAGTAGCATAAAAACTTAACGTTTAGTTACAATTGTTAAATTTTGTTTGCAGAAACAATTTTCTTTTTGAAACTCTTCGAATTTTATCCATTTACTTTTTAACTTTATGAAAAGTAAATATTTCATAAGAAAATTCTTAAAATTTTCTCAAAAAACGATAACTAATAAATGATTCTTAATATTCTTAAACAATACCTCAGATATTAATTTTTTAACGGAATCAACGGAATCAACATTTTTATGAACAAATCTTTTCCATAAAATAATATTTTATCTATTTCCCACCCAGCACAAAATCCGACTTCGATATCGAAAAATAAAAAGTTTACGAATAATTCGCGATGAAAACCATCGAATTCGATATCGATTACGATTCTAAAAAGATACGTTTGGCAGACGTAATCGTTACTTCGTAAGCGAAGGTTCGCTTATGTTTCGAAAAATTATTCGTTTAGGGTTACAAAGCGATAAAAACTTCAACACAAACGCGAAGAAAATTATATTTTTCACTTTTTTACTGTAAGGTGGATACTTTCGGATACCTTTTTTAGCACTTTCAGACTTACTTCTATTATAATTGAAGCGATAACAATATATACATATAAAAATGGATGTTTGTATGGGGGCATGTTTGTATGTGTGCTTATCACGTATAGACTCCAAAACCGCCGAACCAATCTTTATGAAATTTTCAGAGAGACTGAAACAATATTTTGAGAGTGTTTCTGTGAAGTTACAAAAACACTGATTGGACCTTATCAGTGTGGCTTTCGACCTGGTAAGTCCACCATAGACCAGATTTTCACGCTACGACAAATCCTGGAGAAAACCCACGAACATCAAATTGACACACACCATCTCTTTGTCGACTTTAAAGCTGCTTTCGATAGCCCGAGAAGGGATTGCCTATACGCAACAATGTCTGAGTTCGGTATACCTGCAAAGTTGATTAGACTTTGCAGAATGACGTTGAGCAACACACGCAGCTCCGTCAAGGTAGGAAATGACCTCTCCGAAACCTTCAATACCGAAAGAGGTTTCAGGCAAGGCGATCCACTGTCTTGCGATCTCTTCAACATCATCATGGAGGGGATCGTACGAAAGGCCGGTGTGCATCGTAATGGCACCATTTTCTATAAAGGTCTCCAGCTCCTTGCTTACGCTGATGATATTGATATTGTTGGCAGAACCAAGAGAGATGTTACCGCTGCTTTCGCCGCTATCGAAAAGGAATCAGCCAAAGTGGGTTTGACGATAAATGAGGGTAAAACAAAGTATATGCTGTCTACAAACAAGGGAGCTCGGCGTTTAGACTCCCACGTTTCATCCGGCAGCTATAACTTTGAAGTAGTCAAGGAGTTTGTATACCTTGGCACCGCCATTAATACTAACAACGAAATCAGCCTGGAGATAAAGCGAAGAACAATAATTGCTAATAGGTGCTACTACGGGCTCAGTAAGCAACTAAGTTCCAGAGCCCTCTCTCGATCGACAAAACTAACACTCTACAAGACGCTCGTTCTACCTGTGCTGCTTTATGGCGCTGAGGCATGGGTAGTTTCGCAAACTGACGCAGCCGCTCTGGGGGTGTTCGAGAGAAAAGTTCTTCGCAAAATCTTCGGTCCTGTTCGAGTCGGCGATGACTATCGCATCCGAATGAACCACGAGCTGTATGAGCTCTACGGAGACATTGACGTAGTTCGGCGTATAACTGTGCAGCGACTACGCTGGCTGGGTCATGTCCATCGTATGGACGACGAAGCTCCAGCGAAAAAGGTGCTCGAGGCGAGGGTCGCTGGTCAACGACGACGAGGGAGACCATGCCTCCGATGGATGGACCAGGCTGAGGAAGCCCTAACCGCACTTGGTGTATCCGATTGGAGAAGGCGCGCGCAAAGCAGAGGCGCCTGGCGAGAGCTGATGAGGTCGGTCGAAATCCGGACACGGGTTGTCACGGCCACCTAAGTAAGTAAGTAAGTTTCTGTGAAGTTTGGTGTTGATTGGTCAAGGGGGCCTGGTATCTCCCATATAACCCAAATTTGCTCTATAGCCTACAAACCTACAAAAAAAAAAATTCTATATATCAGACATTTTTAATCGTTTAAAACTTAAATTTAGTAACTTTGTTCAGATGATTACTGTCGGCAACTGTACAAAAATAGGCGTGGTCGTACTATATCTACGCCCACTTTTCATAAATAATTTTCGTCCTGAGATTCCTGAGTTCACGTTTTGATAGTGAATCTTGGTATCTACACTGAGAAAAAAACCTACTTTAAAATTAAACAAAAAATTTTAAAATATAAATTTAACGCGTTTGTGT
This sequence comes from Coremacera marginata, assembly GCA_914767935.1. NCBI lineage: Eukaryota > Metazoa > Arthropoda > Insecta > Diptera > Sciomyzidae > Coremacera > Coremacera marginata. Next base: position 53,085,327 of record OU612047.1, read on the forward strand.
TTCTACAAAACAAAATTTAAAACAAGCGTGTTTAAATTTTTTTTTGTATAATCCTCATATCATATTCTCATTCTCATATAAAGCTCATTTTGTTTTTTGTATAATTTCCTCTTATTATTTCTTTTTTATAACAAAAAATACGTCGCTATCTGAGATTGAATTAAAAAATTATGTGTAGTAGAATTATTGAGCAGACAATTAAGACCAAGCTGAGAAAAACATTTGATTGTTTGAAAATATTTTTTAATTGGACTTACAAAATTTGAAGGTAAGGTGAAATAAAAACTAATTAATTACTTTAATATATAAAATATTTCAATATTTTAAGCCGCAATAAAGCAAACATACTTCATCGAATGGATTTTACATTTAGTATTCGAGGGGTCCCAGGGGTCGCTGATCACGAATCTGGTGTCAAAAACGCGAAGAAGTTAAAAAAAATGGCATCGAAAAAATGGGTGTTGAAAATATTTGTTTTCAATATAAAAATTTTTGTTTTAAATTGTATTTTTAAATAAATGCTTTTAAACTGAAAATGTTTACTTTAAAAGTTTATTTAGAAACATAGTTTTGAAAACAAAAGCTTTTGTTTTAAATATTACTTTACAAACATTTGTGTTTAACTTAAATGAAATTGTTTAAAGCTCTATTTCAAAAACATATTCGTTTTATATGAACACAATTTCATTTAATTTTAACACATATTTCCCTCAGTGTAGGTGTTATGGGTCTAAGTGACAGGCACTATGTATATATATAAATGTTGTCACGCCCACTTAACTCCTTACTTACTTAGGTGGCCATAACAACCCGTGTTCGGGTTTCGGCCGACCCCATCAGCTCTCGCCAGGCCCCTCTTCTTAGCGCGCGGTTACCACCAAGTGCGGTTAGGGCTTCCTCGGCCTGGTCCATCCATCGCAGGCATTGTCTCTCTCGTCGTCGTTGACCAACAGCCCTCGCCTCGAACACCTTTTTCGCTTAAGCATCGTCATCCATACGACGGACATGACCCAGCCAATGTAGTCGCTGCACAGCTATATGCCGAACTACGTCAATAATGTCTTCGTAGAGCTCATACAGCTCGTGGTTCATTCGGATGCGATAGTATCGCTGACTCGAACAGGACCGAAGGTTTTGCGAAGAACTTTTCTCTAGAACACCCCCAAAGCACCTGCGTCAGTTTGCGAAACTACCCATGCCTCAGCACCATAAAGCAGCACAGGTAGAACGAGCGTCTTGTAGAGTGTTAGTTTTGTCGATCGAGAGAGGGCTCTGGAACTTAGTTGAGTAGTAGCACCTATTAGCAATTTTTGTTCTTCGCTATATCTCCAGGCCGACATCGTTGTTGTTATTAATGGCGGTGCCAAGATATATAAACTTCTTGACTACTTCAAAGTTATAGCTACCGGATGAAACGAAGGAGTCTAGACGCAGCGCTCCCTTGTTTGTAGACAGCATATACTTTGTTTACCCTCATTTATCGTCAAACCCACTTTGGCTGATTCCTTTTCGATAGCGGCGAAAGCAGCGGTAACATCTCTCTTGGTTCTGCCGACAATATCAATATCATCAGCGTATGCATGAAGCTGGACACCTTTATAGAAAATGGTGCCATTACGATGCACACTGACCTTTCGTACGATCCCCTCCGTTCAAGAGATGATATGAGAATTGTCAGATAACTTAAGGAATATCCGGAAAAATCGGTATGTTGATATTGTGAATGAACTTAAGCTCACAAGACGTAGCAGGACTGAAAAAATCCATTTATTTCTCGTAAAAATCGACTGGCTCGCTTAAAATTTGCCAAGGAGCACATCAAAACAAGCCCGAAAACAAGTGGAAAACACTCTTATTTTCAGACGAATTCAAGTTTAACTTGAGGCATTCGGATGAACATATTCGAATTCGTAGACCACCTAACAAAAGACTTGATCCCTTGTACTGTAAAGGGGCTGTAAAGCACGGAGGCGGCAATGTAATGGTCTGGGGATCTTTTTCTGGGATGTTGGGTGTCGGGTCCCTCCATAGAACAAATGGTATCATGGACAGGTTTATGTACCAAAACATTTCGAAAACTGTCATGTTCCTCTACGCTAAGTGGAATATGCCCCTGTCATGGCAATTACAACATGACAATGAACCAAAACACACAGCGAGGTGTGTCAAAGATTGGATAAGAACTGAGCAGATCAACGTTATGGAGTGGCCAACACAATCCCCAGACCTTAACCCGATCGAAAACCTCTGGGAAATTGTCAACAGAAGGATAAATCGCGAAGGAGTGGGTGGAGATAAAAATAAGCTTTTCATGGTCATAGCAGATGCTTGGAAGTCAATAGACATGAAAACAATATATAACCTGCTTGCTTCCATGAAAAAAAGATGCAAGGCCGTGCTTGATAATAAAGGATTTTCGACCAAATATTAATATTATTGTTTAGTCCAATATGTTTTGTCGAGCGAATTTTTGACACTTTTGTTTTCGTTGAATAAGTTTTTAATTTTAATTGATTTTAATAAGCTAAATTCCTGTTTTCTTATCAAGCACATACAAACGTTCTTGTAATTTAAATGCAATTGGTGGTACACTTCATTAATAGTTACAGAGATTTTGTTGATTTATCAAATGTACTAAAATTGTCCAATATGTTTTGTCCAACACTGCATTAGGCGTAGGCAAAACAGCTAAAAACCATTTTCTCCTCTGTTTCTCAACCGATTTCGATGATTTTTTTTTTAAATGAATCAAAGTAGGGAGAAGAAGTGCACTGAATAGTTTTTAAAGAGAGAGTCGCTCGAGGGTGGTACCGTTAAAATCGATTTTAATAATTTTATTTTTTTAATGAATCAGAGTAGGGAGAAGCACCGAAGAGTTTTTAAAGATTAATGCTAGCTGGAATATCCAGTGTCGCTCCGGAGTGTTATGGCGAAAAGGGTTAATATCGACCTCTGGTTTACTCTGGTATAGACAGATAAAAGATAGAATATAGTTAGATAAAAAATATCCTATAAAAACAAATTGACACCCACCATTTTTTGTCAATAACAAAGCCGTCTTCGATAGTCAAATAAAAAATTACATATATTTCACCATATAATACATCTGAATTTGGTACACCTGCAAAATTACAGCCCTATTCTACCAGTTTAATAAAGTTCCCACAAAATAGTTAATATTAACAAGTTGTTAATGTTGTTAATGTAAATTTAAAAGTTCTTTTCTTTACAATATTGTTAATTGAACAAAGTATCTTAACAACAACATGATCTTAAAATTTATGTGTTTAGCTAGAGAATTGTTGTGAAAAAAATAAAAATAATATAAATAATAATATAATATTGAATTGAAATAAATAAGACTGTGAAAAATGGAAGAATTTTTACGTCTTTTAGCTAATGAAGAAGATCAACGAAAGGAAAAAATTGGACGACGGCGTTATTTAAAACGTCTTCAAAATGAAAATGATTCATTTAATCTATCTCTTTATCTATTTTTTTTTTCTATCATACTCTAAATACAATTAAATACCGAATTGAAAAATCCAAATATAATAATATACATATGCCAGCCAACAGTTGAGGGTGCTGCCGGCAAAAATTGTATATAAAATAGGAGCTGCTCCTGCGTGGTTCACAAGGTTGCTAGTCAAAATTCGGAACAATTTCCACGAAAATTACCCTTTTCACACATTATCATAAACTAAATACCGTCAAATTTACCACGGTCAAAATAAACAAAAAATTCCCACCGCAATTAAAAAATACCACAAAAAATGCCGCGATCATTTAAAATTACCACAAAAATACCGCGCTTTTTAAAAATACCACCAAATATCCCATATGCATTGCAAAATCCCAAAAATCGCATTAAAAAATACCACAATAAAAAAATATTTTCGGAAAATCTGGAGATGTTCAGAAAGCATTTTATATTAAGAAATAGAAAACGTACGAACAAGGTCGTAACACTTGGCTTACTCTAACCCTTTACAACTACAATGAACGCCGTATTTATGATGTTCATAGCATAAGAGCGATATATTTACAGAAGCGTATTTTGCAACAACAAAAATTTAAAATCGTGGTGTAAACAGAGCGTTTAATGCGTATAATGGCAATTATTTTATATGAAGTTTTTGCTTAATAAATGTGCAAAAAATCATTTGAAAAAAAAATTCCCAAATTCCCACGGCAACTGAAAAATAACACACTGAACTCCCACGCTAATTAAAAAATACCACGCTGAATTTAAAAATACCATGGGAGTTCCCAAAAAAAAAATTCCCAAGGGCAATGAAAAATGACCACGAATGGGATTTTGCCCACATAACTGCCAACCTTGGTGGTTCACTCAAACTTTATTTGGCTATCAAAAAAATGTAAATATGTGTTTTAAATAAAAAAAAAATTCTGAGATTACTTAATTCTTCGCATTTTCCATTTTGCTTGCTGATATAATAAACAATAAAATTTTATAGAAAAAAACAGCTGGAGTTTGAATGCTGTGAGCATAATAGAATTATAAGGTAGGCTAAGGAGATTCACCACACCGATCTCGAATGTCAAAATGTATTTTAGCATTGCCACTTTTCTGTATTATTAATGAATGTGGGACAAATAATAAGAAAGGGAATTATTTGTAGGATAAATAGGACAATTTACGACAATTGTATTTACAATGAATAAAGGACTGTTTTGTGATTTGAAAGCTTAGTTTCAAATTATTATTGCTCATTAGTTCTTGTTTTACTTTTCGTGTTCTTAACTTTGTATAAAAAAATGTTATTCTAATGTGCATTCTAAATCTAAAAATAATTTTCTTACTGCCGTCTGACAAAGAAACTGTTGAATACGGCAGCACCGTATTTTATAATTTTGACATTTCAGGTCGGTGTGGTGAATCTCTTTACCCTACCTTATAATTGTATCATGGCTGTGAGTTTCACTTCCTTACCACTCGTGATGAACTTTAAGCTTTTTAGAGCTTTCAAATTGTAAATGATTTTTTAGAATATGAACATTTACATTACATAACAATAATATTAACAAGAGCTCCTTAACAATTCCTTGTTAAGTTAACAAGCAGAATAGAGCTGTTAATCTATCTATCCAAAATGACACTGCAAGGACCTCTCAACCCATTTGTTATCAAACGAGGTTTCAGACCATATCGTGAGACTTTTTTAATTTAATCAGAGGAAAAGATCATCCGAGCTGCTGATCTAACATTTCTTAAAGCAAAACTTGCATTTTTTGTAATAAAATTTAATAATTTTTACAACAAAAATAAATTAAGCCTTATTAACTAAAGTTCTGTGGCAAAAACAAAAAAAAAAACTAAAGTGCAGTTAAAAAAAAACACATTAAAAAATAAAAAAAAATGTTTCGAATCACCCTGTACAATAACCCCGAAATTAGTTTTTAATTTTTATTTTCTAACTACATATGTAGCACAAACAAATCTTCAACTTTTGAAAAGTTGCAGATTTTATAACAAAAAAGAGCCAAAAAAGTGCACTGTACGCCGTTCAACGTTCGGTTATTTATATCTAAAGATGCAGTAAAAAGTTGTATACATTCTATACGATAGCAGAGCTTAATGATCTTGACCTTGCTCTTTTTTAACTGCGTATAGCCTATGCTTTTGTTATTTATTTGGCACATTCACATTTTACGTAATAGTTATTGTTACGTATTTTTTAAGGAATGCTTTTAGCTAAACTTTTTTGTTATAACCAGCGAAAGCAATTTTTGAATAACTTCATGATGATTGGCAATAATAAATATCCGGAAAAAAATGTTATTTACCGCAAAACAAACCGTCATGTTACACAACAACTTAGCCAAGTTAATGTATTGATAAAAAGCACGCGCTGCTTGGTAAGAACACCCACAGCTGGGTTGGAATGAGCTAGGAAAAAAACCACCCAACGGTTGTAAAAAGCAAAACAACACTAATGTTTGTGAGTAAAAGAAAAAGCCATTGGAAAGAAACATAAATAAAATGAAACAAGAAATAATAATAATAAAAAAATACCAAGAAGTGAATCACGTGTGACTCGGAAGAATACGTGAACTGAAATGGAGGGAGAGAGGGGGAGAAATAGAACAAATAAGAAAGAGAAGCGCAAGAACGCAAGCGAGTGTAGAACAGAGATAGAAAATACTAGAAGTAGCAGCAGCAGCAGTACGAGTAAAAGTGCGTAGAAAAGAGTAAAGCAGAAATAAACGGAACAAAACAAAACAGCGGCAAGCAGCACAAAATTCTGCAGAGCGCCGAACTGCTGTTGAATGGCAAAATAACAGAATTATTTTAGCAGAAAACTACGAATGGACGAAGCAAAACAGCAGAGGCTACAAAATTTGTGCAGCACTTAAATCAGTGTTTGAAAGACAACGCGTTCGAAAGGAAGCAAACCATTCAAGAGGCGCATAAAACGCAATTCTATCTTTACAATTCCGAACCCTTTTTTTTAGTTAACATTTCTTCAAGTGAAACTTAAAAACTGTTAACTACTTTTCTTTTTCCCTCCATATCTAACACCCCTAACTTGGTGTTTTTGAAGTGTGTGTAGAAATTTTTAAAGCATTTTTTGTTAATTCGAGTGAAAATTTAATTATAACTAAAAAAAAAACTACGGATTGCTTAAGTGTAGCTTGTAGCACACTTGTGTTGAACTAGTTGCTGTTTTAACAACAATTACAGTGGAGTTGCATAAAATGCTATAAAATGTGTTGAATAAAAAAAAATAAAATAAAAAAAAAAAAATAGGAAGTTTTGACGGTAGTGATTTTTTTTTGTTACATTCAAAAATTATATGATTTGGTCACATTCAGCAGTTGTTGAAGTAAACAAAAATTACAATAAAGTGTTAAGTCAAGGATTGGGTATACTTGAGTTAAATGTTGTTGTTGTTGCTGTTATATATTTCTATATAACAAGCGCATATTGCAAATAAATTGGAAAAGAAGTGCCGTTAAAAATGTCGTTAAAAAAGTGATAAATTTAAAAAAAAATTACTTAGAGGGCTTAAAAATCGTTAAAAATTTTAAATAATATCTTTATAAAACTAAATTTTTGCTTCAAATTAAAAAAAAAAAATACTTGCTAGAGCTAGATGCTAGAGCCTGTGCAAAGTTTTAAGTTATTTATTTGTAAAGATATTTTTATATATTCTTCGCATTTTGTAATAAATTTACATTTTATAATAAAAATTTTTTTTTTAAAATCTCGTAATTGTTTGTATCATGACTATGCACATTTTTTTTTATAAATCATTAAAAATTTTCTCGAAAAAATAAGAAATAAATATAAAATAAATATAAATAAAATAAAAAATTAAAAAAAAAAATAAATAAATAATTAAATGCTGTTCCTAAATGCTTAAAGTTATAACTTAAGCATCTATATACACATTTTTAATTATACCTCACATTAAGTTTACAAAAGAACATAGCTGTCAAAAAATATTTTTTTTTTTTTAAATATCAGTATTTCTCTTTTGCATAACTACCGAATCATAATTTTTTTTTTTTTAAATCATTTGAAGACAAAAAAATCGAAACATATCCTTGAACGTCACCAACATCGCCATCAATTGCTTTAAATTAATATAAAAAAAAAAAAAATAAAAAGATATTAATTATTTATCTATAAACACATTTTTAATTATACTGCGCATTTGATTTACAAAAAAACGAAGATGTGAAATAAAATTTTTTTTCAAAAGATCAGCATTGTTTTCGTTTTGCGTAATCATCTTATTATACAAATATTTTTGTAAATCATTAAAAAATTACTTAAGAAAATTTTGAATACATTTAAAATGCTGTTAAATAAAAAAAAAAAAAACGAAAAAAACAAACAGAGTAAAGTAACAAAATTGGAACATGTCCTTGAATGTCATCATCGTCGCCATTAGTTGTTAGTCCTTTCAATAATGCACTTACAGTAGCATCAGTTTCATCAGTCACAGTCGCAGCAACAGTGCAAGCGTGAATAAAATCGTCAACAAAAAAAGTACTCCTCAGCTTTAGCAGTGGGAAAAAAACAAAGAAGAAGAAGAAGAGAAGTAAAAACAGAAAAAAAACAAAATATACTCAGATGATGTAACTTTAAGATGAAATCCAACAAAGAGCGCGAATTGTTCACAGAAAAAAAGGACGCGGTTTTTGTTTAAATGCATTGTTGCGTTAACAAACACACACACACACACACCCATACATGCACTTAAATCACGAATTACGACTGAATGTCGTCGTTTATGCTATTGTTTGCAAAACATATTTTGTGCAACAGTGTTGCCAGCTTTTTACAGCTATATGAGGGGGTTATGTAATTTATGACAATTTTAAGTAGTTGCATAAAGCTTCGAAATGTTGAAAACATGTTCGCGTTCATTAAATGTTTCAGGCGAATGTTTTATATATACATAAATTAATGGCTACTTTTTGCAAAAAAAATTTTATAAACATTACCAGTTTGAGGTTTTAACATTCGGCGATATCAGAAGAAGTATTCAAAATATGTCATGATAGTGATTTGAAGTATTTTATGTGCTGGTAAATATTTGCCATAGATATTTCGAGAAACAAATTGTCGTGAGAGAAAAAGGAACAAGTCTAGTTTAAAAGGCCGTCTCCACTTACAATATTTGATTGCATGCGATCTGTCAAATTGAATTTCATGAAATCCAGATATCATGATACAATTTTTGGGTGAAAAACTCGCTTATAATTGGAACTTTTAAAGTTTCATAAGCAACCGAATTGTTTATAAAAGTTTATTAACTTTATAAATAGTTTCTTTCATCCGCCAGTTAATTTTTTATGTTTGCAGATTTTTGGAAAAATTGCAAGCAATGCACACACACACTTAAATATTTTAACAGCTAATTTCATGAAATATGTCTCATAAAATATTTCATGAGATATAAAATTTCATGAAACGAGCGGTATACACTTGCGATATCGATATCATGAAATATTTCATGAGATCAAATATTGTAAGTGAAGACGGCCTGTTATGAATTCGCTTAAATTTCAAATAATTGCTTAGTACAAGGCATGGCAGAATTAAAATTGTATCGTGGTAATTGTATAATGGTATTGGAAAAAAGGCCACTATCATCTCTGTGGACCAAGCAAAAGTCCAGAAATTCAGCAGGTTTATTAAAGTAGAATTAAGCCGAGAAAAATATGATTGGTAAAATTGCATGCGAGAAAAATATCATGAGAGACAATATCATGCGATGAATATATCATGATATAACTACATTACCACAGAAATATAAAAACATACAAGTAAAAATTTTACCTAAATAAATCTTGAGTAAAGGCTTTATAAGGCATGTTTCATATAAAGGGTGGTTAAATTTTAAGGGCCGATGTTGATTTTGAATAAAACAAATTATTTAGGAAATTATTGTCATTTCTTTTTATTATGATAATATTGGTATGGTTCAATTATGTATTGAACAAAATATCTGCCAAATGACCGGCCTGATTTTGGAAAAAATACGGCCCGATGATGCCGCCAGCCCATAAACCGCACCAAACGGTCACTCCTTATGGGTGCATTGGTTTTTCGACAATCACTCTTGGATTATCATTCTCGCAAATGCGGCAATTCTGCTTATTGACGAATCCACTGAGGTGAAAATGTGCCTCATCACTGAAGATGATTTTCTTCGAAAATTGATCATCCACTGTTGCCATTTCTTGCCACCATTCTGACCATTGACGATGCTTGAAATGGTGAAGAGACTTTAGTTCTTGAGTCAATTGCACCTTGTAAGCGTGTAAATGCAAGTCTTTATGCATAATGTTCATCAACGACGAGCGTGAGCGGTGCAATTGTTGGGCACGACGACGAGTTGAGGTGGACAGCTCTTCAGCCACACTATCGCGAACAGCAGCAATATTTTCTGCAGTACGAGCTGTACGAGCATGCACTGGTGTTATCACATCTCCTACAGACCCGGTTTGCTCAAATTTTTGCACGATTTATCCGATTGTACGCACATTTGGACGATTAAATTGACCGAAAAAATCACGAAGTGCTCGATATGCATTTTGATTTAAACGCCCATTTTCATAAGCCTGAATAACTTTGACGCGTTGCTCGATTATGTATCTTTCCATGGTTCAAATTGAGTTAGTCTGAAATTGAGAAATGCCAAATGAAATGCAGAAAAAAACTTGACGTTTGGTGTGATTCCCATTCAACATCGGCCCATAAAATTCGGCCCACCCTATACAATGCCTCTTCGAAATTTGAAAATTTTTTTAACGGCCAGTTTAAACAATAGATAATGTTTTGCGGATTTGGTCATCTATGCACAACAACAATATTGAGTACAGGGTTGTCAATATTCGAAGCGCCCATTTTATTTTTAAATAAATCAAAGAAACCACAATTTTTTGTCTGTTCGTCATGAATATCATTTAATTGGGTTCAAGTAGATTTGCTTACATCATTTCTTGAATATGATATCTCGTAAATGGTCGCCATTGGTCTCTACGACATATTGTGCCCGTTTTGCAGCATTTTCCATGGTTTTCTTCAACATTTCGATGGGAATGGCGGTTATTTCTTGACGGATGTTGGTTTTCAGCTCTTCTAGGGTCTTTGGCTTGTTGACGTAAACCTTTGATTTCAAATAACCCCACAAAAAGAAGTCTGGAGGCGTTTTGACATCAAACCATTTTTTGACATCAAACGGCCAGGGAACAATTGCTTCAAAAAATCGATTGTAGTGCGGCTTGTGTGTGGTGGCGCGCCGTCCTGTTGAAACCAGTAGTGCCTGATACGCTTTCGACGAACGATTGGCATGAAAAAATTGTTTATCATATCGCGATAACGCTCCTGATTGACAGTAACTCTGTGGCCATTATCATCTTCGAAAAAGAACGGCCCAATGAGCATTTTAGCACAAACGCCGCACCAAACAGTGACTTTTGCATCGTGAAGAGGTACCTCTTGAATCTCTTGTGGATTTTCAGTTTCATACAAACGATAAATTGTTTTCTTGGAAGGCGCACTTTTCACTTTATTAATTTTTTTAAAAGCACGTTGAGTTTTCACTATTGACTTGTTTTGTTGAATGTAAATTTCAACAATTTTAAAGCGTTCGCGTGGCGTGTACTGTTCCATTGTAAACATTTGCATGGAATGACGCTTCAAACGCGGTATGTCATTAGTCGATTTGGCATCACTGCAAAAAGTTATAGTGTTGCCAGATGGGCTCTTCGAATAAGGGCTACCCTGTAAAAGTGAAGCCTTTTCTAATAATGGTATATTGCTTATTGCTTAATATCACTTTTGATGCTGTTTCATATTTATAACGCCATTTCAAAATTTTGAATAGAAATGATTTATATTGAATTTATAAATAAATAATTAAATTACTGTTCCATTGGCTCCAATAATATTGTAAATGCGATTTGGCATACTTGCAATTCATTTTTTTTTTAATGTATTTCAATCAATTTTGCTCCATTCTTCGAGAATAACTAATTTCCATTCTTTCACGTTGCCAAATTGTCTGTTATTTTTATACACCTGGCGTACAAGAACTCTCCACACATTCTCGATGAAATTACAATCTGAAAAGTACGCCGGCCACTCCAATAAACCAATGTTATTGGTCTTAAACCATCTCGATTTACGTTGATTGCCGCATTATCTTGCTGGAAACTAGTTGTGTCTGTCCATTTTTTCCAAAAGTGGAGTCTAACTGCTCTCCACTAACACGAGTGTAGTCAGCGCTCTTCATGCTAGAACTTTCAATTTCAGAAAAAGCATCCGCCCCCCCCCCCCCATCATCACATTATCACCACTAAAACATCTTTTTGAAAACGGAAGTGGTTCGCGGCGTATGTCATACTAATAATGCCGAAATTCATCCGGGTCATCAAGATTCCATTTTTTTTCTTTGGAAAAAATCACATGTAAGTAATAACCCTGAACGTGGGACCCTTTTTTAAAACATTATTGAAAACCTGATTGGTTCTCAATTTGTTCCTATGTTCCTTTTTGCAAATTCCAAGCTCGTTCTCTTATGTTTGCTAGTAAGAGCAGGAACGCACTTCATAAGTTCACTGCGAATATGTTTACACTGATGTAGCACTCTCCATACCGGTATTCGGGAAACTTCTTCAGCAACAACACTCCGCAACTCTTTTAAACTGTGTGTAGTGTTGCTCGCAGCTCGGATTATTTTCCGCTGATCGTGGTTAGAGAATTTTTTTTTTTGGCCCGTTAAAAAATTTTGAATCACTCAATAGCTGCGATTAATTCTACGCCCGATTTCCCGAATAGAATTAGGAATTTCTGTGAATTTCTTTAAGAATTTTCATTTTTCCCATTTTTCGCAAGTAAGTTGGGTTGCACGAGGCATTCCGGTCTAAATTTTATTCTATTGTTAAGGTCTTGAAAACTGAATACAGAATTTTATTAATACAACTACACTTAATACAATAAACTCTACACTTCAAACGCAGCAGAAGGAATAATTGCAAGTGGCGTTATAAATATGAAACAGCATTAAAAGTAATATTAAGCAATCACTATTGTTGTTGTGCATAGATGACCAAATTCGCAAAACATTCTCTTTTGTTTAAACTGGTCGTTACAAAAATATTTCAAATTTTGAAGTGGCGTTATATATATATGAAACACACCTTATAAACTTCCATGAATAATCCTTAAAATAAGTTTTATACAATGTCTATACAAGGAGAAAATTTAATTCTTTATTCAAAAACTTATATAAAGCTATACAAATGCTTTATATAAGCACATGAGTAAATTTTTCAATTAAGTATTTATTCAGTATTTATTCAGATTTTATTAATACGCATATTTCTGCAATTATATATCATATCATTATAGAACAGAAAATTTTGTACATTAAAAAATTTTTTGTATATTTACCATGGTCACCCAGTGTGGATTGAACTTGGAACCTTTTTATCGACAGCAACCATATATGTAATACTTTTATATTGGCAGTACACTCAAGGTACATTCCTCAACATTAGAGTACAGATATATTGTTATATGAGTGAACAAATATATGAATGAATGTACCTGAAATTAAATTTCAAAATAAAAAAAAAACAGGAGCGGCGCGAAAGCTTTCAGTTAAAATTTTATGGCTTCTCAAGTAAAAATTTCACCTTAATAAACCTTGAAATAAATTTTATACAATGTCTATACAAGGATAAAAGGCGTATTGAAATTGAATTCTTTATTCAAAAACTTATGAATAAAGTGGCGGTGAATAAATAAACTTATGAGTGGCGGCCGTGGCGTAGTGGGTAGAGTGTGTGACTCTTACGCCAGAGAACCCAGGTTCGATTCCTCCATCCGACACAGAAAGTTTTTAATCGAATTAATTTTTCTGTTCGGCCGTTACCTCTCTGCAGACAATGGCAAACCTCAGAGAGTAAAAACTGCCATGAAAAGCTTCTTGAGAACATAAGCCGTTCGGAGTCGGCGTAAAACATGTAGGTCCAGTTCTCTATCATTTGTGTGCAAACATTTCACATCACACACAACACAATTGATCATAAGAAGCTCGGTCAAAGTCCTTTTAAGGGCTGCAATGGCCATTTCGTTTTTTTTTTTTTTTTTTGTTATTCAAAAACTTATATAAAGCTATATAAATGTTTTATATAAGCACATGAGTAAATTTTTCAATAAAGTATTTATTCAAGGCAACTCTGAAATTGTAATAAAATCAGATTTTTTTAATACGCATATGTCTGCAATTATATTTCATTTCATTATAGAACAGAATTTTGTACATTTAAAAAAATTTTGTATATATGCCATGGTCACCCAGTGTGGATTGAACTTTAAACCTTTTTATCGGCAGCAACATACACTAGCCACTCGTCTATTCAGAAACTTGCTTGAATAACGTTGAAGTTATTCGCTATTTTCTTTATATTTTCCTCAGCAAAACTTTTTAAAAGCCTTACATAGGGAATTATATCAGTTGATGTAAAAATAAGTTTAGTTTTTAACATAAAATTAAAGGCTTTATCATAGCTGAAATAATTGAATTTTGTTGAAATACGCATCGTTTTTTTTTTAAATTGTTGCCATTTTTAAGGTCATTTCATTATGTTTCTCTCATAGAAATTTCGGTGCTATTGGCAAAAAACTGGGATTATCACTTGGTGCTAGGTCTTGCTTTTTACATCAGAACTTCACAACCAAGCTCCGGAGCTTCTGGCGAGTCACTATCCATGTGTGTGGCCTGACGTTGTCCTTATAAAACACAATTCTTCTCTTACTAGCCAAAGCTGGCCACTTCTGGACAATTGCTTCCTTCGGGCAGTCGAATTGTTGACAGCACAGGTCCAAATTAAGAGTTTGGCTGTAGGGGAGCAGCTCATAGTAGATGATTCCGTGGAAATTCTACCACACACACACGCAAACACCTTCCTGATCGTTAATCTTTGCTTGGCCACCGTTTGCGCCGGTTTTTGACTACGATGTTGTTGGAGGTGACCCACTTTTCATCAGTAGTCACCGTCTGATTCAGAAATGGGTCGATTTTGTTCCGATTTAACAGCGATTCGCTAATGAAAATTCGGTTGTGTGACGTTCATATATCGAGCTTCTATTGGTATTCAGCCTCATTCAAGTGGTTCCAAACGATTTTTTTGTGCAATGTTTAGCTTCAGAGCAATCGAAACAGTGCTTACATAACGGTCGGACTCGACGATTTTAATGATTTCAACGACATTTTCAACAATTGGCCATCTAAAAGATGCAATACACTCTGCATCTTTGGCATTAAAATTAACCGAATGGAATGGACGAAACCCAAATTGGGCGTGATTGGCTATTACAGTATCAAGACCATAAACACTATCATGGGCGTAGCCATGATTTTAATCAGAGGTGGGAAAAATTATTTTTTTCATGTGAAAAATGTATCAGCCTTAAGTTTGTAATAAAAAAATAAATAAAGCTTTAAAAAATATTAATAAATTCTATGCTTTTGAATTATAAGAAAAACTGATTTGAATTTCATAATTAAATACTAAAATTTTTATTCTAATGTTCAGGGGGCAACTACTTCCCCCCTGTCCTACCCTCGCTTCGCTCATGAATACTATTTACATTTTCAGCCGCCTGGCTTGTGATTTCACTTTTATCGAAGAAAACCTGTAAAGTATGGCTTATTTTCTCATTGCTGTTGTCCATTTTTGATGCGCGCTCAAACAAAACTGTGTCGAGCAATCACAATATCGACTGAGAACTTTTATTAGAACAAAATCTTATCTTTCCAACGCCATTAAGCGTAACCCAATCGCACTTATACAATTCGAGATACAGATTGCTTAAGCCATCTATTGGAAATTTTACTAAAGTTAAAAAATTCATAAATAATGCTTTATGTAAGGAAATGCACTTGAATAAAAATTTTCTTGAAAACTATCTAAAATCTTATCTTGAATAAGGCTTTATATAAAAAAAATACACTTGAGTAAAATTTTCATGTATACTCTTAAGAAATTTATCTTCGAATAGAGGAAAATTAAGAATTATACTTGAGTTAAAATCTTCTTAAATACTTTCTAAATATGTATCCTTGAATAAAGCTTTATATAAGAAATTAAACAAAAAAAAATTTTCAGATTTCAATTTAAAAGACTTTCAGATTTCAATTTAAAAGACCAAATTCAACCACATAATAAGACTGAATAAGAATAATAATAATACTAATAATAATAATAAAAATATTCATTGGATCTATGGTTAACCCCATGAACCACCTTAGACTGATGATAATTGCAGTGCATTCAATTGACCATAAAATCATCGATTAATGTCCAAAGAGTCCACTGAACTCTTAAAATATCCAATAAAGCATTTATGAACTTAAAAATAAGCATTTCTTTAGAGAGCTGTAGAAAAGTGGAGGGCATGGAATTATCATTTATGTGCAAGGAATTCACTGGATCCTTAAAAGTTCCAATGTATCGTTTAGGAGCTGAAAATCATCCATAGAACCTACAAAAGTCCGAATAACCCAGATTCTAATGAAGTTAAGCCCAGCCTAAGGCCAGCCGTTTGTGTGAATGAAGCCCCAAAAAGTAAAAATAAAGCAATCTGGTGCTTTTAAACCTATTCGAATTTTTCGTCCAAAGATTTCTTTAATCAGGCTTTTTGGTTATTCATACTTCAAAAACAGTTTCAATGCCATTAAAAATCTATTGGAATTAACTTAAAATCGTGAACGCGTTAATCTGTGTACACGTGAACGTACTTTTGCAACTTCACGTATACCATAGCTCGTGTTAAACATTGATGCGTAGTTCGAGTTCGTCACCTTATTAAAAATTCTCGAATACACGTGAACACGTGCTAACCACGTTCACGTGAAAATAAAAGCTCTAATTTCAACAGGGCAAGGGAGCGTTGGCTTAGTCTAAAAAAAACCATGATTCATACATATTGATATAGTATATGGAAAAGGTCAGTATATGCATTACATATAAGCGAAAAAAATACAAACCAGAGCCACAACATAACAGTAACAATAACAATAAAGATTAATGAACCAATTTACAATCGCGCATAAGAATCAAATTTTGTGCGATATGAAATAAAATTAAGTGGCAATTTATAAGGAGATAAAAAAAAAAACAAGTCAAAAGCGATGAACCGGTACAATCAGCTGAAATCAGACGAAGCCACTATTAAATAAATAAAACAAAAAAAAAAAAAAACTAACTGACCTTCAGCATGATGAAAAAGAGTTTCAAGTGTGAGTTGTGGAAATAGAGAGATATATTAAGGGGATATATGTAGAATTCAACATAGAATTAAAATTAAATGCAAATCAATTAAAAAATAAATATCGATTAAAATTTGAAATTTTGATATATTGAAGTGCTACAAGGTTGGCAGCTTTTGCATGTAATCATGTGTGTCTGCCTAAAGAGCACACATAAAAGCAACAACAACAACAACAACAACAACAGCAACAAAATAAAAACAACCAACTTTGTGTTGAATCAACAAATGCTAGAAGCGTGCTATATTGAAATTTTCAGAATTCCGATTTATTGAATTAGAATTGTTTTGCAATATTACAGCTACTGCAGAGTGAACAAACTCATTTTATTTTTATTTTGATTTTTATTTCACTTTTAAATGAATTTCAGATAAGCCCCAAACAAAATAAATAAAATTAAAAAAACTGTCTTAAATCAATTTAAACTTCCTAAATACGCGTTATATGAAAACTTTTCTTCCATACAAAATCTCAAAACGCAAAAATAACTAAAACCAAAGCAGTTAATAATAAACAATAAACGCAACACGTAAACATTTACGTTAAGTTAAACACACTTTAAACGGCGGCACTGAACAACTTCCATTGGCATCAAAATGAGCCATAGATCGATTACGAGTCAAATACGAGGTGAGTGCAGCGTTAATGTATCAATGAGCAAATAAATAAAATACAGAAAATGTTTTCATTGCTTTACTTTTTTTTTTGTTTTTTTTTTCCATGTAAAACGTGCGTAAAATTAATGTGAAATGTGTGTAGCTAATGTTTGCCACCATCCAAGTTTTTTATTACTGCTTATTTATGCACGAGTGTGAAAAACGCCTTACATAAGTTTGCCAGAAGGTACAAGTATGTAAGTAAGAAACTAAGCAAATTAAATTAAAGTGTTAAGCTATCTAAAAGAAATTACTTGTAGGCCAGTAAAATGAGACAAAAAAAAAAAAAAAAATGTTCGTACAGAGGTTCAAAAAGTGAGTTTGTTGGTATTTGGCGGTCAAAAATCTATAACTTCTAAGCGAATGAAAAATTTTTAAACAGTTTTGGGGCATTTGAAAGAATAAACTTAGCCCTTTAATATTAGCTATAAAAATTTAGTTCCTGCAATTTCGTTTGCTATATTTTTTTTGGGTGGGAAATTGGTTTTTTGAAAATGTTTATACATGTTATGCCGTGCAACGCATTGTAGGCGTGATTCATATCCGATTTGAATCATTTTCAAAGATGTTCTTTATTTTGTAGAGGAGAAGATGTATGCCAAGTTTCAAGGCAATATCTCATAAACTATGGCATTTATGAAGCTTTTACTATATAGATGACGCCACTTTGTATGGGAGGTGGACTGGCAAATATACAGGGTGTCCCGCAATTGAGTACAACTATTTACGGAGGTGAAAGGTTATGCCGAGCTGAGCAAAAAATCTTATGGGAGGAGGAGGAGGGGGGTCTATTTTCACACTCTTAGGAGCTACACGGTTAATTAATATTTCACGACTTTGCTTCACGTTATTGTTTCTAGCACAAAAACTAACTTACATAAAACTTATTTTGGTAGCTCATTATAAAGGCAATAAAATCACCTCTCTAACGGCATATCAAAAAACCCCACCAACTTAACCGATACCGAACTGTGATCGTGTGAAGATGATATCAATCGGTTGAAACTACCAAATTTCAACTTTAAGTGCAAGTTTCTTAGAATTTTGCGTAAAAAATTAAATTTTTTTTTTTAATCAATTTTATAATTTATTTAATTTTCTTTTCAATGACTTAAAAAACATAAACATATCTTTAAAAATAAAAAAGTAGGCTGTACTAAAAAAATTATACCTATTAGAAAACAATGATAAATAATGACATTACAATTAGTTATGCAGTAGATAATATAGATACTAGATAATCTAATAATATAGATAAAATACATAATAGACCACAGCTCGGTAACAGTTAAGTTGGTGGGGTTTGTTGATATACCGTTGGAAAGGTGATTTCATTGCCTTTGAAATGAGCTATCAAAATATATTAGTATATTAGTTTATCTACTAGAAACAATAACGTAAGCCAAAGTCATGAATTATTAATTAACCCTGTTGCTCCTACGAATGTGAAAATAGACCCCCCCCCTCCCGCACGCTTTTTTGCTCAGATCGACATAACCTTTCAGCTGCGTAAATAGTTGCACTCAATTGCGGGACACCCTGTGCATATATTTTAAAGTTAGTTAAAAATTAATTTGTAAATTTGTTCGACCTCTTTGTTCGACCTTTTTTATTAATTAAGAGTTATATTTTTGAGTTAGTTGAAAATTTAAATTTTAACAAACAAAACATATGTTTAATATGTAATACGTATAAAATTAGTTCAATAAATAATTCGAATTAATTATATTTTAAAAATAAATGAAGTTTTTAATAGCCGGCCTGCAGTATCCGTATATGTAAACCAGCATAGTAGCAATATAATTTTTTGTATTATTTATTGTATTAATATTGCTGATGATTAACAAAAACAATAACAAACTACAAAAACGAAAGAAATATATGTATGCAAATACGTATTAATAACAACAACACAAGCAGTTACGATTCTTGATTTATATAATGGTTTATATGTAGTAGCGCTACGTTTTTTTTAATACCAAATATAAACGAATAAAATGAACGATACATTGCTTCTTTATATTGCAACGTCATATTTTCTCAGGCATCAGGCGGACAAAGCGACGCAACGCTACCCTAACTGGTTGGAGTCTGCAAACAGACTGAAAGCTTCTTAGCGGCGCAAGTATTTATATACGTATGCATTGCTTGTAAGGCTCTGAGAAGTTCATAAAACGATTCTATTCAACTAACAACACGATGTTGCGTTCGAGATTTTGGCACGAACTAAAGCAACAAGCATATGAACGTCAGCAGCAACTGAATCATCAATGCATTTTATCTCATACAAAAATATGAATTTTTCTTCTTTTCTTTTGCTATCGTGTGGCTTTATTAAAGAAGTGACAAAATCTAAGTTAGATATTCCTTTTATGCACAAAATAACTGATATTTTGACATAGATTTTATCTTTGTTCGATGAATATTAAAGGCTATATAAGTCTCTAAACTGTCCACCGAAAAATATTAGTCTTCGAATCAATGCAATGGTTTCGCATTTATTAGGGGCATCCCCTGAATGTTGGTTAAGTCTAAAAAACGAAAATAGTGCATCAAAAAACCGTTTGATCAAATTGCAAATTCTTTAAAAGAATCCAAAAGAATGGTTTTAATGCTATTTAATTTTTTTAGAAGAAAAATACTGAGAAGAAGCTTATGGAGCAAAAAAGTCGATGTTGGCACCAGAGAACTGCAAAACTCACATTTTGCTTGATTAAATCATTCACTGGAATTCTTACTCAACTCAACTCATTCAACAAAGTTCAGCGTTGAATAAAATCAGCGCACTACTGGCGAACGCGTCTTTTGTGTCAGTTTGAGTTTGAGTTCGTCTGATCGAACTCACATGTTTGCGTGAACGAGTGTTGGCGTTGAATAAAATAAAATGATGCTGCTGAAGGCATCGTTTGTGTGAGCTGATTGACGGATTGAATTCACATGTTTGAGTATTGGCGTTGAAGTGTATACGGATATGTGTTTCGTAAATGAGAACTCAAAGAAATAGTTAAATTTAGTTGTTTGCAGTCAATCGTTATAAAAACTTCACCCTTCTTCTTCTTATTCTCTTTTTCTCTCTTTCTTTGTCTGCGCACGAACAAACTCATACGTGTTGATTTTAGCTTTTTGCGTTTCATTCTTGATGAAAATAATCGTTGTTGAGCCCAACGAACAATCATGAAATATGTATCCGAAGACGTCCGTTGATTAAAATCACTGAGCGAACAGCGAGTGCATGCGTTCGAGCAAGTCTGATCGAATGAACGCAGAGTCATGATTTTTACAGTGTTGATTACGTATGAAAATTTTTGTGTGAGCTTTGCAGTTCTCTCGTTGGTACCACCCTAGCGCTGTTCTAGGGGTAATTTTAAGAAACTTTGACAAAGAAAGTATAGTTCTATCGAAGCCTCCCACTTTTTTAAAATAGGTATTTCTTCAAAATACTCAAGATTTGGCTTAGAAATTGCATAAAGAGAAGGGCATAGGCGAATTTTACGAATGGATAAATAAAATAAAAATAAAAATTGATACTCGTATATGAAATTTATAAATTTTACTAAGAGTTCTAGCACGAGCTTAGCCCAACTAGAATTCTGATTCGATTCGACATACAGTCTGACCGAGGCACAACTATTTTTTTGTTACATAAATCAACTTTTTGAGGAAGATTTTTAATATTCTTTATAGCGAAAATTTATTCGGTAAACCTTGCACTAATGTTATGAAAGGGTTAATTCTGCTTGGCATAAATGAATGCTTTTTAAAAATGGTGGACCTTCAAAATTTCGCTCTCACTCATCTCGCAGAGTATTGCGAGACACATACTCTTGTATGTGACTTACTTAAGTGTATTACTTTTGTAGTAAGAGCTGTACTCTTGTATGGAGACATCAACTTTTAAAACTTAAATGCCTTATAGTGCATCTCTCAGTGTAATTTGTTAATTAAATAAAACTTTTAATGTTGGTTTTTGCGAAAGTGGACAGCTCTTAACCGAGTCGCATATGAGATTCTTAAGATACAGTTTCGATCGCAATGAAATTTATGCATGTATGTGATAAAATATTACATCACGCATATACAATATAAAAGATATAACAATTTCCTACAAACATTATAAAAAAGTTACATTCAATTTTGTTATATTTAAATAATGTTGGTAGTATTGAATATATACATAAATTCTTATAAAACTCTGTTATGAGTATATATCTTAATTCTCTTGAGAGTATATATCTGCAAGAGATCTGTTAGTCTTGTCTAAGACAATGCTTCATAGAGTGTTGATCTCGTTTCAGAGGCTTAAGAGGTCGATATAAGGGCATTCTGAAAATTACAACTCGCACTTATATAGAGCCAAAATGAGCTTAGAAGAGTTTTACAAGACCTTACAGATATCGCTTAGAGTTAATCGTAAGTGTATCATTCTTAATAATTTCTCTTTAAGAAGTCTTAAGGGTAAAATAAAGATAGTAATTATTGGTTGGGTTGTACCCGCGAGCACCTTTCACGAACTTTTTCATTACTTTCTGGCATAATTCTGGAACAATTGTTGCAATGGCCATTTGGATTTAATATACCAGCTTCGGAATCGTTCGGAGTTTATGTGTATAGATCTTTACTTCGAGGAAATTCTTAAGGAAGAAGTCCAATGACGTCAAATCGCATGATTTAGGTGGGCAATTAAAATCATCTTGTAATGGTTGTAATGTAATGTAAAATGGTTGTAATTGGTCAGTCCCTAGGTCCCTAGGTCCCTACCTCCCTTTGATCTATATTAATTTTTTATTTTATTTTGTATAGGAGACACATACAAAAGTTTACAAAATTTGGTTAGAAGGCTAGGCAAATAGAGACATAGATGTGCACTGCAAATTTACAATTTTATTCTTTGGTTACCTTAAGAAGAACCTCCACTAAGATGCAAATATACATGACCGCTATTGAATTCTCGAGTAGTTTTAAGTTCAGTACAATTGATCATAAGAAGTCCTTTCGTGGGCTGAAATGGCCAATTACTTTAGTTTTTTTTTAATGGCAAGCTATCTCTATTCTCCTGACATAAATGAGAATTTGTATAAATTCTAATATAACACAAATATGATTGGGAGAATCTAACCCCTCTAACAAATGTGTCATTTTGAGTTGAAATTGGCTTAAAATCAAATCTGAATTTAGAGACCAATACCATTTTTTTATTATATAAAAAATGTATTCACATATACCTTATTTGAAGCTCAGCAGCATTTGGAACTCGTCTTTATGCGTTTTAATATTTTAGCATAATACATTTTAAGTCCCTCCCTTCTCTTTAATTATTCATCCCAAAATTACAAAAAAAAAAAGAAAAAATAACTAAATATAACTTTTCTTCACTGCCAACCTAGCACATCGGGTAGCGAATTTATGAGCTATGCAAATAATTTTGGGACTTAAGAATATGAGCTGTTAGCTATAACGAACAAGAAATATGGCCAGGAAAAAAAAATGTTGGTATGAAATGATGGTCAAAGCAATTTGTTTGGTAACATTAAAACAATGAAAAGAATTTGTTGCGGCCTGGGTGTGCGTGTTATTTTTGCGGTTGGCTGTGAAAGTGTGAGTGTGTATGTGTATGTTAGAATTTTGTTTGCTTTTCGTCTCCTAAAAAAAGAATTTGCAGGATTTTGTTTTGACTTTTTGCATTCAGAAAAAAATTGCGTTAAAATTAGAATGGTTTGAAAATTAAAAACTTTATTAGTTACTAGCTGAATACCCGGCTTAACTCGGGAGTTGATATAAATAATTTTCGATTTCATTTGTCAATTTGAAAAAACTTTTCACAAACCTTAGAAGGAATTTTGTGTGCATCTTTCAAACAGGTAACTTCGGCGAAATGAACAAAATGTAGCTTCAACATCTGAAAATTATGAGAAAAAGTTAGGGAAATCGTGATTTGTGTGTGCGTGCCGCCGATCGCTTGCAAAAATATATTTTTATGTTTTATATTGTATTCGATAGATTGAACATTTTTGAAAAAAAATCAGAGCAAAAACGAATTCTTGGCAATTCGCGAGGAAACCGGACAAAAATTAAATAAGCACTGAAAATAGAAATTGCAATGTCAAAACAACGCCAACTTATGAGGCAACTGAGTTGCTCATGTGTTGATGCGTACTAAAGAAGAAAAGACAAGATAAAGATAAATAAAGAAGAAAAGAAGATATTTATCACCCTTCGCGCTTTGCTACGCCTTACTGTATTTTGTAGTACAGCACCCTCTGGGGTTCAAGATATAGCAAAATACATAGCGCCAAAAGACTCATCGCACCCGAAAATCACTTATAAAAATTATACTTATCGGATGAGTTGTTTTGAGTTTTTGCGGTATTTGTACAACAGCGTCCTCTGGTTTTCTGGAGATAGATTACAAAAATAACGCCAAAGCCCTTTCCATACTCGAATATCAAATCCTATATATCCGATATACAAATTTTTATCTAAATCGGATGAACGGATTTTGAGTGTTTCACGATTTCTTAAGTGATTTATACTACAGCACCATCTGGTGTTAAAGATAGCGCAGAAAAAAAAGTCGAAGATACCCAGCGTATCCGAAAACTCCTATGTAAAAATTTTCACTCTAACCGAATGTACAGCTAGGATTTTTTTGATATTTTCAAAACATTTGTACTGCAGTACCCTCGGGTGTTCAATGTAGAACAAAATAGATGGCATAAAACTACCGTACCCGAAAACCTCTAAATACAAATTTTCATGTAAATCGGATGAATAGTTTCGGAGATAAACTATAATAACAAAACTCGTGGAACCCGATCACAGCGCCACTTACCGGGCCCAATTGCGAGTCTGAACCATCCAACATACACATGTACATTAACATACACACGTACGAATTGTGTAACAGCGCCCTCTATTTTCGAGAAAGAGCAAAAAAGATAGCACCAAAACCCTTGCCGTACTCGAAAATCACTATTTACAAATTTTTACACAAATCGGATGAGCAGTTTTGGAGTTTTTCTCGATTTCCTAAGAATTGTACTAAAGCGACCTCTGGTGTTCAAGATAGCACAAAAAAGATAAGTTTAAAACACTCACCGTATCATAAAACCCCTATATTCCAATTTTTATGCAAATCGGATGCACGGCTTAGGAGTTTTTCGAGGTTTTTCAAAATATTAGTACTACAGCGCCATCTGGTGTTCGAGATAGAACAGAGTAGATAAGTCAAAAAACAACCTCTACATACAAATTTTCATGCAAATCGGATAAACGGTTTTGGACTTTTTCGACGTTTTTTAAAATATGTGTACTACAGCTCCCTCTGGTGTTCAAGATAGAACCTAGTTTATTAGTCATGGAAACTCACCGTTTCTGAAAACCTCTATATACAAACTTTCAAGCAAACCGGATAAGCGACTTAGGAGTTTTTTAACGTTTTTTAAAATATGTGTACTACAGCGCCCTCTGGTGTTCAAGATAGCACAAAAAAGATAAGTTCAAAACACTCACTGTATCATAAAATTCCTATATTCCAATTTGTATGCAAATCGGATGCACGGCTTAGGAGTTTTTCGAGGTTTTTCAAAATATTAGTACTACAGCGCCATCTGGTGTTCGAAATGCAAGAGAGTAGATAAATCAAAAAAACTCAGCGTAGCCGAGAACCTCTACATACAAATTTTCATGCAAATCGGATGAACGGTTTCGGAGATAAGCTGAAAAAACGAATGCCTGGAACTCGATCGCAGCGCCCCCTACCAGGTCCAACCTTTTTTACTGGATAAAAAGTAGCCTATATGTTACTAGTAGTTTTTCTGCTAGAAACAATAACGTGAATTAAAGTCGAGAAATATTAATTAACCCTGTAGCTCCTAAGAATGTGAAAATATACCACCTCCCCCTCCACCACCCCCTCCCATACGATTTTTTGCTCAGCTCGACATAACCTTTCAGCTCCGTAAATAGTTGCACTCAATTGCGGGACACCCTGTATATAGATAGATAATAGGAACTATCATAAGAATTTGGAATTTTTCAATAAAGATCTAAAAACAAAAATATATAAATTCAAATTGCGTTCTTATTTGCTGAAGGTTAAGTGGATCCTTAAGAGATTCCTGAGGTAAAACTCAGCCGTAGATAAAACCACGTAACATTATAAATAATAATTTTTAAATTCTTTGTTACCTTAATATCCACAAGTATGTTAAATTTACAGCAACACCGCAACACTATCACCGACTTAAAATTGATTAGAAGTTTATGATATATTTAGTTTATCAAAAAAATTTTTTGAAGTGAAAACTTCTTTAGGCGCGTTAAGCACTTTAGGGGTAAAAGTTAAGAATCTGCTGCGTCAGCACTGTTAACATGAGCAATGCAAACGTCAGCAATTTTAACGTCAGCCATGTAAACGCCAGCAATGTTATATCGCCACCACTGTTAAGGCTTGAGCGCATTTTTAATTCAGCAACTATGCAAGCAGAAAACAATATTTTGTGATTTTTGTAAGAGGACCCCAGACAGTGGCAGTACGGGGTAGTTGTGTTCAGAAGAAATGTTGAAGGACTAAAAATAATAGGACCAGCTCATGTAATATTCTAAAAACTCATGATTTTAGAATATTATCTCGGAGAAACATTTAAATTTTATTTATTTAAGCAAATTATACATTAATTTATTTACCGTGACAGTCAAATTACCCGCACTGTTTCACAAATGTAGTTTTTGTAAATGTTTTTGTTTTATTAAATATGGAAGGTGTCGGCTAAAGATAATAATGAAATGATTGAGGCAGAATAATATATCGTCGTTGAGAGTGTAATACCGCGTATCAGCCACTTGCAATACCGCGCAATTGTAAAAAGGCCAAAATTGAAATTTCTATTTTAATTCAATCTAATTTATTAATAAAAGACGGACTTTTCCTTATTCAAATACCTAATTCAGAGGCTGGACAACCTATAACTCCAAAGGGAGGTGGCATGCTCTTGTCTAATGCCTGCCCATTGGTTCGATCGGCACTAAACTCAAGACACTTTTGAGACTTTGCTACAGTTTCCCTGAAAATTTCATAAAAATTGGTTTAGCTATTTCGGAGTCTACTTATATCTGACATACACCCCCACAGACATAAATAAATTAATTTTTAGGTATAAAGATAGATTATACTCAACAAAAGTCTTCGGTCGATTGATAGCAACGATCACTCCTTTCATAGAAAAAGAAATCTTCTTTTGAAAATATTCTGGAAGCACTTCTGGAGATTGGCTCAATTACATGCATATGTTGAAAGAATGCCTTCTGGGTAAAAAAGTGGAGGGGATTGAATTCAATACTTTGCCTTCCACTTTACATTCTTTTGAAAGCACTTTTTTGCTGCGATGTTAATCGCAATGACACACAGACTTAATTGATTTCATTTTTGCTGAAATTGGCTCAGCTGTTCACGTCTTATTATGTTTTTTTGAAATTAATTGAGCGGTGCAGGCAGACTTGGTAAACTGCAAATCTGCAAACTGTAAATCGATTAAGCCGTTTTTCTTGTTATATTTTTCAATATTGTGACCGTTTCTAAATAGTGTCACCGAAATGCAATCAGAATTGTTTGAATCATATTTTGTTCAAATTGATTCAATCGTTCACTTCTAATTTTGTTTTTCAATGTTAGAAGGCTTAGCAGGTAGGCATGGACAATTTTGTTCAAAACGGCGAATCCGTTCTCGTGTTATTTTGTTTTCTTAATATAGGGAACGTGGCTTTTAAACCATTTTTTTTAATAAAATAACACCGATTGCTGTTTTTGCGTTAAAATCTTTTGAGTATTTCTTGCTATTTTATTCCAATATCTTAGTACCCATGTTTACTGAGATATAGTTATTTCAGATACTAGTGCCACGCTCCTTTAACTTATTCCACCCAATTTTTCTACTGTCTTTAGAACTTGTAAATATTTCCCCATATACACCATATACGCACAAATCCATGTTCAAATTCCTGTAACTCATGAACTCATACACATACAAAGGCTGTTTATATATAAAAACCTTCGTATTGACGTCACCTTTTATGAAAATGAGAAACAAAATCGGTTCACGCATTGAATAGAACATCAATTTCATACACAATGCAACTTATTTTTATATATATGAGATTGTAAAATTGACAGTTTTTGCATTTCTTGTATGGTGCAGGTAGTGAGTAAGTATATTGACAAGAAACGTTAAAGAGTATAAAATAATAGGACGAACTTACATGTTTGACCCATCTGGAGGTCAATTGGAGAGAGATAACATATGAACTATAATTGACAGTTTTTATGATTCTTATTTAGGGAACCTAAGAAGGGTGGCAGATAAGGGTGGAAGAAATGTTGAAGGGCAAAAATTAATAGGACCAAATCATATATTTGACCCCTCTAGAGGTCGATTCGGCAACTTTTATGTTTCTTGTATTTTCTTTAGAATTTAAAAAATGTCTTTAATTTTAGAATGCTGCTTTTTTCTCAGTGTGGTACATCTAATGGCATTTAGCACATTTCAGGATTTTATTTGTTCCAAAAACGTCAGAATTTTTCGTCACAATTTGTTCTTTTTTTTTTTTTTGTACTTTTTCTCCCATTCATAAAATTTTAATTCTTGCTGGTAATAAGCTTAAGTTGCTAGCTAATTGAATTGTATGCGCTACAATTTATTACAGTTTTTGACCTTCAATTTCTCGTTTATTATTTTAGCCCAGCTGCTAATGTGCTGTCTTAACTTGGTCTAAATGTTTTATGGCGTACTTAAGTTTGTGGTTTTTTTTTTCAATGAAGCAGTTGGCATAACGTCTAGATTAACACAGTAACAATCTGACTGTGCAAAAAATTGGTAGAATCTAAGAAAAAAAAAAAGACCAGCTAACATAAAAATAAACCCTGAATGGAAATAGAAACAAACTCAGGCAACCAGCCTGATTTGCATACGGCAAACAGTTATGCAGGTTTATTGCTTTTTGGAGTTTTTAATCAACGTCTAATAGTGGGCGCGCTTAGCAGAAATAGCGCTGAAGTGGATTCTACTTGAGCGTTATTAAAAATTGTTTAGGCAGCCAATTATTTAAGTTCCTAGAAATTGGCTTTACTTTAATTAACAGCTTTATAACAGCTATTAGCTGAATTTTCGCAAGCTCAAAAATAAATAATTTGAAAGCGCCTGAAATTTTCTAAATTGACCAATTTGCAGCAATTTAAAATTGTTTCACTTTTTCTCTTTTCATTCTATATTAACTTTATTTGCTATTTTAGCTTGATTCTGCTGAAAACTTTTCGCAATTTTTTTAATTTTCCTAATTATTTTGTGTAGCTTCAAGCTTTTATTGATCTTGGTAAAGTGCATTAATCCATGCCTTAATATAGCTTAGCATCAATATTTTCTTGTCCAACAATACTGTTAATAATATTTATATTAACTTTATTTCAAATATTCACTTTAATTTTGTGTGTAGCAAAAAACTGCGTAAATGTCAAATGTTTCAGAATTCATGAAGTCAAATGCTTAAATTTTGCTAGTTTTTGTTAAAATCTAGAATTTTGTTAAAATCGCTTTTTGAAATATCTGAAGAATATGGCGTACAAAATATGATACCAAATTAAGCGTAGTTTTGAGCAGTCACAAGATAGCTTAAAAAATAAAGCATTTAAATGTTATAACTTAATACTTGCCAAGTTGAGGCTGCGTCCTATTGAAACAAAATATCTTGAAATATTACGTTACGACCTTGAGCACCTCTCATTCCACTTTAACGCCAAAATCTTTTAAGAGCGTGCAAATGTATTCAAATTTATTTTATAATAAAAACTCATAAACCTAGATAATGTGTCTGCTTAACTGGAATTTTGGGATATAAAAACTTTTTTAAGTACAAACTGAGTCAAGTTTTATCGGTACTTAAAGAATTTTGTGAATTTTCTTTGGTTTGCAAAATAGCATTAATGATGTAGAAAAAAGTTTCTACTTAAGTCCAGATACAGCAAAAAAAAAAAAAAAAAAAAAAACACAGGTGCGTCGTTGGACACACGAGAGAAGCGAAGCTTTTTCACAGATTCATAGATTTGATATTATAATGGTCTTTTTTTGCACTAAAATAACTTCTAAATTAAAAACTTTAATATAACATAAAGTAAATTTAAAAAACACACGTTAATATTCACACCAGTAAATTTTATTACATTTCGTTATTCCGACACTGTTTTCTTATATTAGAATTGATGTTCTTTTTTGCTACTTTTTTGCTCATAACAAGAAAATTTAATATCATATTATTAAAAAACATTTGTTCACCCGCCGTCGGGATCAAACTCTCCATACCCACTGATTAAGAGTTCATTACACTATACAGCAATCGAACAAGCCTGTGTTACGCAGGACTGTTGATTCCATATTAAGTAAAACGAAGCTATGGTGCTTCACATCAGCATAAACTATTAATAGATGGAGAATTGTGTATTGGCTATCCAACAAAAACTAACAAATATTTTGCTTCTACTTGCTACAAGATGTCACCAGCATCAGTGTTTTTCTTCGCGCATTCACATCAACAAAAAACAAAAACACACCGATGCTGGTGACATCTTGTTGCAAGTAGAAGCAAAATTTTGTTTTTGAAGATCTACTGCAGCATAGCTTCTGTTATACTTAACATTGAATCAAAAACTCTTTTTAACAAAGCTTTGTGACCTGGTAGATAGTGTATAGAAGTCTTAATCAGTGTGTACGAGTTCAATCCCCACGGAGGGCCAAAAAATATTTTTAATATTTAATATTAAAGTATTAAATTTCCTTAATAATAATTCGTTATAAGCGTATTTCGTAATTCCGTAATAAGCGGAAGCAACAAAGAAACCATCAATTTCTAAGAAAAAAATCTGTCAAGCAAATCACAGAACGATGCGTAAAAAGCTTCGCTCCAAGAAACAAAACATAGGTAGTGGGGGAACTGCCAACCGAAGTAAAAACTGAAAGCTATGATAAAATAGAGTTTTTTTTTAATTCACAAATCAATTGCAGTATCAACTCAATCGTATTTCAACCATTCCATTATACATGGTGTCCCGCAATTGAGTGCAACTGTTTACGGAGTTGAAAGGTTAGTCGAGCTGAGCTATATATACATAAGTATAAGTATAATTTTTTTAGTACAGCCAACTTTTTTATTTTTTAAGACATGTTAACGTTTTTGGTTTTACCAATAATAAAATTGAATAAATTACAAAATAGATCTTAAAAAAAATTTCATTTATTACGCAAAATTCTGAGAAATTTGCACTTATTTGTGGATATGCCGTTAGAAAGGTGTTTTTATTGCCTTTATAATGAGCTATCAAAATAAGTTTCATGTAAGTTAGTTTTTCTCCTAGAAACAATAACGTGAATCAAAGTTGTGAAATATTAATTAACCCTGTAGCTCCTAAGAATGTGAAAATAGACCCCCCCCCTCCCACACGATTTTTTGCTCAGCTGGACATAACCTTTCAGCTCCGTAAATAGTTGCACTTAATTGCCGGACACCCTGTATTTCAAAAAGTATGTAATAGGCTTCAGGCAACTTTAACTAGTAAGAAACAAATGGGTTTCATTGGAATTTCTGTAACTATCGTGTAAAAACTGCATCTGTCGTAGTTTTATATTTTGTAGTACTGTGTTTTCTGTCGTTGAACATAGCCAAGCCTAATATTTTTTATTAAAAATTTCAATTACTGGTAGATTTTTATCATTTGCAAAGTTAACATTGAAGTGTTCATTTAATATTATAGATATATCGTGAAATTTCCCGATAAACTTTTTTTAGGAGTATTTTAGAACTTTTTTTTTAATAAATCATCATATTTTTGAATAAACAAAAATCTATCCAAAATTGACCCCTAAAGGGGTCAGATATATGAGCTAGTCATATTATTTCCTACCCTTCCAATTTTCTTCTGAGCTTATCTGCCTCCTATCTACTATTCTACAGGGGGTCCCAATACAAAAAACGCAAAAACTGGCAATTATAGTTCATATTTCTCCCGGATTGACTAATATAGGCGTCAAATATATGTGTTGATCCTATTATTTTCTACCCGTCGACATTTCTTTTGAAAACACCTACTCCTTTTCAGCGATCCTTCTGGGGGTCCCCATACAAAAAACACAAAACTGTCAAATATAGTTTATTTCTCTCCCGGCTTGAACCCTAGAGAGCAAAAAAATATATGAGCTGGTTCTATTACTTTTTAACCTTCAACATTTCTTCTGAACACACTACCGAATATCTGCGAACCTTCTTAGGGGGCCCCATACAAAAAACACAAAAACTGTCGATTATAGTTCATATCTCCCCCGTATTGACTAATAAAGGCGTCAGATCAAAGATGTAAGCTGGTGCTCATTTTTTTACCCCTCAACATTTCTTCTGAAGACACCTACCCCCTATCTGCGACCATTCTGGGGGGCCTCATACAAAAACACAAAAACAAACGGTACTAAAAGTTCATATGTCCGCCACCCTTATCCCCCTATCTGCCACCCTTCTGAAGGTCCCCATACCAAAAACCAAAAAAACGTTGCTAATTTTTCTGCTTTTTTCTGGGGAACAGGGGGCGAACCTTCACATGGCAACGTGTCTGACCGCCTCAACCTGGCGAGGCCAGCATTATCCATGTCGAAATCGTCAAAAGTCGACTCAAACCTCCACGTGGTGTTCCCTGGTCAACGGCAAACTGGCATCCGTCAGTTTGACGGTTAATTTGAGCTGCGGGTCGCTCCATAAACCTTAAACATGGAATGTGCGCAGGGTTTGGGTCCCGCCACATTACTACTGCCCAATGAAAACTAAACCAGCCTGTAGGGAGACCATGCCTCCGATGTCTCCGATGGATGGACCAGGCTGAGGAAGCCCTAACCGCACTTGGTGTATCCGATTGGAGAAGGCGCACGCAAAGCAGAGGTGCCTGGCGAGAGCTGATAAGGGCGTCCGTAACCCGGACACGGGTTGTTACGACCACGAGCACGGTACAAGTGGGACTGATACCCAAAAAATGGAATTTCTAGGATTGCTGATTTATTTTAATAACACTGTTTTTCGACTCAGCCTAATACACATAAAATTCCCCTAAAAAATAAAATGAATATTAAATTAGAAATCATCATTTTATAGTAATTTTTGTTAAATTGATATTTAATTGATCAAATTCATATTAACATTTGTTTTGTAAATAACAAATTAGACTCTGGAGAGGAAAAAGTTTGACGACCTCTGCTGTTAGAATTTTTTTTGGTCTGTCAATTAAGTAGAAGCTGAACAAAAGAAAGAATGAAAAAAACACACAAAAACATTCTACTGTCATTTAAAAAAAAAATTTCGTCATCAAAAGTTCAATAAGTTGAGTCAGTGGCTTTTTAAAAAAAATCTATTTTTATGAAAAGTTGAATAACTTTGTCAATTACTAACCAAAAGCTAAAAACTAAATTGTGTTTATATTATAATTTAATATATTTTATGAATCAATATAGTATTAGTGTGGACTCTATATAATTTAGTGTAAAGAAAAAGTTGAAAGAAGTCGAAAAATTAAAAAAAAGTTGTATTTGCAGAGTAAATACACACATCTTTCTTAAGTTATCCCAAACAGTTTATATATTGTTGGAAAGGCTCAAGTATTGGCTTTCAGGATCCAGTTAAATTTTTAAAATCGGTTGACAATCAGGTAAGTTATAAGCCAATAAGTGGGCAAAGGTAGGCAAAATCAGTTTTTTTACCGTAAGTCTAGATTTTGCGGGTGTCTGGCAAATTCCAAGTATAGAACATTCTTTAACTCGACAAGACCTACGAGAAAAATAGCATTATCTCCCAGGTATTTTTGCCTGTCGCACAGTGTAATCTGAGTGATTGATTCATCCTGTGACTTATTCATGCTTTTCTAATGCTAGCAGGAAATAAATTTTAGTACATGCTCGGGAATTTTATGTTGTAGTTTAGGATCATTTTGGTATAATTTTGCATGAATTTGGTTTAAAACATTGATGCTATGCAAATTGAGATCGATTGACAAGCTATCAGAACAGCGTAGTAGTGAATATTAGCGGTGTCCATCCTATATTATAATTAATCAATGACAGTACGTTTTAGTACACTTTCGGGAATTTTATTTCTTAAACTTTGTGGTTTGACAGATACTCCAATCAGATATGGAATAAAAATGAGGAACTAGCACTTAATAGTTAAGCAGCCACTCCACTTGATATAAGTACTTTGCTTAGAAGGTAGATCTGACTGAAGATCATGTTGCGCTGCGAACAAAATACTCTTACAATAACAATTGGGTCGTTTATTTACTGCCGAGTTCAGCGAATTTTTGTTGTAGTTTGTTGTTATGGAAACCTTTCGTTACATCTGTTTTATCCTCCATCTTATTTGCTGTTTCAATTCAAAAATGTTTGAAATTTTTGGAATATATGCCACAAAATACATAGAAAAAAGTTTGTGAAAAACCAGCTCGCGAGATATAGCTCAAATTTTGTAAACTAGTGTTATTAATATGTAAAACGAAAGTTTCTTAAAGAGTGTAACATGAATACCAATATCTTCTATAAAGCTGATTTGAAATTAATGTTTATTAATATTTTGTTCACGACCACTATTTTCTACTTATCTTACACACCGGCTTACACACCGGCTGAATATCTTGGAATTTAGTCTAAATTTTTTATAACAGAAATCTTTTTCAACTTATTTGGGCATAGAGGAGATTATAAAGAAATGAATAAAAAATTCCATTAAAACTTTTGCTAAAGAAAACATCATAAAAATCTATAATTTTGTTTGCCTACTCCAAGTCGAGTACAAACTTTTATCAATCATATTTAAATTTTTTCGCCGAATTTGTTATGCGTAATAGAACAGTTTATTAAAAAACAAAAACAACAAGCTTAGCTAGAAAAAAATACAAATTCATCATAACGATGGAAAAAAACACTGGGGTCATCATATTGATGGAATGTCGAAAATATTTTGAAGAAGATAAAAAGAGGGAAATTTCTGAGTTAAGCCCATAAAAACAAACCAGAAAAAAAACTTAATATATGCAAGCGCATCTAAATTTTATTAATGATGCTTTAAGCTCAATATACATTTAACTAAAGGAAGAAACTGATTCATCAGCATAAAACAGAATTTTTTTAAGCAAAAAATGAAATTATTATTTCCAGCGTCTTTTTTGTTAAATTTTATAATATTTCAAAGTAAATAAAATCAAAGTACATAAAAATGACCATGGTGTGGGAGTTAAGTTTTCAAGTATTTGTCTTGCGTATGTGTATGAGCGTGTTTTGCTATGAAAAATTGCCATGTTCAAGTGCTAACAGCAACAACAACAACCATGAAAAATACACCAAAACCTCAGAGTATTTTTTATTTTTGTGTATTTGACAGCCAGGCAATTTTTTTGACTGTCAGAAAAAATTGTATGCTTAAATTTTAAGAAGCGTGTCAAGTGTGGTTAACATATTAAGAGGACTTTTCTATTCAAGTTGTCTGTCTGAGTGCGTGTGTTTGACTACGAAAAATAAATAAATTTGTTTTGACGTAAAGAACTTAACTCAATTTTTTATTTATTTTTTTTTTGTTTAACTGACATTACAACTTTGAAATTTCACAAAGGCATAAATTTAGCGTTTCGTTCATATTGAAAAATTTTTAAATTTATAACAGAAGATCTATCTTAGGAAAGCAGAGAAATGCAGAATATAAGTAGAGCAGCATTGTTTCGAAAATGTTTGGTATTTTAAACATATTTAAGCTAGTATGCTTTTCGTATTTATTTAACCAAGCAGAAATTTTAATTTAATAACTATAATTTCAATAAAAATAACTCCGCCGGTTTTGATGATTTCAACAACAATTTTGAGAGGACGCCCTCCTGAAGAAATCCTAAAAAATATTCAAAAGAACCGTATTTTTTCTCATACTTCAAGAGCTATCATGTATAGACAAATATAGAGAGTATACTGGAAAAAGGAAAACGCGAAATATTAAATATTTACGAGTTTATCGCAAATAGTTGAGAGCACCGGGGCACGCATACCGAAACAACATTTAACAACATTTTATTTGTACGATAAAAAAATGTTCATTGAAGGCTTTAATTTTAGAAATCTGTAACCTCAAAGTCAAGTTTTTCCACCTGACATTTTGCAACAAATAAATACTTAATTTTTATACGTACTTACAAAAAAAAAATGTTCCCCCTGGCTGATATCCTGGCTACGCCCATGGTATAAAATAATGTATAATATGTATACATGGCATTATATTATTATTACATATATGAATACGAATAT
Source organism: Coremacera marginata (assembly GCA_914767935.1). Taxonomy (NCBI): domain Eukaryota; kingdom Metazoa; phylum Arthropoda; class Insecta; order Diptera; family Sciomyzidae; genus Coremacera; species Coremacera marginata. The sequence continues at coordinate 53,121,165 of OU612047.1, forward strand.
GAATATGAATATGAATATGAATATGAATATGAATATGAATATGAATATGAATATGAATATGAATATGAATATGAATATGAATATGAATATGAATATGAATATGAATATGAATATGAATATGAATATGAATATGAATATGAATATGAATATGAATATGAATATGAATATGAATATGAATATGAATATGAATATGAATATGAATATGAATATGAATATGAATATGAATATGAATATGAATATGAATATGAATATGAATATGAATATGAATATGAATATGAATATGAATATGAATATGAATATGAATATGAATATGAATATGAATATGAATATGAATATGTATATGAATATAAATATGAATATGAATATGAATATGAATATGCATATGAACATGAATATGAATATGCATATGAATATGAATATGAATATGAATATGAATATGAATATGAATATGAATATGAATATGAATATGTATATGAATATGAATATGAATATGAATATGAATATGAATATGAATATGAATATGAATATGAATATGAATATGAATATGAATATGAATATGAATATGAATATGAATATGAATATGAATATGAATATGAATATGAATATGAATATGAATATGAATATATATATGAATATATATAAATATGAATATGAATATGAATATGAATATGAATATGAATATGAATATGAATATGAATATGAATATGAATATGAATATGAATATGAATATGAATATGAATATGAATATGAATATGAATATGAATATGAATATGAATATGAATATGAATATGAATATGAATATGAATATGAATATGAATATGTATATGAATATAAATATGAATATGAATATGAATATGAATATGAATATGAATATGAATATGAATATGAATATGAATATGAATATGAATATGAATATGAACATGAATATGAATATGAATATGAATATGAATATGAATATGAATATGAATATGAATATGAATATGAATATGAATATGTATATGAATATGAATATGAATATGAATATGAATATGAATATGAATATGAATATGAATATGAATATGAATATATATATGAATATATATAAATATGAATATGAATATGAATATGAATATGAATATATATATGAATATATATAAATATGAATAAATATGAATATGAATATGAATATGTATATGAATTTGAATATGAATTTGAATTTATATATAAAATTACAAGCAGGCCTCAGTGGTCCGCGGCTTCATCACAGACTTTTTTAATATCAATAAAGAGCGTTAACACGTTTTTGTTACTCCTTAAATGAGTGTGGAGAGAGATAGAGCGCAAAAACTTCATATAAACAAAAATCCTTAACACGCTAATTCATGTTTTTGTTTTATTCCTTTGACAAACATGCCTCAAATATTTGCACGTATGTATCTATCCAATCATGTATTCATGCGGCTTTTAAACAGCAACAATAATACCTGCATAGAGCAGCACTGTTTGACACACGTGGCAACATAGACATGATAAAACCTGCATATTTAATATCTGGAAAAAGGGTTATTTTAAAATGAAAATTTTAAATTTCACATCAAACCTGCATTCGATTACACCCAACAACCACACCCACTTATATGCACAGACACACATATTGCCAACAAGAACAAGCAGAAGAAGCAGCAACACATGCAAGCAAACACAATTAAGTTTGATCAAAACATTAGAAAACTTTTTGCATTAAGCAGTCGCTGCAAAATTTTGCACAGTATTTATGAGCTTTTAAATGTCCTTCAAGGATACTCTATAGGAAATGAGTGCACAGAGACTGTTGCTCAAAAACAAAGCCAGAAAAGAAAGAAAGAAAAAATAAAAATACTGATACTCTGACTGCCATTCATTTATTTGTTTCGACATTCGTTGTTGTTGACTTTGTTGCTACTGTTTGTCTCTTAAATACATAAATATGCAATATATAGCTGTGCAACCAGAGGCAACAATTAAGGTAGGCTTGTGAATTGTCCAACAGTTTAGAAAAAAAAAAACCTCGCAAGTCTTCGCTTAGCCAAGAAAATCGACTTATTTTTGCACAATTTTTATAGTTTTATTTTTTTTTTTTTATTAACATTAAGATTCCATTGCGGTTATTGAGGCCGCTACTTGCTGTATTAATTGTTGCTCAAGTGTTAATATCAACTTTTGAAACTTTTTTAATTGTGATGACTTTTGAGAACTTTATAATTTGTCTACCCTAAGAAAGGTTTTACAGAAATGTCAACATTAAATTAAAAACTTTTCTTAATTAGTGGATTTGTTGTTGTTGTTGGTAATTAGCTGAGGTCGTCCCCGATGAGTTACATATTTTAATTAGTTGTTGCTACACCACACAATGCTTCATGCAACAAGCATTGCTCTTGAACTCTAATTAAAAGTGTTGAAAATTTTTTCTTTTTTGTTGAATGTAGTAGGTAGCCATGAAGTGTTTGAAAATTTTAATTGGATAACCAATTGAGGCAGGAAGATAGTTAGATACATGCACGTTTCTCGTGTTGACCAGTAAAAAAAAAAATTAATATTACAAGTGGTTTACTTTTCAACACTTCCAGCTTTTACGATCAATGTGTGGTTTTTTGTAAAACTAGTTCATTTCAGCTGTTTAAGGGGTTACATGACATTGGCAGTTTCTTGAAATCGAATGTCATGGAAAAATTCCTACGGGTTCAAAAGTTACAGCCGGATTAGTGAGAGCATGAATTTTTAAATTCAATATTTTTTTAAAAAAAAACACACTTTAAAATTTGGAACATCACCAAAAATTGAAAAAAAAATTAAAAAAAGCTCATGTCATACGATAACCAATTTTGTTAAGATTTAAAAAAGTAATTTTTTTTCCCAGATCGGACAATTTTTGTAACTCCCAGCGCTGCAACCACGAGGCCCCGTTTTTTCTCTGCCGCCAGTTTGGAGCTCTATAAAACCATGGTGGAGTGAAAAATATATTTTTTTGATTTTTTTTTCTTATAATTTGTTCGATTCTCTACAATAATTTTAGAAAATTTTGGAAAAATGTTTGTTTTTGACTGAGTTATGAATTTTTAAAAAAAGGTCTGTTTTCTCTGCCGCGAATGTCATGTCCCACCTTAACTGACTTCACAGCATATTGAAGAGTTAATTCAAATCACGCATACGCAATGGTGTCTTAAATAAAAAAATTAAAATCAAGTTATTTTTATATAAATAAACTTTAAGAAGAATTGCTCTATTATTCAGGAGTAAAAATCAGCTATTTTGGTTATTATTATATGAAATTCAGAGATATGTAAATATATCGCCTGAGGTTATCTTACTCTATACGCCGTTTACATTAATAAAAGAAAAACTAATTTTAGTTTTTATTTTTAAGTACAAAAAAAAAACAATCTACATGATATAAACTTGTATAATTATGACTGCATACGATATTGTTATTATTTCTGTGGTGTTTGGGTAAAGGGGTAAATGTCAATTTTTTCAGTTAGGTGATTTCCATGTTTGGGTAAAGAGAAAAAATTAATTTTATATGACGTTTGTGGGGAAAAAGAAGTGATAAGAGATGCAACTGAGGAATTTGGGCATTCGGTTTGGGTAGAAGGGTATAAGTCAGTGCTCGGCATCTCGCGGCAGCGTAGGTAAAGATCTTTCTCTGCCACCACACGTATTTAAGCACACGTAAGCTGTCAGAGCTTTCAGTGTGGTTTAAAAATTCATGAGTGTGTGGTGGCGATGCGCATTTTCCCAGTCATATTGACAAGAAACCCTAAGCTAATCTATAAAAATTTTGACAGATGGGAATGATTTTGCACTCTTCTTTATGAGAGTCAAAAAACCTTTATTGTATATTATTACCATTGCATAACTTGAATGATATATCAACACAAAAGCTCGCTGACGCCCAATTTTCTTGTTGACAGACTCCACTTTACAGATTATTGCAATAAAAATTACTAACATAAATCGATTCTAATTACCTGAAAAAATTATACCCGCTCCAATAAAACCAAACAGTTTTTTTAAATTTGAAAAATTAATTGTGCCATTTTTTTTCTTAAATTATTTTCTGGTAAAGAACTATCTTTTGAAGACATTAGACTAGTTCTGGCTTATGCTCTCAAATACGCATAATAAATCACGCTAATATGTAATCTATAACCTGCATCGGTCTTTCATCCGCATTAAGACCTTGGCGATGTAGGCAAAACGGAACTAGCAAATATCCCCTCAAAAGCCTTCTTCGTCTTCTCTGATACATAGATGAAGTATTGCAAAATATAACTTTCAATAAATCATTAATTGAAATTTTGGCCGAAGATTGTTTTCGGGCACGAGATGGTTTACGAGAAAAGATGTTTGTCACACCCCCTTTCACCGCCCACAAAAAAAAAGATGGTTGCGGGAACCTCCGTTGCGGAGTCGCGGACAACTGGGTCCTGCTAGTCTAATATAAAAGAGACACACAGAGAGAGAGAGAGAGATTTGCACACTCTGCTTCGCTTTCGCCCGCTTGTTTGTAGTCTGCTCGATAATCTTACACATACACACATAGCATACCCCACATTGTAAAGAGTCGGTTTCTACCAAATCACTCCACCCGCAAGCCGCGTTAAAGAAATTCGTTCCAATAATGGATAACAGTTCAGTTCCTATCACCTTGCATGAGCAGAATTAGTCGAAAGTAACAGAAAATGAAACAAAACAATGTGTATAAAATATTTTGAAAAAACCAAAATTGAATTTATCCCCAACAGGTATGCTGGTGTGTTAAGTCACTTTGCACTCATAGCCTCATATATACTTTTACAATATGATATGATCACGATTTAGAAGTGTGAAATTTTGAAAATTTTGTGTCTGTGTTAGATTTTGACTTTCATCTCTTTATATGTAGTAAAGGGGTTTTCAATAAGAGCGCTACAAAAGTTTTTTTAAATAAAACAAAAACGGTTTTGGATATCAATGAAATTCTTTATTCCTATGAAAGTACATTCGATGCCATTATGTATGAAAGTTATTTTCTTTTGCATGGCCATCACGGGCACGCTTGCAAAAGTCCAGACGCTGGACCCAATTTTCGACGGCTTTCAAGAATACTGCTGCCAATACTGCTGCAATTTCACGTTCGATATTTGTACGAAGTTCATCAATCGTCGCTGGCTTGTTGGCATAGACCATAGACTTGACGTAGCCCTACAGGAAATAGTCTAACGGCGTCAAATCGCATGACCGAGGCGGCCAATCGACTGGGCCATTTCGTGAAATAACACGTTCGCCAAACTTCCTTTTCAATAAATTGATTGTGACATTCGCTGTGTGGCTTGTGGCGCCGTCCGGTTGAGCCTCATCGCAGAAGATGATTTTTCGATGAAAGTCCGATGCTTCTGGTGGTCAAGAAGCGGCTTCAGTTCTTGCGTCAACTTGATCTTGTTAGGATGTAGGCCAAGATCTTTTCGCGAAATTCGCCACAACGACGTCACAGAGATGACCAACGCTTGAGAACGACGTGTGAGAGACACATTTGGGCTTTCTTGAACTGAAGCCTCAGCGGCAGCAATATTCTCGACACTACGGGCACTTCTTTGTCTCACTGGCACGGGAACATTTTGTACTGTGCCTGTGGATTCAAATTTTTCCACTAGACTCTCAATTGTTGATCTGGTAGGACGATTATGGCGACCATAAATTGGACGTAGCACTCTTAAAGTTGAGGCCACTGACTCCGAATTTCGGTAATAAATTTTAACAATTTCGACTCGTTGTTGGCTCGTATATCTTTCCATGATGAAATGGCAAACCTTACTGAAGAGATATGTCAAGAAAGCGGGGAAAAATATGGCGTCGTTTGCTGTCCCTATCGATCTACTTTTGTAGCGTCCCTATTGAAAAACCCTTTATAATGCAAACATTTTTTGAAGCTTTTTGTGATATTGAAAAGCAGAACTTATAAGTTATTTTGGATTGAATTTAGCTGCAACTAATCGAACTCTTATTTTTATTCCATTCCCTTAGATCTACGAACGGCTTTCGATCTGCTAGATAGAAATCGTGATGGACGCGTTACTGCAAACGAGCTGCAGTTTATGCTTAAAAATTTGGGCATCAATGTCAGAGATGAATTGATCGATGATCTCATTAAGGAAGCAAGTCACACAGGTATATATACTATAGATAAGAGTTACAAACATTTTATAACTATGATCACCATAAAGAATAAGTAAATTTCTCTTATCCTTTGGAATTTTTATATTATTTAAATGCAAGGTCAATGCATAAATCGTTCACACGTGCCTGTGTAAAATTATTAGGTCGTGTTAAGAGCCAAAATATTTTTGCATAAAGCTTATCATATTGTCGTCGTTGTGCAATATCGTGCCAAAATGCAATCACGCTGCATTTTAGTTTGAGTGTGAGTGACATAATTGCAGGCACGAACAAAAATACTCAAGCACACACACACACACACACACACACACACTTGAACTCCCACAAGTTTTTCCTAATTACTTTCTTGCAAGTTGTGAGCAATAAATCATGCCTTTAATTTCTTGCTTGATACTTTGTTGGTTGCTTAAGTGTGCTGCAGTGGACAGTTAAGTTCTTTGGTGATGTTTGCTGTCTGACAAACTAGCAGGAATAACTACAGTAACAATGATGATTGCGAGTGTGTTGGTGTGTATTTATGAGTGTGCTGTACTATTCAAAATTACTAAAAATTTTAACTTTCTTGGTAGGGGGTGAGTGCTCAAAGCTACCAAAGAAGAATTTCACTGTTCACATTTCATTTATTGGAAAAAAAAATGCTTACTTGTGTTGAATTACCAGAACTATCAGTCAAATTTTACAACTAGTACAGTGCTTTTAGTTGTTTTTCACTTAAAACCCAAAATAAGTAATTTTTCCAAAAAAATGTTTGCCAAAGATGCCAAAGCAAGCAATCGCACATCAGGTCGTATGAATGATTTTAATTATCTAAAACAGCTTTATTTAAGCATTTGTGTAAAAAATAAAAACAACAGCCACATTTTCCTCAGCAGATATTAGCAAAATAGAATTTCTATACCATTTTGAATTTGAAATTTACTATTTCAATAACAGAATTCAATTGCAACTGAATTATTATCACTCATACGCCCCGATAACACTAAAGTTCACGCGTTGAAGAAAGCCATTGCAAACAATTAGAGGAAAAAAGAAAATTCTCCAAATTTATTGCGAATAAAACAATTTATCTATATAGTTGTGTTTTTAAATCAATATCAATATTTTGTTCGTTTTGGCATTGCATAAAATCACATATCTTTGCTGTCAAAAACTGGTTTACAAAATAAAATTTATATTATACGATTATAGAACACAGTCAACATCACAATCAGACAAACTAACTTACACCAAAACATTTTGTGTATGTGCTCGTAAATAGTGTGGCCACAATGCAATAAATAAAACAGAACGCGCGCCAAGCACATGCAAGCCGCACACTTAATTGAGCGATGAACCAACAGAAAAAACTCACAATTCAAAAAAAAAAAAAAAAAAAATCATGGCACATGAACGGAATTAGAATTGAAATACTTAGGATAACTTTATTTGATTGTATTCAATAGGCATTTTTATGTTTAAGGTTGTTCATTTAATGTGCAAGTTCAGTGAATACCTATGAACAGGAATTTCACAAAAATTTCTCCAAATTTAGAAACTTTGCTATATGTTATGCCTCTTTTTACTAGAATATGGGTAAAATATTGGAAACTAGAAATGGCTATATTTGAAAATTTCAATAGATTTAAGATTGCAAACTAAATTTGTCACAACAAGCAAGTCAAAAAAAAAAAATAAGTTTTAGAGTCTTGGGTCGATACCAAAGATTACAAAAGAGGAAATTCTTAAAAATTAAGACAAACTACATGGTTCCAACTATATATTTGATATCCAAGTATATATTTTACGCAAATGCATGATCAGTACAATTTGATGGCATGAAATATAACAGAACTTTCACAAATCGGTAGTGGTGAAAATAAAAATCCATTTACAAATACAAGTGTGAACATTTGCTATTTGTTTGTTTGGCGATAAAAAGTAAAGAAAGAGCATGCATGTAATTATTTGAGTATTAAACAGATTCCTGTAACACAACTTAAAGATTTAAATATTAATCCATACACTAGTCTTCTTGTTTGAAAACTAAGTTTCAGCAAAAAAATGCAGAACAAGAAGAAGAGCGTTCCTTTTCCAAATCTCACCTTGCGGGGGCTTGCGTAAACTAACGGGTTTGAATAAAAGGAAAATTTTTCAAAAATATTGACAATACAATAACTGAAGAAATCGGCAAACTTTGAAAGCATATATTAACCAAAATAAGGTGACGCAATAATCAGTTTTGGTTGCAAGCTGCTCATTGCAAACCGACTTAAATATTTATATAATAACAAACTGATGATATGCATTATTTCAAAGAAATAAAATAGATTACACAAAGAAATACATGTAAACCATTTTTAAAGTTATATTTTTAATGTAAAAAAAGACAATTGCTATTCGGTGACCTCGAAAGTAAAAGTGGAATAGGACTTGTCTGATACTCAGAACTCCTGTATATATAAAAAATCACAATACACATAAAGATAGAGGCATAAAAAAATTATTAATTATTTTATCAGCAAACAAAATACATTCAATAATCAATAGATAAAAATTGAAATAAACAATTATCACTCACATAAAGTCCATTATTTTCATAAGAAGCTTTTAAATGTTAAAATTAAATGTCAAAATGATAGACAGCAGTCATCAATCAGTGGAATATAGTAACTGGTCGTTAAATAAGTAAAAAGCAATTAGCAGAAGAGTGTAATTTTAACTTCAGCAATTGTACAGCTACGTATCGTTAAAAACTAATACATAAATTGTTTATAATATACTTAACTATCATAAAAGTGTAAATCTCTCATCTTTGCCAGTTTTACTATTTTATTTACTATTCTATTACTATTTACTATTCTATTTATATTATGGAAACAAATCTATAAAATCTATAATTTTCTCAATATATCAATTTATTTTCAATAAAATGTTCTTGTATCGAAAAAAAAAGATATGGCCATTTCAGCCCTTGAAAGGAATATGACCGAGCTTCTTATAATCAATTGTGTTGGTGTGTGTTGTGAAATGTTTGAACACAAACGATTGAGAACAGGACCTACATGTTTTATGCCGACTCCGAACGGCTAATGTTCTCAAGAAGCTTTTCATGGCAGTTTTTACTCTCTGAGGTATGCCATTGTCTGCAGAGAGGTGACGGCCGAACAGAAAAATTAATTCAATTGAAAAATTTCTGTGTCAGATGGAAAATTAGAACCAAGGTTCTCTGGCGTAAGAGCTACACACTCTACCCACTACGCCACGGCCACCACTTCTTGCATCATTCGTATTAAATTGATATCTATCGCTTTTATTCACTTCGAATCCTAAATGCCACGTAATCAGCTTGTAAACTACTGATTACATTTTATAGAATGGCTTATTTGTTTTTTCATTTTGATTTTTACTTTTATTTTTCTAACAACAAGTTGCAACATCCAATGTTGGTAACATAGTGGCATTGCATGCAACACTGTTGCCTGTCATATTAGCCTGTTGGTTGAAATATTGCTGCTTTCACCTACTTACTCGGTACTTGTTTATTCTACTTTTATTCTTTCGTTTTTTTTATTTTTTCATTTTCTAGTTATTCATTCACTGTCATAATTTCTGTCATTTTTATTGCGTTAAGACGGATGACGTGACAGCTAGCTGATCAGGAGGGAGAGGGGGGGGGAGCGAATAATGTTCCATGTTGTTAACATTATAATGTAGCTGGTTGTTGCTAACTTTGCTGATTTTGTGGATGAGTTGCAGGCAGGTAGTTGATGACAGTGCGGGTTGTTGTCATGTTTCGGTTTATTGATGACTCCTGCACGTTTGATCGATGTGGCAGCATTTGTTTCACATACAATACATACAGTAAAAGCGGCAAACGTTGCTGTTGAAATTTAATTATAGCTTTGAAAAGAATTTCGAATATATGCGAGTATTAAGCAATTTGTCAGTATTTTGCCATAAGTGGGAAAGTGGCTTGTCTTTAACGCGTTGGGAACTTAATTGTAATTCCTGAAAACTGATATTGAGATTATTTCTAATGAATAATGCGTTCAACCGATAACGCATAACGAGTAGTGAAAAATGAATTCCAAATATTCAATAATGGATAATGTTTAGTTTATAATAATGAAGAACAATGAATAATGAATAATGAATAATGAATAATGAATAATGAATAATGAATAATGAATAATGAATAATGAATAATGAATAATGAATAATGAATAATGAATAATGAATAATGAATAATGAATAATGAATAATGAATAATGAATAATGAATAATGAATAATGAATAATGAATAATGAATAATGAATAATGAATAATGAATAATGAATAATGAATAATGAATAATGAATAATGAATAATGAATAATGAATAATGAATAATGAATAATGAATAATGAATAATGAATAATGAATAATGAATAATGAATAATGAATAATGAATAATGAATAATGAATAATGAATAATGAATAATGAATAATGAATAATGAATAATGAATAATGAATAATGAATAATGAATAATGAATAATGAATAATGAATAATGAATAATGAATAATGAATAATGAATAATGAATAATGAATAATGAATAATGAATAATGAATAATGAATAATGAATAATGAATAATGAATAATGAATAATGAATAATGAATAATGAATAATGAATAATGAATAATGAATAATGAATAATGAATAATGAATAATGAATAATGAATAATGAATAATGAATAATGAATAATGAATAATGAATAATGAATAATGAATAATGAATAATGAATAATGAATAATGAATAATGAATAATGAATAATGAATAATGAATAATGAATAATGAATAATGAATAATGAATAATGAATAATGAATAATGAATAATGAATAATGAATAATGAATAATGAATAATGAATAATGAATAATGAATAATGAATAATGAATAATGAATAATGAATAATGAATAATGAATAATGAATAATGAATAATGAATAATGAAAAATGTATAATGAATAATGAATAATGAATAATGAAAAATGAATAATGAATAATGAATAATGAATAATGAATAATGAATAATGAATAATGAATAATGAATAATGAATAATGAATAATGAATAATGAATAATGAATAATGAATAATGAATAATGAATAATGAATAATGAATAATGAATAATGAATAATGAATAATGAATAATGAATAATGAATAATGAATAATGAATAATGAATAATGAATAATGAATAATGAATAATGAATAATGAATAATGAATAATGAATAATGAATAATGAATAATGAATAATGAATAATGAATAATGAATAATGAATAATGAATAATGAATAATGAATAATGAATAATGAATAATGAATAATGAATAATGAATAATGAATAATGAATAATGAATAATGAATAATGAATAATGAATAATGAATAATGAATAATGAATAATGAATAATGAATAATGAATAATGAATAATGAATAATGAATAATGAATAATGAATAATGAATAATGAATAATGAATAATGAATAATGAATAATGAATAATGAATAATGAATAATGAATAATGAATAATGAATAATGAATAATGAATAATGAATAATGAATAATGAATAATGAATAATGAATAATGAATAATGAATAATGAATAATGAATAATGAATAATGAATAATGAATAATGAATAATGAATAATGAATAATGAATAATGAATAATGAATAATGAATAATTAATAATGATTAATTTTAAGTTTAAGTTTAAGTTTATGTACACTAATTAAACATTTAAATTTTTTATTGCAAAAACGATAGCAGCAAACATGTGATTCCATGATCAATAGAATATTATCGCTCTCAGTCGGTATTACTACTTTCATTCTATCATCTTTCCACTCATAGTTTTTGTGCTGTTATTGCTTGGAAAGTCACCGAATTTAATAAATCTAAAAATATTAGACAAAAGCGTTTTAGATTTAATTCAGTGTTGGAACTTTGACATTTAAATAAAAACTTAAAGTATCTAACTTCATTGCACATGAATAGTATCTACATGCCTACTATATGCTGTTAAATAAAAACTTTTGATTTTATTCACTTTCTGCACTACCCTGCGACATCACAATGAAGTTTAACCTTTGACCTTTGCAATTAATTGTTGCTTAATAAACAAAACTGAAAAAGGCTGCCTTACTTTGACTTCGATGAAGCAATTAAGAAAGTATTTTGTTATTATAGCTATTTTTATGAACGCCTTAAACGTGGTGTGGAATTATTACGCATTTTTAGCAATATTTTTTCTATGCATAAAGACAAGCATGACAGAAACTACGCATTTATATCTTCTGCCAATTTTAGCTTTGAAGAATATCCCGTAATTTATAGCTTCAGTTCTGTTCATTTAACACGCTCTGAGCGTATTAAATCATGAAATCATCTTTTTTTTTTTTAATTAGAAATATTTGCCTCAATAACTTTCACCAAAATAATAATAGTCTTCGGAACTCCAACAATAAAGGCTTTACTGCGTAGGTGTTTCATAATTATCTGACTATCATTGAAAACCTTTTTGCTATTAGATTACCAAGACAAAGTGCTTAAGTTGAGATTTCGCATCACAACACATCTTTTGACTGGCATGCATTGATAAAAACACACAGACACACGTTAAACACATGCTACAACAAACACAAACTAAGAAACTGGAAGAGCTGGCAATAAGGGTCACTCTTAGGGACTAAGACAAAAAGTAAATAAGCACAAGCATATTAATAACAACAACAACTAAAACAATGAACTGTTACATGAGCTCACTTTGAATGAGGCCCTTTCTTGTTATCTTTTTATTTCTTTGAGAACCATTTTACTTAAGTTGAGTTTCTCAGAATACCCTTCAGTGTTGACATCATATAATATGTTGCTTAAAAAGCTGCTGCTCTTGAATAGACAACAACTTTTGTCTAGATGAAAAACCAATAAAAATTTCTTAAATTGTTCCGAGACATCCCAGACACTTAAATTGCACTTAGTAACAAGAGCAAAACAAAGAACTGATGCTGCGAAATATTATCCCATTAGAAATGTTTAATTAAAATTTAAAAAAATTATATTTTTTTTTAAAGAATAACTGTGACAACTTTGTGAAGCCGAAATTGGCAAAGACGAAATTCAATGATTAGCATTCTATATGTGTCTAATATTTAACTGTCACTGTCATGTTTTTCTTCTAGTCTTTCCTACATTAAAAGTTATATTATGCTGCTTAAAGATATATATGTTATTAAATACATGTTAAAAATACACTTAAGAGATGGATTACCTTACTTTTTCGAATCTATCGTTTTCGTTACGTAGCACAGTGCGATGACTCTATACGAACGATAGTTAAAAATAAAAGGAGTAGTCAGAATTAAGTAAAATTTTGTTTCTAAATGAATAATACAATATTAAATTAAGAAATGTAAAAAAATTCCACTTATTTTTAACGCTTTTTGAGTCCTTTATGCTATTTTTTTTTGTGTGTTCTTTTGCGATAAAAATTTATATGACAATAGTCGAAAGAAATAAACTTGTGATATCAATTTTTATATATAAATTATACATAAAAGAATCTTAAATTTATAACAATTAAAACGTTATTTATAAATATTGGGCAGAAACTATTATAAACTTATAACTATTAAAAATGTTAATGAATCGAAAAGCATATTAAAAATTTTTTGTTTTAGGATAGCAATCTTCAAAAAATCAGCAATATTTATGTTTTAAACATACTAGTAGACACTATTTGATATTTCATTACCTTCTCTGTTTCCCAAATCTTCAACTGTCAACCTTGTTTTTTTATTTTGTTTTTCAGACTTCGAGAAAAAGTTGTCATTTTTTTTTTATATTTTTGCGCATTTTTGCCAAAACATGCTTCGGAGATGTTGGCAAAAATACCTATTTTTCAGTTTCAGCAAACGAAGTTTTAGGCATGTGTTAAAAAAAGAGTTATTTTAATATATATTTAAAAGAAAAGTAGGCAGTGGGTGAACTGCAGACCGAAGTGAAAACTTTAAGCTATGAAATAACAAAGCTATTATGAGTTTGTGAAGTAGCTGCAGTGGGCAAATCAAACGCAATCAATTTATGCGATATTGTATGTATATGCTGCTATTTTTTTATGTTTTTACACACAGAGAAAAAAAAAGTGTCAAATTATAAAATTTCCGGGTGTTATTTGCCTAAGACCTTCGGTCAGAATGGGTTATGTAAGTATTTGTATAATACAACAAAAAAAAAAAAAAAATAAAGCAACCTTCTGCTAAAATGGGTTTGCCGTAGATTTTAAGCAATATTAAAAAGGGAACTTGGGTATCATAACCTTACCTTAGGTAAGTTATACTTATGCTAGTGAAGATTTTCTAAAGCCTTTGCAACAAGCGCTTGCCTTGTTCTCTTATGATTTGTTTGTTTTTTTCATGTTTTCGGTTATGTTTGACACTTTTTTCACTTTTTTGTTTTTCTGTTTTTAATTAACTGAATTTTTATTTAATAATATCAACTCATCAGTAGTGTTGCGTAATTCTCGCTATGATCCACTAAGCTGTTTTATGTTATATTTGCTTCGTCGATGTAACGAATAAATTACTGCGAAATACGTGCACGTTAGTACAAATGATAAGAAAAGGAAAGCAAATATATTTGTAGCACAATAACTTTGGTTGATAATTGCTGTAATCGGTTGATAATCGCTTCGGTAATCGGTAATTGGTTCAGTAATCGGCAATCGGTTGGTAATCGCTTCCGTTATTGGTAATCGGTTGGTAATCACTTCGGTAATCGGTAGTGGGTTGGTATAAGTTTTGGTAATCGGTTATCGGTTGATACTCGCTTCGGTAATAGATAATCGGTTGGTAAGCGCTCCTGTAATTATTAATAGGTTGGCAATCGGTTGATAATCGCTTCGGTAATTGATAATCGGTTGAAAATCGCTTCGGTAATCGGCTGGTAATCGCTTCGGTAATTAGTAATTGGTTCGGTAATCGATTGGTAATCGCTTCGGTAATCGGTATTCGGATGGTAATCGCTTCCGTTATTGGTTGTCGGTTGATTATCGCTTCGATAGTTTGGTATTAGCATCGGTTATCGCTTGGTAATTGCTTCGCTAATGGGTAATCGGTTGGTAATCGATTCAGTAATTGGTAATCAGTTGGTAATCGCTTCGGTAATTGGTAATGGGTTGGCAATCGTTACGGTAATCGGTAATGGGTTGGCAATCGCTTCTGTAATCGGTGATTGCTTCAGTAATCGGTTGGTAATCACTTCGGTAATCGGTAATGTGTTAGTAATTGCTTCGGTAATCGGTTGGTAATCGCTTCGGTAATCAGTTGGTATTCGGTAATTGATTGGTATTCGCTTCGGTAATTGGTTGGTAATTGCTTCGGTAATTGGTAATCGGTTGGCAATCGTTATCGTAATCGGTAATGGGTGGGCAATCGCTTCGGTAAAAGGTAATTGGTTCAGTAATCGGTTGGTCATCGTTTGGTAATCGCTTCGGTAATTGGTAATTGGTTAAGTAGTCGGTTGGTAATCGCTTCGGTTATCACTTATTGGTTCGGTAATCGGTTAATAATCTCTTTGGTTATCGGTATTGGTTTCAGTAATCAGTAATTGATTCGGTAATCGGTTGGTAATCGTTTCTTTAATCGATAAATGCTTCGGTAATCGGCTGGTAATCGCTTCGGTAATCAGTAATTGGTTCGGTAATCGATTGGTAATCGCTTCGGTGATCGGCAATCGGATGGTAGTCGCTTCCGTTATTGGTAGTCGGTTGATAACCGCTTCAGTAATTTGGTATTAGCGTCGGTAATCCCTTGGTAATTGCTTCGTTAATGGGTAATCGGTTGGTAATCGATTCGGTAATTGGTAATCAGTTGGTCATCGGTAATAGGTTGGTAATCACTTCGGTAATTGGTAATCGGTTGGCAATCGTTACGGTAATCGGTAATGGGTTGGTTGGCAATCGCTTCGGTAATATTTTCGGTAATCGGTGATTGGTTCAGTAATCGGTTGGTTATCGCTTCGGTAATCAGTAATGTGTTGATAATTGCTTCGGTATTCGGTTGGTAATCGCTTCGGTAATCAGTTGGTATTCGGTAATCGATTGGTAATCGCTTCGGTAATTGGTTGGTAATTGCTTCGGTAATTGGTAATCGGTTGGCAATCGTTACGGTTATCGGTAATGGGTGGGCAATCGCTTCGGCAATAGCTTCGGTAATCGATAATATGTTGGTAATCGCTTCGGTAATCAGTTGGTATACGGTAATCGGTTGGTAATCGCTCTGAAAATTGGTAATTGGTTGGTTATGGCTTCGGTAATAGGTAATTGGTTCGGTGACCGGTTGGTAATCACCTCAGTAATAAAAAAAAGCACAATAAACATGTTTGCCTAGCATAACTACGGCATAAGCAATGCTGTACAATGCAACAGAAATGAACAGCTAAAAACGTGATGATATCGCTAACAGCTTGATGATATCGCGAATGTATAGTTGTGCTCTCAACAACCAAAAAGTGCTCAACGCGCCTAAAGAAGTTTTCACTTCAAAAAATTTAAATTCCTTTTCTTTTTTATTGTATGTAATATTTTTGGTTTTTGTAGACTTCTAGGACCTGTGTAATGGTGTAGAGAAAGTTCTTTTATTAATATTCTTATTTTTTTTTATGCTAAAACTTATAAACTATGGTATATCGTGAAAGTTTTATATATATTTATTATAAATACTTAAATTTATGAGTTGTTGCAAAATATACAGTACTAAACTGGAAAAAACTAAAATTTTATTATTTATTCAAGCTAAATTTGAAAGAGTGAGATTTCCACAACCGAGAAGCTATCGCAAAATCCTCTCAAATTCACATAAATAAGATTTCAAACTATGCTGCTGTAAGCATTTTAACATATTTAGATTTAAAAAATGACGACTTTTTATCTGCATCTAATTTTGTCCACACGCATTACACTGTACGTCGCATCGAGCAGAGTATAATAAATTTAATTTAAATCAAAAAACTGCTGGCAATGGAATTATTTTCATTAAAGTCAAGATGCTCAAATGTTGACATAGCGGTTTTTATCGTGCTTTTGGGTTTCAGTTTTATGATGTCAGTCAACTTAGACGTTTTCATAATCGTAAAAGTAAACAATAACACAGGTCTGCAAAAAAACATTAATGTTCTGTGCTTGGAGTCATACCAATCATTTCCTAAGTATATTGGTGCTTCAAAAATAAAAGCAAAAAAAAAAAACATAATTATATGTCCTTAATATACATTTTTTTACATTTTGGTGAAATTTGACAGCTTTTTGACAGCTGTCACTGAGTCTACATTCATTTTTGACTTCATATTCGTAATGAGCGACACAAAAGCTCATACAAAGTTAATAAAAGTTAATTTTTCTTTAAAATCTCGTTCATCAGTGTTTATTAGGGTCTATATGGGGGTGTAGCGAAAGAAATGGCGCGGTTGATATTTTTTATTTGCTTAATTTGGCTTGAGAGCATAAAAGTACTCTGTAAATGATTGGTCTCATTCCAAAGTAGTTTATTTTATGTGCACAGTAAAATTTTAAAAATTTAATACGCATGCATATATTTTTTAGAGGTTATTTTTGTAAAAATTAACAATATAAACAATATAAAATAAGGCAAACGAAACTTAAGAGCATGAAAATTAAACACAAAAAGAAGGAACGAATCATATTTTCAAAGGTGGAACTAGCAGAGGAGTAAGGGGGTATGCTACCCCCTTGTTGTTGAGTCGGCCTTGTTGTTATTTATTGCTGAATTTTGTTTAAAATATTGATTTTTATTTACAAACTAATGAATGCTTCAAAGTCAGTTGTGCTATTTTTTGTCATTTCCGCCATCAGCCATATCAAAAACGAACTTAAGACGGCTATTGCACGTTAAGTCATACCCAAAACCAACTTCAACCGGCTAATTTACTTTAAGTTATACCCAAAACCAACTTCAGTCGTAGAATTCGCTTTCAATCGTACCTTAAACCAACCTCAGTCGGCCAAACTTGCATTTAGTCGTGCCCAAAATCATTCAAATCCATTCCATTCCAAAAAGCATTCAATTCCAAAACCCAAATGCAGTAACAACCGGTAATTTTTTTAGCAGTGCGAATTTATTTCAGTCGTACCAATCATTTAATCTCGTTTATACTTGTATATTTGTAATTGGTGTGACTGTTTCCTCGTTTATTCTTTAAACAATTAGTATGAATTTAAGATTGTCAACTAAAATTAGCACAGAAAATTTGATTTTCCTGAAACAAAAATTAATATATCTTACTTGTTTTTATTATTATTAATTTAATTAATTTAAACATATCAAAGAAAAAGCTTTAATGGAATATTAAAGAATATTGGTATATTATATGTTTATTTCTTCTTCATATATAAAATAATACATTATTAAAACAAAAGGGGAAAAAAATTTTTTAGTGCTAAGTCGATATTATTAAAATACTATTATTTTCTTTTCATTTAAATATGGAACGATATGGCAACTGCCTTTAGGATTTATATTGGTCGAACGGATGAGTAACTTTGCTCAATTCGATTTTGTTGTATTGAAAAAAATTAGGACTTAAGGGTATTCAGTAAGTCAAAATACCTAATTAGGTAGCCCCCTATCAACATGGTCTCGGTACGCCCCTGCATATTTTAAAAGATATTAGTATTTTTTTTTTTTTTTGTTGAAAGGAACTGACGAAGTTCCTTGTAATCATAGACCATCCCAGAAATGTGGCAATTTCTTATCTTTAAATAAGTAGTCTGAAGTGGGGTGATGTGTAACACGTTTTATTTGCTTCAAAAAAAATGTTAAGTAATTGAATTTTTGATTGGTTTAAGGGCCAATCCCTTGCAGAAGAACCAACTCGAAGTGAGTTTTTTAATGACTGTTAAATATTTTGAAAAATGGTCGAACAAAAATCGCATACGTGGTTTTTTGGCCAGTTTCAAATCTGTGGGGTGATGTGTAACACCAACAAAATGTTGGTTTGAAGACCAGTAACTTGAATTTTTTATGTTAATTTCGACTTGTTGTGTTTAGTAAAAGTATTATGATATGAATTTAATGAAATAATAGCAATATCTCGTAAATCTATCTAATATCAATTTCACACATACGTCGATATTAAAAAAATTTATCGCTAACTTCAACAGAATATATATATTTATAAATATATTTATATTTGTTTTTTTAAATATATATATTTGATATAAAATGTAATCAAATGTAAAAGGATTATTTGTTGGAAATATCCATATCGGAGTGACAGTTCTCACAAATAAAATGGCTCACAAAAAATAAAGACGGTGCTTGCATTTGGTGCATTCAAGAGAATTTTTGTGATTTAAATGTTTTGGCAAAAAAACGCAACAAATCAGGGAAAAATTTCGATCTTCTTCGAACGATGACGTAGAGTGCCGTTTTGCAGCTTGTCGTTAAGTCACTTTTTTCAATAAAATTCCATTGATGGAATTTTATCATAACGTGAAAAAATGTAAAATCTTTTATTATTTTTAAACACATTAAACAATACCACAAGTGGTATATATACAACAAGTGGCAGCCGCGGCGCAGTGGGTAGAGCGTGTGGCCCATACGCCAGAGAACCCTGGTTCGATTCCCACCTGACACAGAAAGTTTTTTCAATTGAATTAATTTTTCTGCTTGGCCGTCACCTCTCTGTAGACAATAGCAAACCTCAGAGAGTAAAAACTGTCATGAAAAGCTTCTTGAGAACATGAACCGTTTCGGAGTTGGCCAGTTCTCGAACATTTGTGTTCTAACATTTCACAACAAACACAACACAATTGATCATAAGAAGCTCGGTCAGTCCTTTCAAGGGCTTAAAGGCCATTTATATTTATATTTATCTAAACAATACCACATTTTACATCTACTTAAATCTGAAGAAAGTTTTATCTGAAACGCTATTTTTTGTTAAAAGAATTCGGTACTTAATAAAAGTTTTAAACAAAAATGTTCACGCTTTTTATGAGCTCTAATAAAATGTATGTCTGCCTACTTTCAACGCTTATGAAAAACTTTATGCTGTCAAAAGAAATATATCACAGTTTGTTCATTCACTTATATGTTAACATTTTGTACGAAAAATCGCCGTGTTACACATCACCCCATAGTACACATTACCCCACCTCATCCTATTGCTTATGATTTCAATTGTACAACCAAGAGCTGCTCATCTTAGGAAATTTTCTAGAATTTTCTATAATATTTATAACATTACAATTCTAAATTATTTTTTTGAAATTTAAGAAAAAATTTCTGTTCTTATTTCGATTTCTTTTTCTTCTTTAAAATCACCAGAAAATTGCCTCACTGATACAAGACAACTAGTTTGCCAAGTGAACTTGAACGCTTTTTATTAAATTTTGTCTTTTATTTATTCATAACTGTGCATAAACTGCAAGAGAATTATAAGGCTGCAAAAGGTCACTCAATACAAACTCCCATTATTTACAATTACTAGTTTTTAGTGTTAGTGTCGCTTCTTGCGATAGTAAAAATTAAGCAGCATTCGATGCGTTTAGTAGAAAGATGGAGGGCCAGCTTGAATCACCGTTGGCTTGTTATGGTTTTGTAATTTTTTTATTTTACTTTTTTTATGTTTTGTTGATTTTTTTATTTTTTTTATTTTTTTTTTTAATTTATATTTAAAGTCTTATATTTATGTTTTAAACATTATATTTATGTTTATTTTTTTTATATTACGATCATAACTACAGGCAACCAAAACATATTCTTCTTAAGATTTTGTTTCTTCTAGTTATCTTGCACCTCTATTAGTACCTTGCTTGTGTACAAGATTTTGGCCCTATGAGGTTTTCGTAAAATCGCAAAAAGTTCAAAGTCAAAATATGACTTTTTTGGAAAACTATTATGTAGATGGTTCTTCAAGTGATTTTACATCATCATCTCAATCTTTCTGGATCCTATGGGATATCTTGAACCCTGAAAACTACTCCTCCTACAGTGGATTCAGGCCTGAATCATGTCACTATAAATTCTCTTGAATTTCAACATAAAAAAAAAATGTAGTGTTTAAGGAACATGACGGGTTTCGCGCTATCTTTTAAAAATAACATTAATGTGTTATATATATATAACATCTTCGTTATAAAAAAAAAAAACTAGAATGAGTGTTGTTGTCTCCAGTTGCCTTTAAATTGCGTATCAATTGCTGCTTCAATTAATTTTAAACCTATTAATTTTATAACTTCAGAATAAAATGCGAAGTTTTTTTTTATTTTTTACTGTGTATTTTATGTAGCCACTCAAGTGGTTTTATGTGCTTAATAATTGTTATTGCTACTATTATTATTTTCATTGTTACCAATACCATCACATGATCAGAGTTCGTAAAACTTGTTACGGCAGTCTGTGTCCTGCGAAAGGTCAAAGCTTGTTGCGTGTAAAACAACAACTAGGACTCAATATGTACGCTTTAGTATGGTAGGTTTTGTTTACACGACAATTTTGTAGTGTATGTGTGTGCTTATGAGTGTTTGCTCGCTAACAATGACCGTCTTGCTTGTTTTAATGCTGTTGACCCACTCAACAATATCAACGGAAACAATGCTAACAGCAACAAAAAACAATACAAAACAACAATATATCCAATTCATTTCCCAAGAGCAAACAAACAGGTAAATAATGATTTTACAGCGATGCATTGTTGAGTGGAATGCAGGGTGCACGCTGTGCTCAGTCAGTAGCATTTATTAGATTTATTACAAATACAATTTTATAAAGATGAGCATTTCCATAATGTCGAACGTGACGATCGCACACATTTAAAAGAGGGGGAAAAAAGGCAAAGTAAAACATATTCCCATTTCCTTTCTAGTTTATACGGAAAAGCTCATGAAGGAAAAGCTCACTCATTAATGCTCATTAAGCACTTTAATTAGTGCCAAATTTTATAGTAGGCCTAGTTCCAAAAAACAAAAAAAAAAACTATTCTAGCTGTCTTAAAGAAATTGTTACAATTTTGTTACGCAAATATCGGAACAGTTTTATATAAAATTTCGTTATGCGCCTGCTTGTGCGATTTCGAAATCCGATTGCGTTGCGAAATCGTAACGAAAATCATATGAAAGGGTTGACACGGCTTCGTAACGATTTCTTTAAAACAGCTCGAAATAGTTACGAATTAGTCGGAATTTTGACAAAGTCGTCAAATACGGTTTGCTGGGTAATTGTAGAACCTTATGAAATTATTTTACTTTATAATGTATTTTGATTGATTCAAATATCTTTAGTATTTTTTTTTTTAATCATAATCTCGATACGTTTATTTAAATCGGCAGTCATCCTCAGATTACTTAAAACATAACAAACTTTACCAATGCAGAAATTAATGTGATCCTCGCAGGACAGGGACGTATTTATTTGGAGTCCCAGATTAGAAGCATTTTTAACAACTTTTAACTCAACATCATTAACGCATATTGGAGGAAAATCTAGATTTAGGAAGGGTGTTTTAGAAAGCGGCAAGGCGTAAGATTTTAAGGGGTTAAGTTTAAGCTTGTTAACCCTTGCCCATTCAGCTATTTTGTTTAAATCTTCATTGATTCTAAGACAAAGGACTCTTAACAAATATAATTGGAGATCATCAGCATAGGCATGCATTGTGGCTTCTTCGCACTTATCGAAAATTCCATTGATGAACATAGAAAACAGCAGTGGGTCAAGAACCGAACCTTGGGGAACTCCACTACCAGTGTTCTTATACCATATGTTGAAAAGTGTATTCCTACTTTTACTATTTGTGTCCTTCTACCTAAGTAGCTTTTAATAAACGCACTGCAGCATCAGAGAATCCAGAGTTGAACTTGAGGTTATTGCATAAGATGTTATGGTTGACGGTGTCAAATGCCTTGGAAAAATATAGTTAGCAAAGCAAGGTCAACTGCCCCTTTTCAAAGAGAACTCTAACATCATCAATGATTTTAACAATAGCAGTGGAACAGCTATGCCCAGGACGAAAACCAGACTGACGATCAGACATGAGGCCAAGTGTGTTTATGTAGTCAGAGATTTGTACAGCCATTAAAGACTTGCATATCTTAGAAATTGAAGACAGTAAACTAATTGGTCTGAAGTCAGCTGGCTCAGGAGCATTTGATTTTTTTGCGGTTGGAATAATAGTTGCTACCTTCCAAATTGCAGGATAGCGTGAGGTCGTGAAACAGTAATTTATTATATGCACTATCGGGCTGAGCACATAATGAGCAGTAAGAGTTTGACAAATTTTATGGAAATTCCGTCTTCACCGGAGTCATTCGATTTAATTTTAGTTATGCATCGTGCGACATCTATTTCACTAACCGCATTAAATTCAAATTGGAAGGTCATAGCCACATCTATTATAAGAGACGAATTCAACAGAGTCATAGGTAGTTAAACTTGCAACAAAAAAATCATTAAGCAGATTAGGATCAATTTGACACAAATAGAAATAGGCTTAGACAAATAGAATCTCTTCTTTGACAATCTAACTGCTGAGGTGGCTTCATTTCGTGACAATTTATATGCCTCCCAGTTCAGTGCTGTTGATGGACTGTTGTTCCACTTGCTATATGCTTTATTTCCTTTTTTCAAAGGCATTTTCACGGAGGACGTGAATGAGATGTTAGTGACTCGACGAGTGCAAATTGGGACATAATTGTCATAGAGTTCCTTTATTTTGTCAATAAAAAAACTTAATTTGCCATCAACCGTGTGGAGGAACCAACAACCAGTCCAGTTAATAAGATACAATTCAGTAAACAGCGAACCGTAATGAATGGACCTTAAATTGCGGAATGAGAAAGTAGTATCAGTGGCAGCAGATGAAAAGTTGATATTCAACGTACAAAAAATAAGGTGATGATCTGACACAAATGGCAATAGATCAAAAAGCAAAACAGAGGACAAGTCGGAAACAACGAAACAATCTAATAAGCTAGGGCAAGCATTGTTCGCAAATCTTCTTGGAGTGGTCGTATTTACTATATTAAGACCCAACTGAGCCAGATTATCAATAAAGTTAACGCATATACACACACGAGAGAAAGACTTTAGTTTTGTTATTATTAATTTCAACAATTAAATAATGGTTGGAAATTGCTTCGGTAATTGCTTCGGTACTCGCTTAGGTAATCGGTTCATCACTGACAACAATTTGATTATACCAAGTAATACTCACTCAGCGCTGTTAGACGAAATAACCAAGGACGAGAATCTAAGGTTATTACCCTGCGATCTCTGCCTTCCAAAATTCAACTTCTACAAAAACTTCCAAGTCTCCTTCCCACACAGAGCTACATGGGAAAAAGAGAGGCCACGGTTCACTGGTGACTTACAAGCCTGGTATACTGATGGCTCAATGACAGAT
The DNA here is from genome assembly GCA_914767935.1 of Coremacera marginata. Taxonomy (NCBI): domain Eukaryota; kingdom Metazoa; phylum Arthropoda; class Insecta; order Diptera; family Sciomyzidae; genus Coremacera; species Coremacera marginata. The sequence continues at coordinate 53,145,779 of OU612047.1, forward strand.
GAAGGGGTGGGAGCTGGAAAAATCTATATATGCCAGCATGGGCAGAGGTAATTCAGTCTTCCAAGCTGAAGTCCACGCCATTGAGATCTGCCTAAGAGAGTTTGTAAACAGTCCCACTAGGAACAAAAACATTGTCATTCACTCTGATAGTAAAGCAGCTCTACTTGCACTTAGCGCATACAAAATCACGTCCAAACTCGTATGGAATTGCCTACAGCTACTTATCAAGGTATCTACCAATAACAGAGTCCATCTCATTTGGGTACCAGGTCGTAGCGGCTATTTAGGTAACGAGATCGCGGACGAACTAGCCAGGAAAGGGGCTGCAAGGTCCTTCATAGGCCCAGAACCATTCTGCGGGATACCATGGGGCACTATGTGCCATAACATTAAAATGTGGCTAAACAGAGAGGCACTTCATTACTGGAGGGAAACTGAAGGTAACAGACAGGCTAAAACATTCATGCCAACCATTTCGCTCCGAAGAAGGAAACAATTCCTGACTCTAAGTGGATGATCTATCAGACTTGTCACAGGTTTCCTAACTGGACATTGTAAGGTAAATAAACACTTATCAACCATGGGTATAGTCCAGGAAGATCTGTGTAGATTATGTAATGAAGATGAAGAAACAGCAGAGCACATCTTGTGTCACTGTAACGGTCTAATCAGGACCCGTCTTCGTTACTTAGGTGCATTGTACATAGAACCGCATCTAATAGCGGATAGTTCACCCAAGGACATCGCTCTGTTCCTAAAGCAATTAAAGATTAAGGACAATAGGCCCTTGAGGCCGCAGTAACTAGGTGACTTGCTCCCTCCTCACTTAACTAACTAAATAACTAACTAGGTAATCGGTAATTAGTTCGGTAATCGGTTCGTAATCGCTTCGGTAGTCGCTTCGGTATTTGGTAATTAGTTCGGTAATCGGATGGAAATCGCTTCGGTAATCGGTAATTGGTTCGGTAATCGATTGGTAACTACTTCGGTAATCGGTTGGTAATCGCTTTGGTACTTGGTAATCTCTTGGAAATCGCTCCGGTAATCGGTAATGGGTTGATAATCGCTTCGGTAATCAGTAATCGGTTAGTAATTGATTCGGTAATTGGTAATCGGTAGGTAATTGCTTCGGTACTTGGTTGGTAATCGCTTTTGTAATTGCTTCGGTATTCGATTGGTTATCGCTTCGGTGCTTGGTAATCGCTTCAAAATCGCTCCGGTAATCGGTAATGGGTTGGTAATCGCTTCGGTAATCGGTAATTAGTTCGTTAGTCGGTTGGTAATCGCTTCGGTACTTGACAATCGGTTAGAGATCGCTCCGATTATAGGTAAAGCGTTGGTAATCGCTTCGGTAATCGGTAAGTCGTTCGGTAATTGGTTGGTAATCGCTTCGGTAATCAGTAATCGGTTAGTAATTGCTTCGGTTATTGGTAATCGGCTGGTAATCGCTTTGGTAATTGGTTCGGTAATCGATTGGCTATCTCTTCGGTACTTGGTAATCGGTTTTAAACCACTCCGGTAATCGGTAATGGGTGGGTAATCGCTTCGGTAATCGGTAATTGGTTCGGTTATCGGTTGGTAATCGCTTCGGTAGTCAGTAATTGGTTAGTAATCGCTTCGGTAATTGGTAATCGGTTGGTAATCGCTTCGGTAATCGCTAATTGGTTCGGTAATCAGTTGGTAATCGCTTCAGTATTCAGTAATCGGTTGGTAATTGCTTCGGTAATCGGTATAGGGTTGGTTATCGCTTCGGTAATTGGTTAGGTAATCGGCTGGTAATCTCCTCGGTAATCGGTAATTAGTTCGGTAATCGGTAATCGATTCGGTAATCGCTTTGCCCTTGGGTTGATCGATGAGAGGTAATCCCTGAAAAGGAATGCTGCAATAATTTCTGTTTCGCTAACAGCGTGATAATATCGCGAATCTATAGTTTTGCTCTCTACCTCTCTACTTAAAAAATAACATTTTTCACTTCATAAAAATATATAAAAAATTTCAAATCTTGACACATATATCTTCTGACGTATAGAAGATAAGCAAAAAGAATAATTAGATTTATAAAATATGGAAATTTCTAAGTAAAATGGTGAAACATTTCAAAAAGCTGATCATACAATTTTTCTTATTGTTGAGCTCACTTCAGGCCAAAAAGTTCATTATCTTCAGCCTACGTATCTACCATACATTATATATTCTAAAATTGTAGATCTTTTATGAAATGATTCTTGGTCAAATTCGGTTTTACGGTTTTTCTGTGGGAATGCTTTGTTATTTTTGTATTTATTTATCAAGTATAGGTTTGAACTTATCAAATTAAATGCTTCGTTAAAAATATTCCCATAGTAATTCACAATATTAGTTATGTTTTGGCATATTTTTGACTTTTTGCAAACAATTCATATACCATTTACTTTGCAACGGGACCTTTTTACTTAAAATAAAATTTATTAAAAGGAAACGCTTAAGCTTTATTTATTGTTTAGTTAGTTTAATTTTTGATTCAAGATTTAGAGCTCATCATTTGAAATGTGCTATTTTTGTGACTGACTAAAAATAACTTTCTTGCTTAGGCTAAAACAACACCAGCGATATAAAACACAAGAAAAAGTTTAAACTCTTTTTTACTTTTCGAAACTATTAATTCGATATGAGTTTTTTACATTAGAAATAGGCAACCATTTAAAAAAAAAATTTAAATAAACTGGATTTACAGAATTAACACTAAAGGCCCTATTCATGTCGAAAAGGACCTATTTTTGTATGAATTTCGGCTCTTTAACAACTAAGCCAATATCGTGCCTCTCACACTCACTCTGCTCATATTCGCTTAATAGCGATATTTGAGGTCGTATTTATTGCTGTTTAACTTTCGCAACATGCAAGCAAGCAAACAAACAAACACACACACACACACATGTATGCATATTTAAATGTGATATTGATGTAACACTGTTGATAGCGTTGAATTGAGGACATGCCTATAGGTATAGATTTAAGTATAAATAATTCATTACGTTTGTGTGTTTTCTACATATTAAATATTTGCTATGCAAATTAATATCAAAGGAATTAATGGTCCAATAATTGATAATTGCTGTATTTTGCATTGATTAATGAGCAGTTATGTGTGCGTATGTATTAGATAAAATTAATTTTGTATCATATTTTTTTATCTTTAACTTCAATGAATTCCAAACATTGAATACTATCATTAAAGCAAATTAATGAAATGCGTTTTCATTTATTTACACTAGATAAATATTCAATTGAGTCATTACAGGGTCTAATCAATCATTTTGCAAATGAACAACAAAAACTTAATAACCAAAATCAAACCAATTTAATTAGCTGACTTTTACTGTTTTTTTTTTTTGCGTTCTTCAGCTGCACTAAAGCAAATATTGAACAATTTTATGATTTGCTGTTGTTATCATTACTGTTGTTCTATCAGTGTTTATGCAACTAAAACAACTTGTTAACCTTCATCCAAGAACCAAGCTACAATTGTTAACATCCAACAACAAACCCGACCACATTGTTTTTTACTAACGTGCAGCTACAACGTAGCTTAAGTCAATAATACGTTTTTCTAGCTACCCTATAGAAACAAACTAACTTGTTTTTAAAAACAACTAATTAAAAAACTAGTTTAAACTAAACCAGTGTATGAGCTACTTTGAATTATATTAAGGCAGCATCCACTTCAATTCTAAATAGTTTTTATTGCATTATATATAAAGTAATCGAAATACTACTTAAAAACAAGTGATTGATAAACTACTTTGAATTATATTAAGGCGGCAACTACTCTGATTTTGATTGCAAATTTTGGTTTTAATTGCAAATTTTTATTAGATTACAAGTTTATATATATTTAACCATGTTATTTCATCAAATATTATTAACATTAGGCCATCAGCAAAGTTTTCAATTGATTATTTTAACGTAATTAAAAAATAATTTAAATATAACTAATTTAACAAGTAGTTGACAATATATGCAGACGAAAGTCAATTGACTTATTTAGCGGGCATGACCATACAAAATATGTTAGTTCGTTCTATGGGAAAAAGTCAGAATTTCAACTAGTTGTGGTTGACAAAAAACTACTTTATCAACTACTTTTAAATTAGTTGATTTTCCTACAGGGTATTTCTTCAAATGTAAGTATGTGAGTGCTATGTTGGTTCTGTATATGTCAATTAGTTATATGCCAAGCTGTATAAGCATGCTCACACACAACAGTTGTGTTTAATCGATTTCTGATTTTTTTCTTCATAAGTTTTGTTAAGCTGATAAGATTTAATTTTCTGAAGATTATGACTTTTGGAAAGAGTTTTTTTTTTTAGGCTGGGGTATGCTCAGCCACTCCAGGGTCCGTCCAAGGGGTCTCGCAACCCCTGGACAAGAACAGTCTCAAGAAAAAACAATAACTACTTTTGTGAATCGCAGAATTTGTCACGGTTGGACTCGGAGGCCAACTCTATCAGTAAACCCGAAGGTTGTAGCTCGGAGCGCTCACAAAATCTATTTATTTTTATTTTTTAATATTTCATTTTCTTTTATTTATTATTATTTTTTGTTTATTTAAAAATATTAGCTTAACAATAAGTTCCTACCGTTAACCATATATAGAATATTACAGGCGGATGTATTGGCAAAGTGCACACGGCGGCTGAGGGCCGATTTAATCAGGTGGCAGAGTGCCGATGGCAGAAGGTCTTACAATACAGATACTTAAGATACGGTTGGCCGAAGCCAAAAAGCCGAAGCTTGACTCTGGCAGAAGCCGAAAAGCCTGAAGCTTGAGTTTGGCAGAAGCCGAAAAGCCGAAGCTTGAGTTTTCATATTGACATATGAACAACATGCGAAGTACACGCATTCGCTAGTGGCTCAATGCAACGAGTGATCGCACTCTTTGCTGCCATTGCTGGCTTTGAGCGCTAACAACGCTTCTGGCGATCACTTACCTTAAGCACCGTGCAACAGGCCTAGTGTCCAGATTGGGGACGGCATCGAATCCCCGCAAGGGCAAAACAAATTTGTTGAAGTTTGTGAGCATTCCTCAGAAATTTTTAACGTTTTGGCTTTTTCTTTTGTAATGGATTCTATTACGTACAAAATGATACATTCCAGTATTCGAATCTACATATTATTGCGTGAACACAAAGTTGAACTCCCTTTTTACCTATTTTAAAGACAACATATTCTAATGAAACTTATATCATTTGAAAGCTCTGATTCATACCAAGTGGACAGTAAAATTTTTATTCAAATGTTTTATCATTTACTCTGCTCTGCTTAACAGCGTAACTGTGGGAGAGTAGAAAGCGAGAGTAAAAAACAAGTCAAAAGCTTTAACAGAGCTGTGTGGTTGTTTTTACTTTTTCTTTCATATCTTCTCGGAAACCCTCGATCAGCGTTGTTGAGACAAAACAAAATAATGGGTGCCTCAATAAACGTGCATTTTTTTTTTTATTGTCTTGTAGATATGTTCCGATTCAGAACATTTTTAAAAAATGCCACAAAGTTTTAATCGTGCACTCTTATTGGGACACTATATTTTTGTTCATACAAACAGGTGGCAACGGTTGTGTTTGCCTGCATATTTTATTGCCGTTTTTTTTTTTACTTTTTTCGAAATTATTTTTCGTGTATGATTCTTTTTCCATAATAGATATTCTATTGCACTCAAGAGTAGAATGGAAGAGTCACTCAGACACTTAAACAGAGCTGTGTTCGCATTGTTGTTATTGCTGCTTTTTGAAGTGAAAACTTCTTTAGGCGCGTTGAGCACTTTTTGGTAGGTATAAAAGTTATGAAATCGAGTCAACACTATTAACGTCAGCAATAATAATGTCAGGGATGCTATATTCATACTACTATTTATATCATCACTATAAAAGTTAGCATTGTTAAGGCTTGCATTGTAAATGCCTGCATTTCTGTGGGCGCAACCAAAGTGTCACATCCATATTTTTGTAAGCCGAGCAGATAACTCGCTCAGGCTTCTAATAGTCACACTGGAATTCAGAATTAAATTTCTTAACATAATCATGTCTCCATTATTCAGTTCCGATTTTAAGGCTGAAATTGAAATATAGTTCAAACTTCCTTTTTACAGACCTGTATTCTAACCTGAAATTAAACAAAAAATCAGTCCTCTTTAATTTCAGGCCAGATTTCATAACTGAATTTGAAATAAATCATAGAATTGAATAGAATTTACATTTAAAAAAAGGAATAGCAAATTTCAGGTCTAAAGAGACGGACACTTGTATGAAGAAATCAGGGCTGTTTTGAAGCAAAGCTCAGGCCTCGATCATGCCTGTCAGGTTTGAATTCTTGGCTGATCAGGCATGACATTTTCTGCTGGGAAGTGGTCGACAGTAGCCATATAAACTAAATTACCAAATCTTAGCCTTATACGACAAAACCGTTTGATATATTCAATTTAATTGATTTATGGGTGGTAAAAGAAGGCTTGGCAACATTTATGTATATATAGTGACCACCACTTGAATTCGTAGCACCTACACATCAAGTTTCATTCTGAAAAAAATGTACAACTTTTACAATAGGAGATATAATGATTTCTGAGAGTTGGACGTAGTTACAGTGCGGCCACACCCATTTTTAGTGCTGTTATCGACAGTAACCATATAAACTAAGCTACAAAATGTTAGCCCTATACAAGCAAAACCGTCTGAAATATGATAGTTTTATTTATATCTGGACTGTAAAGGGGGTGTGGCATATTTTTATACCCCAACGCGTACTGCGTGAGGGGTATATTAACTTTGTCATTCCGTTTGTAACGCCAAGAAGGAGGCGTGGCAGGTATAGAAAAATATATATATTTTTGATCAGCATTACCTCCTGAGTCGATTTCCGTGTGTCCGTCTGTCTGTCCGTCTGTCCGGCTGTCCGTTTGTGCGTCTGTCTGTCGACACGATTACAGCTGTAATTTTAAAGCTATCGCGATGAAATTCAAAATATAAACTTCAAATAAGATCAAGTTTGAAAATGAGCCAAATCGGATGAAAACCACGCCTACCTCCCATACGGAGTTACTTTATTTTTACAGTAAAATCTCTTAAAAATCCACAAAAATTAAGGAAATGCATTAAAATTTTTCACATAAGCTTTGATTTTCAATGTCGATCCTGACTATGAAATTTTAAAAAATCGGATGAAAACCACGCCTACCTCCCACACAAAGTGGCCTTTTTATTAACGTAAAATCTCTTAAAAATCCACAAAAATTAAGGAAATGTCTTGAAATTTAGCACATGAGCTTTGATAATTAATATAAACCATTTCTATAATATTTTCCAAAATCTGATGAAAACCACGCCTACTTATCATACAAAGTGGCTTTATTTTAAATTAAAATCTCTTAGAAATCCACAAAAGTTAACGAAATGTCTTGAAATTTTGCACATAGCTTTGGTATATAAAGCTATACCATATCTATGATGTTCGGCAAACTCGGATGAAAACCACGCCTACCTCCCCTACAAAGTGACGTCATCTAAATAGGAAAACTTTCGTAAATATATAACTGAATGCCGTGCCTGTCGGGGCTAAAAACTTCGAATATACTTGAATTCGGCCGCGGGCGAGTATTTTAGCTTCGGTACCCTGCCGAAACTCCATTCCTTACTAGTTTATATTAACCCTAATAACAGATATTATAAATTTGGTGACTTTAGGTGTTAGCGTTCCTGAGATCTTAAGAGACACTGCTCGCACGATAGTTCATTGCAAAGACAATAAAATCACATTTTCAACGGTATATCAACAAACAGCACCGACATAACCGTTACCAAGTTGTGCTCGCTCAAAGATGAAATCAATCGGTTGAAACTACCAAATTTCAACTTTGAATGCAAATTTCTTAGAATTTCGCATAATAAATGAAATTTATTTTATAATCAATTTTGAAACTAATTTAATTTTTTTTTCAATGACATCAAAACAATAAATTTATCTTTAAAAACAAAAAAGTTGGCTGTACTAAAAAAAGTATGCCTATTAGAAAATAATGGTAAATAATGACATAACAATTACTTATGTATTGCTTAATTATTGAAATTAATTTCATTTATTACGCGAAATTCTGATAAATTTGCACTCAAAGTTGAAATTTGGTAGTTAAAACCGATTGATTTCATTTTCACACGCGCATAGCTCGGTAACGGTTAAGTCGTTAGGATTTGTTGATATACCGTTAGAAAGGTAATTTTATTGCCTTTGCCATAGGTTTAATGTAGGTTAGTTTTCCTGCTAGAGCAATAACGTGAACCAATGTCGTGAAATATTAATCAACCCTATAGCTCCTAAGAACGTGAAAATAGACCCCCCTCATACGATTTTTTTTTCAGCTCAACATAACCTTTCACCTCCGTAAATAATTGCACTCAATTACGGGACACCCTGCATACATTTTTATAAATTTTTTATATCAGGTATTTTTAAATAAGTCTTGCAACATTGAAAAGTTGTTGAATTCAAGGAGTGGCAGCCTGTTAGCCCAAATTTCCAAGGGTTGATTTTAGATATTTTTAAGAAATTTGCTGCACAATTTATATTGCAAACTCTCAGGCAACCTGCAACCTCTCAGGCAACCTGCAACCTCTCTACTACTATTTTCAGTTTAAGGGTCTACACAGCAAAATTTAGTGCACGATTCTTTTTGTATCGTATACAAAATTAAGAATAACAACTTAATGGAAGGTAACTTTTGTAACTGCAGTTTTCAAATCTGGTAATAAGAATAGTATAATGCGAATTACAGATCAATCACAAACCTCACTACAGTGAGTAAAATCTTTGAACACATTGTTAAAGTAGAAATATTTTTCGCTATAAAAAGTTAAATTCATCGAATCAACATGATTTTGTTCGAGGACGAGTTGAATTGACAAAAAAGCTTGGGGTAACAAACTACCCCATGTGGCAGCAAAGGGTTGAATCATGATTGTTCTTTGGAGTAATCTGGTTAATAACAAAATCAACACGATGTAGCCGGTTTGCAATTTAGTTCTTATTAAATGCTTTTAATGACCTGCCGTCCTTTCTGCTGACTACACTAATCTATCAATATCACTAACTGAACACAATAAAACAAAAGAAATAAGAGACATTCTTTAAAAAAAAAACAGGCAATCAGGGTAAAAATGGATAGCAAAACATTTCAGCGTATCTTGTATCCAATTGCGACTCAATAAGTTCACCAAGTTTTGCTACAATAACCAACAACAATAACAACAATTCATTATACAGCTAAGCCAAGCCCGATAACGGTTCAGAGACTTTCAACTTGATGTACACTACGTAACGGTAACATTTTCGTAATCCTTGAAATGTGGTGTGGCTCGGCATGGTTGCGGCAAGTAAAGAAATGAGAGAGAAAAAACTGTAGAACGGAAACGGAAGTAAGGCATCAGCTGCACAAAGAGCTAAAGCAGCTTTAGTGTGCGTGTTTGAATGTTCGGCAATAAGAGTGGGGGTGTGCATGTATTGGTGTAGCAATGTGTGCTAGTGTTGGCATGAATTTAAATGTATAATGCTGTATCTTTTTTTTTTTCTAAGGTGCTCTACTTTTTCTAACCTTTTGAGCTGTTGAACATTTCAAGCAGATCTCCAAAAAAAAACACCAAAAGAAATAAATACAAAAAAAATTGGCTTCCAATCAATGGTAGCGCATGACTGAGAAGGGCAAAAAAAGTTCAGGAATGCTTTGCTAAGAAATTTGAAAAAAAAATACAAATAAAGGAAAGAAACAGCAAAATGCAGAGAAACTGCGAAGGAGTTGAATGTGCAAAAATCCAATACTTGGCTAAAAGTTAACACTTCAAATGGTCGGAATGAGTAAAAGAGTTGGCATGGACTGCATAACTCAATGTTTTATAACCCAACCGCTTCAGCATAAGTATGCGTCACACCCTCTAAGCGAAAAAAAGACAAAAGAAAAAAAATATCAAATTCATTTCATGTGCTTGGCTTTCGTTATCTCTGACTATGGTTTTTTTTTTTTACATACTTGTTTCACTTGGTGTTTCTGCCAGGTTCTGGCTTGATTTTCTTGAATGGTTTTGTTGCTGTTGTTGTTGTCCTTTGGCACCAATCTTTTATAGCAGCTTACTCTAGCTGTTGCTGCCGTGTTCACTCAGCACAACAATCGATTACAAGCATTTGCGGCATTATTCCGAACATGATTTCAGGGAATCGAGATGTAATACAGACATGTGTGTGTGTGTGTGTGACGCTAGCTGGTGTGTAACGAATCACACACAGACACACACACACACACTTACATTCCATTAAGTGCACTTCCGGCTTAAATTGCATTTTGCTGTTTGAACTTCCTGCAACTCTCAAACGTATCCATCCAATAAGTTGCAATGAACTGAAATGGAATGCAATGAAACGGACCAAAGAGTTTAGCGTTTTATAAAATGTTTCTCAATCGCATTAAAAATTCTTCAACGTTGCCACTTTGTGGCTTGTGCGGCGCTGTTTTTTTTTTGCGCCATTATAAAGCATGCCTGATCCTTTAAGCGGTTCGGAAATAAAAGAAAGTCAGTACACTTCAAAGTTTTTCAAAAAGCAAACATTTCTTTTAATCTCTTGACTAATAGTACAGTCATTTGGTTTAAAAAAATTTCAGATTTCAACTTTGTCATCAGGTAGTTTTGGCACTTATAACCATTTTTTTTTTTCCTAAAATCAATAGTTTTAGCATACGAGCACCGCAAAGTGTATTGGCACATTCCTTTTTTTTTTGTATTTTTACTCATTAAATCGTGACTATTGAAAAAATTGTGGGAATATAAATATATTTGATGGACCGAGGATATGCTTTTTAAACCATTCTATGCAATTCTGAAGAAAAACTTTAACAAAGTGTATTTATTTAACTTTAAAGAGCGTCACGTACGTTTTCGTACTCAAGTGAAATTCAGAGCTTGACTTACGTTTTTTCATAATTAAGCCACAAACAAAAATTTTCGTAAGCTAAAAGCTCAGTTTCTATTAAGGGGGAGAGGTAAGGTTTACCAACTTTTTTTTCTCCTATATTTTTTTGGATTTGTTTCTCAAAGTACAACATCTGAAGAATATTGTATTAAATTTTGAGGACATTTGGAGCAAAACTAACGAAGTTACAGTACGTTGAATGACCGTACCTCTAACTTACAAGGAAAGGTCCCCAGGTGTCACTCGCTGATTTGAATGATTTTCGTATATGTGATAGAGGACAAAAATCTAAGGTTGACGTATTTTTTTACACGTGTTCAATTGATGGTTTAGGGTTTCAAAATGGCGTTTTAAAATCAGTGAAAATTTTGTTTTTCGCCATAATTTAACTATTTTCCATAGAAACATACACATATTTGGCATCAAACGAAAGGTATTGAAAAGGCGCACATGATGACATCTAATTTTTAGAAAGAAGTTTTATTGTTATTTTCTTGTTGAAATTTTTAACAGTATTTAGTCGATATCATGAAGAACCCGTACTCGAAATTGTTTCATTTTCACTTATGTTTAATTTAAGCTAATTTTAAAAGTTACGTTTTTTTTGTTTTTTTTTTATTAACTTTTACTTGTTTATATCAAAATTTTCTTCATTAGAAAATGCACTAATTTTCTTAAATCTATATCTATCTATATCTATATACAGGGTGTCCCGCAATTGAGTGCAACTATTTACGGAGATGAAAGGTTATGTCGAGCTGAGAAAAAAATCGTATGCGAGGGGGAGTCTATTTTCACATTCTTAGGAGCTACAGGGTTAATTAAAATTTCACGACTTTGATTCACGTTATTGTTTCTAACACAAAAACTAAGTTACGGTAACTTTTTTTGATCACTCATTGCAAAGGCAATAACATCACCTTTTCAACGGTGTATCAACAAACAGTACCGACATAACCGTTACCAAGCTGTGCTCGTTCAAAGATGAAATCAATCGATTGAAACTACCAAATTTCAATTTTAAGTGCAAATTTCTCAGAATTTCGCTTTATAAATGAAATTTTTTTTTTATAATCAATTTTGTAATTTATTTAATTTTCTTTTCAATGACACCAAAAACATAAATTTATCTTAAAAAATAAAAAAGTTGGCTGTACTAAAAAAATTATACCTATTAGAAAATAATGGTAAATAATGGCATTACAATAACTTATGCAGTAGATAATATCGTTGTTTTCTAATAAATATAATTTTTTTAGTACAGCCAACTTTTTTGTTTTTTAAGATACATTTATGTCATTTGTGTCATTGAAAAGAAAATTAAATAAATTACAAAATTGATTATATAAAAAAATTTCATTTATTACGCGAAATCCTGAGAAATTTGTATTCAAAGTTAAAATTTGGAAGTTTCAACCGATTTATTTCATCTTTGAACGGGCACAGCTTGGTAACGGTTAAGTCGGTGCTATTTGTTGATATACCGTTGAAAAGGTGATTTTATTGCCTTTCCATTGAGCTATCAGATAAAGTTAGTCCGTAACTTAGTTTATGTGCTAGGAACAATAACGTGAATCAAAGTCGGGAAATATTAATTAACCCTGTAACTCCTAAGAATGGGAAAATAGACCCCCCCTCTGATACGATTTTTTTCTCAGCTCGACATAACCTTTCACCATAAAATTGTAAAAAAAAATCTGTGCATGTAATATTTTTTTAAAATTCTTTTTGCGTTTGACGTTTTGAATGATGCTGAGTCCAAAAATCGCATTTTTAAAATTTTTGTCTGTCTGTCTGTCTGTTAAAGCATCACGCGAAAACCACTGGATGGATTTAAATGAAACTTGACATCCAGGTTACTCAACATATAGGCTACTTTTTATCCAGTAAAAAAGGTTGGACCCGGTAGGGGGCGCTGCGATCGGGTTAAAGGCATTCTTTTTTTTAGCTTATCTGCGAAACCGTTCATCCAATTTGCATGAAAATTTGTACGTAGAAGTTAGCTCTATTCTATTTTGACCACCAGAGGGCGCTGTAGTACAAACATTTTAAAAAACTTCGAAAAACTCCTAAGCCATTTATTCGATTTGCATGAAAATTGATACATATGGGCCTTCTGATACGGTGAATGTTTTGGACTTATTTTTTTTGTGCCCTCTTGAATACCACAGGTCGCTGTAGTACAAATCTCTTAAGAAATTGTGAAAAATTCCAAAACCGCGCATCCGATTTATATAAAAATTGGTATATACAGGTTTTCGGAAACGGTGAGTTTTTATGACTTATAAACTCTGTTCTATCTTGAACACCAGAGGGCGCTGTAGTACAGATATTTTAAAAACGTCGATAAAGTCCAAAACCGTTCATCCGATTTGCATGAAAAATTGTATGTTGAGGTTTCTGTATACGGTGAGTTTTTACGACTTTTCTACTCTGTTCTATCTTGAACACCAGAGGGCGCTGTAGTACATATATTTTGAAAAATCTCGAAAAACTCCTAAGCCGTGCATCCGAATTGCATGAAAATTGGAAAATAGGGCTTTTCTGATGCAGTGAGTGTTTTGGACTTATCCTTTTAGTGCTATCTTGAAAACCAGAGGGCGCTTTAGTACAAATATTAGGAAATCGTGAGAAACTCCAAAACTGCTCATCCGATTTGGATGAAAATTTGTAAATAGCGATTTTCGAGTACGGCAAGGATTCTGGTGCTATCTTTTTTGCTCTTTCTCGAAACTAGAGGGCGCTGTTCTCCAATTTGTACGTGTGTATGTTATTAAACTGTTCCTTAACGGCTGCACTGATTTGGATGAAATTTTTTGTGTGTGTTTGAGTGAAACCCTGGATAGTTCAGATTCACAATTGGACCCAGTAGGTGGCGCTGCGATCGTGTTTAAGGCATTTTGTTTGTATAGTTTATCTCCGAAACCGTTCATTAGGTTTGCATAAAAATTTGTGTATAGAAGTTTTCGGATACGGTGAGTTTTTATGGCTTATATACTCTGTTCTATCTTGAACACCAGAGGGCGCTGTGTACAAATATTTTAAATAAACTTCTAAGCTGCTTATCCGATTTTCATGAAAATTGGTATATAAGGGTTTACTAATATGGTGACTGTTTTGGACATATCTTTTTTGTAGTACATCGAACACCAGAGGGCGCTGTAGTACAAATCTCTTAAGAAATCTTGAAAAAGTAGAAAGCCACTCATCCGATTTGGATGAAAAATTTTATTAAAGGATTTTAGTGTACGGCAACTGTTTTGGCGTTATATCTTTTGCTCTGTCTCGAAAAGTAAAGGGCGCTGTTGTACAATTTGTACGTGTGTATGTTATTAAGCTGTTCCTAAACGGCTGAACCGATTTTGATGAAATTTTTTGTAGGTGGCGCTTCGATCGGGTTCCACGAATTGTGTTATTATAGCTTATCTCCGAAACCATTCATCCGGTTTACATGAACATTTTTATTTAGGGGTTTTCGGGTACGGAAGTTCTTATGACTTATCTATTTTGTTCTATATTGAACACCAGAGGGCACTGCAGTACAAATGTTTTTAAAATCTCGAAAAACTCTTAGCTGCACATCCGATTTGCGTGAACATTTGTACATAGGAGTTTTCGGAAACGGTGGGTATCTTGAACTTTTTTTTCTTTTCAATCTTGAACACTAGATGGTGCTGTAGTACAAATCACTTAAGAAATCTTGAAACACTCAAAAACCGCTCATCCGATGTAGATAAAAATTTGTATATCGGATATATAGGATTTGTTTATCGAGTATGGAAAGGATTTTGGCGCTCTTTTTTTATTCTATCTCGTAAACCAGAGAGCGCTGTTATACAAATACTCCAAAACACTCAAAATATCTCATCACATAAGTATGTTTTTTATAAGTGGTTTTCGGGTGCGGTAAGTCTTTTGGCGTTATGTATTTTGCTATATTTTGAACCCCAGAGGGCGCTGTATTACAAAATACAGTTAGGCGTAGCAAAGCTCGAAGGGTGATAAATATCTTATTTTCTTCTTTATGTGTATGTATATTCCACTTTCTTTCTTCGGAAATCAGAACAACTGATGCCGAATTCTGTGGTATTTGAGTACGCATCAACACATGCGCAAGTCAGTTGCGTCGTAAGTTGGCGTTGTTTTGACATTGCAATTTCTATTTTCAGTGCTTATTTAATTTTTGTCTACTTTCCTTGCGAATTGCCAAGAATTCGTTTTTGCTCTGATTTTTTTCAAAACTATGCAATCTATCGAATACAATATAAAACTTGAAAATATATTTTTGCAAGCGATCGGCGGCACGCACACACAAATCAAGATTTTCCTAACTTTTTCTCATAATTTTCAGATGTTGAAGCTACATTTTGCTCATTTCGCTGAAGTTCCCGGTTTGAAAGATGCACACAAAATTTCTTCTAAAGTTTGTAAAAAGTTTTTTCAAATTGACGAATGAAATCAAAAATTATTTATATCAACTCCCGAGTTAAGCCGGTTATTCAGCTAGTTCCTTCTAAAGTTTGTAAAAAGTTTTTTTCAAAGCGCCGAATGAGTTCAAAAATTATTTATATCAACCCCCGAGTTAAGCCGGGTATTCAGCTAGTTGAGGTATAAAATGAATCATTCATCATACCGACTAACAAAAATGCCCGGTTAATGGAGGTATGGATAATCGAGGTTCATCTCTAATACATATATTCATTTTTTTAAACATATATTTATTTGCTTAAACTGAGAGCATTTTGATAAAGGTTAAATTTTCTTATATCAACAAAAAACAAAAAACTAAATGCCAAATTTGAAGTGTAAAAATGCTTGAACAGCAAATGTTTTAAATTTTTTACGAGCTGACAAAGCAAATTTTTTCACCTTCTTGATTTTGTGCATATTCATATATATATATATAAGCTTGTCTCGGCACTTTTACTATGCCAGTAACTTTTACTCTGTAAAGACCAAGGGCGAGAGAACATAAAAGTTAATATCAAGAGCTAAAAATTATGATGAACTTTTGTGAAATCCCCACAACTTTATAAATATTTGTTTAAATTTTTCTTTAAGCATACTTATACACATTCACTAACAGCTACTCACAGCTACTCACAGCTACCCACAGAGTAGTCAAGCATAACCAATAACTGCTTTTAAAATTCAACTTTGTGGACTTTGTGTTTTATCGCTTTTAAAATATTTACCATAAAAAGGCAATTTAAACTTGACAAAAAATACACAGCTGATGGAGTACTGAGTCATGCACTAATGGTGGTTGCTCAAAAATGTTTGATGTAGATTTGCCAATATATACTCGTATATATGTGTACACATACATATATATATAGATGTGCGGTACCCACCAGAAAATATGGAAGTAGTTGCTCTTAGAACTTATTCCGTAACAGCATGTTTGAAAAAAAAAAAACGGAATTACTTGTACGGAGTTAAATTTTTAATAGATTCCCTTCTCGCTTCTCCTGAAGTTGATTTGGAATAAGTTCTATTTTTGCTTCTCTCTGAGTTCAAATATAATTCTTGTTCTTCGTTACGCAATTTTAACAATGATTTTCGTATTTAACGTTTAATTCAAGGAAAAGTCAGCGCCAAAAAATTATATGGAAAAACGTGTCAAGTATATTTTTTTCAATTTCATATTTTTCGGGATGCTTTTTAGTTGAAAATTTTCATCGGGAGTCAGAGTTCATGCCAGTTTAATTGTGAAAGTTTTTTAATTGTGTTTAATTCACTAGAATCTGGAGCAGGATTTAGATTTGTAAGTAATTTCATTTAATAAAAAATTACATACAATTTTTATAAGAATCTCAATTTAGAATTGGTTATTAAACAACAAAAGGTTTTGCTTTAAAAAACAAGCGAGAACGGAACTACTTGTTGTTGAAATTCTGTTTAAGCAAGATAAGAAGTGGTTATGGGTCGACTGCACTAGCAGCGAAAATTGAAGTACTTCTTGTTTCGTTTCTATTTCAGCTGAATTAGAAGTTGTTCCAGTTTGTTTCCGATAGAAACGAAAGTAGAACTACTTTTATCTGTAGACATCACCTGCAAAAATAGTATTGGCCGGAATCGTAATTGGAACAACTTGCAGCTGTAAAAAAGTACTTCTAGACCTTAGTTGGAAGCACTTCCTTTTTCTGCTGGGTATGTATTGAATTAAACATGTTTCTAGTAGACAAATATTGAGCGATAAATTTTTAATATTCAGTTACTGGCGTCGTTCAGTCACTCATTTCCATTCCATAAATTTCTCAATTCAAATACTGAAATTAATTTAATGGATTGTTTGTTTTTTTTTCATTTTTTTTCCTCTCTTAAAGTGTTCTTTTAAAGCGGTAAAGTTTTGATTTTATTTGCTTTCACTCAAACTACTTTTGAATTGTTCATATAACAACAATCTGCACATCAGGCATGCGACTTCAAATAGCTCAATATAATTTGCTCGATATTCTTAAAAGATGCCAAAAATTCAATCAGCCAAAACTTGGCAAAGTTCAACTCAACACATTGATTATTCTGCGATACAGTCAGACACACGCACATAGAGAGAGAGTGAGAGAGAGAGAATGTTAGACAAGCGCTGAGCCGAAACAGCAGACAAACAGGCAGTGCTTAATACAAATTTACACTTAATCTTACACTCACACATAGACATACTCTCTGACACACACACACACACACATACACACACTCAAGCATGCCAACGCAAAAGAATATTTAAGATTCATGGTAAAAGAAAAAACAAACAACAAATAAGCAAACATTTCAATTCGAACTTACTTGCTCACTCGCTTCAGTTAAACTTATTTCATTGAATTTGGTTTTAATTTATTTCATTATCCTTGGACTTGGTTTTTTTTGCTGCTCAATAGACGTTGTATATGCTTATGACTTGGTGTGTGTGAATGTATGTGCGTTCGGGTGTATATGTTGGCTTGTTTATTCTGTGTAATGTGCTTAGAACTTTTCATGTATCAAATTCAATGCCAGCTCAGGAGTCAGGCAGGAGCAAATAAAACAAAAATTTAACAAACTGACACAGAGCTTAAATAAATGCGGGTGGCCTAGCTTATGAAGGGTACTTTAAGGACATTTGTAAATGTAGAAAAATTGCCTAGGTTTGGTAATGAGCAAAATATTTGCATATTAGATAAGCACAAGCAGACCAAAGTATTGCAGACCGAAGTGAAACATAAATGTTATTTTAAATTTTGAATTTAAAAGTTATTTTAATAAAAACAAAACCATTAAAATATCAAATCTCTGAAACTGAAAAAGAGCTTCGCTTCTCTCGTGTATCCAACGATGCACCAGTGTTTTTTTTTTTGTTTTTGACCTGTATTAGTTAACCTCAATAAACTTTTTATAAATATTTATAACAATTAGACATGGGTAACGCAGCGCTGCGTTGCGTTAATGAGTCGAAGCACTTCAATGCATTACTGCGTTGATACACTTGTTTTAATAAAACTAACGCAATAGCGCAGTAATGCAGTAATGCAAATGACGCGCTCAAAGCAAAAGTAAAAAATATTTCTACTAAATAAAAATAAATATTTTACTACTTTCTGATACATACACTTTCTGATAATACGAGCTTAGGTACATAATTTTTTAGAAGTGAGAAAAAAGAATTGTTTTTGCCGATTGTCACGGATGCATTGGCGCAAGCTATGCCAACTATTTTTTTTTTAATTGTTTTAAGTTTAGTATATTGCATTGATGGTTTCCAAAAAAGGATTATGTACGTGAAAATGTGCAAACAAAGAAATTTTATTTTATTTATCACAAAGTCTTGCCACTGGTGGAAAATTAATTAAAAAAAAAAAACTTAAAACATCGAAAATTCCCACAAAATCACCCCAATTTCCTTATTCCCTTCAAGGAGTGGAGTATTCCGATGAAAAAGAATTTTTCCCACGATCCCCCCGCACTGGTGTTAACCTCAACCACTCCAGTTACCTCAACCTGCATGCCACGGCCGCCACACCAAATTAAACGTAATTTTTAAATTCAACAGTGTTGCCATTGTGGCATTTCTTTTTTTTACTATAGATATGGGTCAAGTTTTGTATGTCCTAAAGTTACCGAAAAGTTATCAAAAATGTACAATTTTTTTTATACAGATACATGATTCTATTTTATTGTCAGTACTCGTAACTGTAAAAATAAAACCTACTACTGCTAAATACAACTTATTTCAGTCATAGGAAAGAAGAACAGCAAAATCAACCAACAACCAACAACAACTAATGTCCTTGCAAATAATCATAATTGATTCAATTTAAGCTTGAATGATTTTTAATGCAGATTTAATGACAAAATGATTGAAATTTTGTGCCACCAAAGCATAAATGATTTTAACTGTCTATGTGTGCATGTGTATGTGTGTGTGTGTGTGGGTGTGTGTGTGCTTGTATGATGTTAGTTGTCAGTACATGTTTGCGTCGCATCAACGTAATTCATTTGTAATTTGTGTCAAAATAACGTATTGGCAAGCATTTCATCGCCTTTATAGCTGTGTTTACTGCATACAAATTCAAATTCTACTCGCATATTACTATGTGTGTGTGTGTGTATGTTTTGTGATTGTGTCAATGTTTATGTTTACTTGTGTCTATCTGCTCACTATTCTTAGGCACGCCTGCCTAAGTAATTGATGAAAGTCTGCTGCTTATTGTTGCCATATCGAGTAACCAATCTATTTACTGCTGCTGCTACTGCTACTGCTGCTGCTGCTGTTGTTGTTTTCATCGTCGTTGATGTTGCATTGATTTTATATTAAATGATCTGCCAGTCATAAATCATTTTTGATTGCTTTATTTTCATAAAAATATATCTTTTATTTATATCAACATCGCGTCCTATTTATAATAATGAACACTTAATTATAACTGCAAGGCAATTAAATGTTACTCATACGCCATGTTGTTCAAAACAATATTAAGTCACTTAAATGTATCTTAGACATAAGAAGACGATAAGAGTGATTATTAAAACTGTTTATTTGGTTACTGCAAAACTTTATAGTTATAAACATACTTAAATATTAAAATTTTTCCATCAATTCCTACAACAAAGTTGAATTTATCAACACCAGCAGCTGAACAAGCAACCCAGACCAACTCGTGGCCGCCACCATGTTTAACTGTCAGACTGATTGGGGGTTTTTTTCCAAAATTTTTACACTGCTGTCTAACCCAAATCTTAATCGTAAAAGCGACGTTATTCCAGACTTAAAAATCTCTCCCGACGTAGCTGTGAGCAAACTCCAATAAAGTTTTTTATTGCTAAGTCTTATGCAAGACAACTTTCGTGCAGTTCTGTCGTTTAGTTTATCTCTTCCAAGCACTCCCTAAATTGCCTCGGCACTACGGTTTATTTTGAAGTGTTGCTCAACTGTATCCCGTAGTTTCGGTACACTCAGTCTTGGAATTGTCTTAATTTGGTTGCCTCTCTTGACACGCGCTAAATAAGTTTTTGGGCTAATTTTTGTTGAAAAACCTGTAAATAATATTTCATACTGTTATATGGGCTTTGTTAAAAATTTGCGCGATTTATGTCTGACTTTTTTCATTTCTATAGTATTCAATAATTAGTTTTCGCAACTTAAGCCTATTTTGAAATTTAAAATTAGGCAAATGATAACATTTTGAACTATTTTTAATGTTTAAAAGATATTATGATATATTTTTATGAACACAGCCGTAAATATTTCAAACTTTGTTAACTTTATTACAATTTTTAACTTTAAATGTAGAGCTTAAAAATAAAAACTCTCTAAATTTTAGCTATTTAAAATTAAAAAAAAAAAATTACATAATTTTTGAAGAATCAATATTCATCCACAATTTCTATGATAATTGTCTGTTTCTTTAACTTAACACTTAATTTAGCTGCCTGATTATAATGACATAATTTTAAAATTGCTATTGGCGATAAAGGTTCTCAACAAAAATCATTAAAAGCCAATTTATGTGCAAACTTTTGCACAACCTGCACACAAATCAATTTTCATTAACAAAACAAACGCTCATCAAAAGGAAACTTTAGAATTTCATTTAGGTTTTCAAGGTAAAGCAACCAACTTGAACAATTTATTCAATATCTAGACAGTCAGCCAACCAAATGAGTTTAGTTCAGCGCTTTACATAGCGCTTTGCTTGGATAACCTTGAAGTAAAGTCAAGGTTAGAGAAGCGAAGAAATCCTTGATTATGATGATGATGATGATGATAAACTTCAAAAAAGCGATTATTTCTATAGTTGTTTTTTTTTTCTAAGCCAGCCATATATATAGAAAATAGAACAAAAAAACTCACACAAGAACTCAAAAAAAAGAAGGCATTAGCTGCAATAACTAGCGTAGTTCATTTTAGTTATACTCTCAAAACTAGTTGAAAGATCACTATAACAAATGTTATGAAATTTGACGCATACAAAAGAGTGCTTTTTTTAGATGTAAAGAACTTTTTTTTTAGAAATAAAGCACAGAAAAATTAAAGCAATAGCCAATATTTTACCAATACTATTTCGCAAATTTTATGGCATTTAGTGTTTGAATACAATTTTACGCATATGGCCACCGCAACTGCGTGCCTATGAAGACGGTTGGTCGTTGCCATTTTACACCACTTTTCCCAGCATAGCTGGCCTAATTTCGTCAATAACGCGCCAAATATTGGCTTTCAACTGGTCTATCGTAACTGGTTTATCAGCATAGATCAGTGACGTAACGTATCCCCAAAAAAATAGTCAAATTCAGTCAAATAACATGACCTAAGTGGCCAATTGACAGGCCCATTTCTTGATCACCAAAAGTTCGTCTCAATAAAGTGATGTATGGCTTGTTGCTCTATTCTGCTGGAACCATTAAGCACCTTTTAGACGTTTGATATTGAAGTGGGGAACTAAAAAATCGCGAATCATTTGCTTATAGCGCTTACCATTGATGATATCGTTGGCTCCATCTTTAGTTTTGAAAAAGTATGGGAAAATTATACCTTCAACATGCAAACCACATCAGAATGTAACTTTTTCCGGATTATTCAGAATCCGGACTATTTTCACTCCAAATACAGCAATTGAATTGAAATTGAAATTGAACTGAAATTGAATTGAAACTGAATTGAAATCGAAGTGAAATTGAATTGAAATGGAATTGAAATTGAATTGAAATTGAATTGAAATTGAATTGAAATTGAATTGAAATTGAATTGAAATTGAATTGAAATTGAATTGAAATTGAATTGAAATTGAATTGAAATTGAATTGAAATTGAATTGAAATTGAATTGAAATTGAATTGAAATTGAATTGAAATTGAATTGAAATTGAATTGAAATTGAATTGAAATTGAATTGAAATTGAATTGAAATTGAATTGAAATTGAATTGAAATTGAATTGAAATTGAATTGAAATTGAATTGAAATTGAATTGAAATTGAATTGAAATTGAATTGAAATTGAATTGAAATTGAATTGAATTTGAATTTGAATTGAAATTGAATTGAAATTGAGTTGAAATTGAATTGAATTTGAATTGAAATTGAATTGAAATTGAGTTGAAATTGAATTCAAATTGAATTGAAATTGAATTGAAATTGAATTGAAATTGAATTGAAATTGAATTGAAATTGAATTGAAATTGAATTGGAATCGAATTGAAATTGAATTGAAATTGAATTGAAATTGAATTGAAATTGAATTGAAATTGAATTGAAATTGAATTGAAATTGAATTGAAATTGAATTGAAATTGAATTGAAATTGAATTGAAATTGAATTGAAATTGAATTGAAATTGAATTGAAATTGAATTGAAATTGAATTGAAATTGAATTGAAATTGAATTGAAATTGAATTGAAATTGAATTGAAATTGAATTGAAATTGAATTGAAATTGAATTGAAATTGAATTGAAATTGAATTGAAATTGAATTGAAATTGAATTGAAATTGAATTGAAATTGAATTGAAATTGAATTGAAATTGAATTGAAATTGAATTGAAATTGAATTGAAATTGAATTGAAATTGAATTGAAATTGGAATTGAATTGAAATTGAAATTGAAATTGAATTGAAATCAAATTGAATGAAATTAAATTGAATTTGAATTAAGATTGAAACGACGATTTTTCCAGTTGGCATTTATTATTTCAACAAGTATTTCTTATATTTTTCTGCTATAAGCAACAAAATCCGAATTTTTAGAAAAATATGTTATGAACTAAATAAATAAATAAAAACTATGTATAATATTTGTTTTTCATTTATATGACTTTATAATTTTGAGTAAGGAGTGCGTGAATATTTTTTGAAAATATTAATGGTGCCGATATCTTAAAAGGTTAAGAAGCACTCATCTCAAGCATGGAGCTCATGCCATGAACTACAAATGGAAAACATGCCATAAAAAGTTCCAAGGCAAAGTTTTAATGATTTTTTTTTTGCCTAAAAATTTGCCTGACTTTTCGTATTACTTTTATTGCATTTTTCCCCAGTGCTCGCATTGCATTTGCTACTGTTTTTACTTTACTGCAATTAAGTGACGAAAAATAGCTAAATTTATTTATTGCAAAGCCGAAAACTTCAGCTGCTGAATGCGCGTAAAAGTTTATCCTTGCACATAAAACACAAAGAACCATAACAATAACATCAACAGCAGCGGT
Organism: Coremacera marginata; assembly: GCA_914767935.1. Lineage (NCBI taxonomy): Eukaryota > Metazoa > Arthropoda > Insecta > Diptera > Sciomyzidae > Coremacera > Coremacera marginata. The sequence goes on from OU612047.1 coordinate 53,169,438, forward strand.
TGCGTGTCTCTTACGGCGCTCATGAGCTGCAACGGAAATTGCAAAGCTCCAGGAACAGAGTAGAGCACCGCGCACAAAATGCTTTTTAATTTAACGTTGCCACTTTGTGGCAAACATTTTAATTCGGTCTCAGTTTTCTTTTGTTATATGTTGCGAGTATATTTTGTTGTTGGTTGCATGGCGATGGTGTTAAAAAGCATAAACTTCTAATTTGCTTAATCTTGCATTTGCACAAAAGTGTTTGGTTTTCATTAAAAATTTTTCGGGTTTTCTTCCTGTTTTTCGTTGAAAGTTTTGCCTGCTCCTGCTCTTATGGAAACACATTAAAAAGTGACACATCGATGCGTATGAGTGATTTTAATTTAAAACTTTTATGTTACTGTGTGTGCGTGAGTGTGTTAGTGTTAACATTAGTTTTGAGGAATTCTGCATCAAATAGGATTATATAAGAGTTCTGCTGAAAATCAATTTCAGGCTTTTTGTTGTTGTTTTTGACGTCGTTTCGTTTACCTGTGCGTTGTTCAGCGAGGCGTATGCGTAACATTTAACCTTTGAAATTCAAGCAAGCTTAGTTAAGCTAAAAGAAATGACGAAATATATGCATAAAGTCGAAATAAACGCAGCATGGGAATGTTCTACACTAACCTAATTAACTTAAATGCACTCATGTAAAAGCAGCATCCAGCTAGTTGTTTAAACTTTGAGAAATCAGAACTAATGCTAAGCTTTAATATAATTGTTTTAATATTCCTCAAAAGTTTTGCTCTACTTTTATATCATATTTTCTTTGTTCAGTGCAATTCTTATATTGCAATTTATATAAACAGCGTGTACAAATCACTTAAGCGAATGAAATTGTGTGCCACACAACAGCAACAACAAAAACAAAAAAAAATATTTTCTCCATGTCATTTGATGTAGCTACTACAGAGCAAGAGATTTTAATTTTTTTTTTACTTTTATTCTTGCAGTTTTTTATATTTCCTTTGTTTTTGTCATTTGCAGGAAATGGGTTAATAGACGAAGCAGAATTCCTGCAATGGGTGGGACGCATTCAGGCGATACGCGATGAACAGGAGGAGAGCACCAGCAAACAGGATGAAAGCGATGATGTCACCGAAGATTTAATAGCGGCGTTTAGGTAAACAAAGCTAACTAAAAATCGACTGAAATTAAATTTAATAAAAATTTAAATTTAATTAATTGAACATTAATTGAGAATGATTTCAATGAATGAAATTCAAATTTCATAAAAAATGATTTAAAATTAAAATAAAATTGTAACAGAATTAAAATTGAATTGAAATTGAATCGAAATTGAATTGAAATTGGATTGAAATTGAATTGGAATTGAATTGAAATTGAATTGAAATTGAATTGAAATTGAATTGAAGTTGAATTGAAATTGAATTGAAATTGAATTGAAATTGAATTGAAATTGAATAGAAATTGAATTGAAATTGAATTGAAATTGAATTGAAATTAAATTGAATTGAAATTGAATTGGAATCGAATTGAAATTGAATTGAAATTGAATTGAAATTGAATTGAAATTGAATTGAAATTGAATTGAAATTGAATTGAAATTGAATTGAAATTGAATTGAAATTGAATTGAAATTGAATTGAAATTGAATTGAAATTGAATTGAAATTGAATTGAAATTGAATTGAAATTGAATTGAAATTGAATTGAAATTGAATTGAAATTGAATTGAAATTGAATTGAAATTGAATTGAAATTGAATTGAAATTGAATTGAAATTGAATTGAAATTGAATTGAAATTGAATTGAAATTGAATTGAAATTGAATTGAAATTGAATTGAAATTGAATTGAAATTAAATTGAATTGAAATTGAATTGGAATTGAACTGAAATTGAATGGAAATTTAATTGAAATTGAATTGAATTTGAATTGAAATTGAATTGAAATTGAGTTGAAATTGAATTGAATTTGAATTGAAATTGAATTGAAATTGAGTTGATTGAATTGAATTCAATTGAATTGAATTGAATTCAAATTGAATTGAAATTGAATTGAAATTGAATTGAAATTGAATTGAAATTGAATTGAAATTGAATTGAAATTGAATTGAAATTGAATTGAAATTGAATTTAAATTGAATTAAAATTGAATTGAAATTGAATTGAAATTGAATTGAAATTGAATTGAAATTGAATTGAAATTGAATTGAAATTGAATTGAAATTGAATTGAAATTGAATTGAAAATGAATTGAAATTGAATTGAAATTGAATTGAAACTGAATTTAAATTGAATACAAACTTGAATTGAAATTGAACTGAAATTGAATTGAATTGCATTACATTGAATTGCGTTCCATTGAGTTAATTTTAATTGTATTGAATATTGAAATGTATTGCATTGCATTGTATTGGATTGTATTGTGTATACAACGAGTTGTATACTGTTTTGCATAGTATTGTGTTATCATGTATCATGTATCATGTATTTATTTGTTTTTTATTATATATTATTGGATTGAATTGTATTATATGAATATGTATGAAATGTATTAATTGTATTGCATTGTATTGCATTGTATTGTACTGTATTGTGTTGTAATGTATTGTATTGTATTGTATTGTATTGTAATGTATTATATTGTATTGTAATGAATTGTATTGTATTGTATTGTATTGTATTGTACTGTATTGTATTGTATTGTATTGTATTGTAAGGTATTGTATTGTATTGTATTGTATTGTATTGTATTGTATTGTATTGTACTGTATTGTATTGTATTGTATTGTATTGTATTGTATTGTATTGTATTGTATTGTATTGTATATTATTGTATTGTATTGTTTTGTATTTTATTGTAGTGTATTTTATTGTATTGTAGGTTATTGTATTGCATTGTTGTGTATTGTAATGTATTGCAATGTGTTGTATTGTATTGTATTGTAATGTGATAATGTGTATTGTGTTGTATTGCGTTTTTGTTGTTTTATATTTTATTCCGTTGCATTGCATTGCAGTGTATTGTATTGTATCGTAGTGTATTGCATTGTATTGTATTGCATTTCAATTGACGTCTAGTGAAAAATTCAAGTTAAGTGCAATTTAAAAATGATTTCATTTTACAGGGTGTTTGATCGTGACGGTAATGGATTCATTAGCCGCGATGAGCTTCAAACTGCGATGGAGATGATCGGTGAAAGTCTGACTGAAGCACAACTGACACAACTTTTGGCCATTGCGGATCTTGATAAGGATGGAAAAATTAACTACGAAGGTAAGAACATTAAATAGAGCATAACACAGAAGATTCTATAATTAAGAATTTAAAGCAACTTTCAACACATGTTGCCTTCATCCTATAACCGGCTATAAATTCTATAGCTCATATGCTTTGTCGTCTGATGCCAATCACACAGACGCACCGACAACAAAATGTTTTTCTAAACACTTTGACTTTGGCTGCATATAGCGGTTGCCAAGGAAAATGGTTTATTAACCTGCTTAATAGTCACTGGAGGATGCTCTCTGTTTTACTCAGCATATATTTTATGATCTTTCTGCTGAGTTAGGAAAATGCTGGCATTTGTTGATTCTAAGCATCAGACTCCCCAAAGAGACATAGAATTGATTTATATTACTTTTCATAATATATTCTGTCAGCGGCATACCTCTGTACATGTACATTTATGTTCCTTCAACTGCGGCATATGATGATGAGCTTGCCTGTTGCATGTATGTGCGTGTGTTATCTTTTTCCACATTTTATTCTTTTCGCTTAACTACTATTTATATGCGCCAATTTTAAGCCACATCTGTTTGCCCTCCATAACGTACGAGTATAAGATGATATTATTATGCAGCAAAATAAACGCTTTCATAATAACACGTTTTGACTTTATGTTGGCTACAGCAAACACATAAAAATTATATTCAATCACATCCCACCAAACGAGACTAAGGCATAAAACAAACTTAGATCTGCATTGAATTTTTTTATTAAAAACTGAATAAAACTGAACATTTGCTTGATATTTTAAATTGAAGTTATATTCTCGCCAGTTTCATAACATTTTGATATTGAAATAAATAAACTAAAATATTATATATCAATATTTTTTTAATTTTTATTTTTCTGACCAATATTCGGCGAGTCAAATATAATATCATTTATAAAATTAATTAGGAAAACGCTTTTTGATGCCAGCACATTATATCAATTGAAATAATTCCTCTGGCCTTAAAATATCTACAAAATAAAATATCTACAAATATTCGAACGTATTTAATTTTTGCTAAAGCCTTTAGTTCATCGACGCAGCCAGCCATTTTTATTCAAATCAAATTAAATACGTTTTATTATCGTATGCGTGCCAACACGTGCACGCAACATCACGCATTTAACACATATACACACATATTCTTACATATACGCACAAAATCACAAACTGCTATGTATAAAAGAAAATCCTTTTTAATGACTTTAGTTAATATAACAGCTTAGATTTCGTGAAAAATATTTTATTGGAATTTTTTTTTGTTTGTTTTTTATTGCCACTAAAGAAGTTTGCCATTGCTTAGATGCTCATGTGGATAAAATTATATGAAAATTTTAAACAGTACATTCTTTTGATTTATAAAAAAATTGTTTAGTCGTGGATTTAAGTTATTTGCAAATTAAAAATAAAATTAAAGTTAATTTTAAAATAAATAAAAAGTAAATTTTTTGAACTTCGACTTTTGTAATTTTTTAACATAATGAAAAATAATTTAAAAACACAGAAGTTTAATATAATGTTATTGTTTTTATTATGAAAATTTGATAACATGATTAGAAAAATCATCAAATCCCCATAGCATTAGACTGCAAAAATTGTTTTTTAAATTATTTTTCTTCTGGAAGGCATATCTAGATTTAAGGTAACTTTCTGAAGCCTGTTATTTGAAAAAGATTTCGCACAGGGCTAAAATGTTTATGCCAAGTTGAAGATTTTAGATGTCTTATATACTAAAAAAGCAACAAAATGGAATGGGCAAACTTTTTATCTATCCGCTTTATGTGGAAGGTATTTTTTGCATTATACAGCTTTTTAAAATTAAAAAAAAAATAATCAATTTAAACGAATGTTTTCTCAAAGATCAGCTTAGAAATTGCATAAAAATTGTCAACCTAATTTTCTACAATTTATAAAATTATATTCATTCGAGGTATAATTTGAAATATATACTTTTTTCTGATATCAGTAGGCTTCACGACGTCAGGAATTATGCCTGATAGTCAGGCATTAGACAACTTGTCAGGAATTTTGTCCGGCATCGTATTTTGTCAGGCATTCAAAAAATAATAATGAGACTTACCCTTTGAAATCTGACGACTTTTATTATAAGTTTGAAACACTTTTTATTGCTACATACGTCAGTCTGTACATGACCTTATTTAAAATTCGCTGTGTTTGTATAGTGGATACAGCAACCTAGTTTCGATGATTTTTCGGAAATCTTTGTTTTATTTGATGCGATCATTTGTTGAATCAGCTGATCATAAGCAACTGATTAAGCGACTGGAGCGCTTGTATAGCATTTTCGTCACATTTATTTTTGTCCCTAAAAATTCTGTGAATTTAATAGTAGGTAAGTTCTCACATCTATTTAGTATTTTATATAAATACTAGTATATTTTTTACATTTTAATTTAGCACTCAAATATAACAATGGCAAGAAGAAAGTATGTTTCTACGGAGAAGCTGAAGGTGGAGTACGATTTCATAATATATTAATAATGTTTTTTTTTGTGTTGTGTTGTACCATCATAAACATATATATATTTGCACTATTTAATTTGTGTACTTGTTAAATATATGTATTGGTTTTGGCATTTCACCATTTTTTGTTCTGAGTCTTAAGAGATAATTTGGTATTTTGACCAGCGTCAGGAATTGAACCTAAAAAATTATGGGAAGCCTAGATATCAGGGACTTTTTGAGCATCAAAATCCACAATTGAAAACGCTTTTTCAATATACAAACTTCTTCAGTTAAATTCAAATAAAATTGTTTTGACTTTTATAAGCAAAGTTAAAGTTTCTTAAATTTGTGTTGAAAATGTTGAATCTTTTGCATCTTCAAGTAAATTTGTGGCATCGGAATTAGGAATTGGTAATTGGTCATCTCAATTCCTCAGGAATGGAATTGGAAAAATTCCATTCCAGGAATTGTAATTGGTAAATGAAATCCTCAGGAATGGAATTGGAAAAAATCATCAATTCCATTAGAGGAATTGTAATTGGTAATTGAATTTTTCAATTCCTCAAGAATGGAATTGGAAAAATGGTCGATACGAAATTGTAATTGGTAATTGAACATCTCACTTCCTCAGGAATCGGTAATTGAAATTTTCAATTCCATTACAGGAATTGTAACTGGAGATTACTGTAATTCAATTACAATTGCAATTGAGATTACTGTAATCCAATTACATTTACAGCAACCTCCAATTACAATTCCTGTAATGGCATTTCAAATTTCAATTCTAGAGGAATTGAAATGTTCAGTTACCTATTACAATTCCGTCATGGAATTGACCAATTTCTTCCAATTCCATTCCTTAGGAATTGAGATGTTCAATTACCAATTACAATTCCTGGAATGGAATCGACAAATTTTTTCCAATTCCATTCCTGAGTAATTGAGATGACCAACTACAAATTCCTAACAAAAAGGAATTGGAGTTGAGGCGGAATTAAATAAAAAAGGAATCATTACAACCCAGCTCTTAATGGGGGAAGGGGTTTGAATCCCTAAAACTCCCCTTGGATAATGGACTGACTTATAGCAAGAAATCTATTATAAATATATACTTCAACATTCCATCAGTATTTCTATTAAATTGATAAAGTTAAAGGAACTAACATGTTGTTTGCAACAATAAGATAATAGACGTCATTTAAGGGAGTATTCCTGGTTGGAAGGCTGTTTTTGGACCCTTTTTGAAAAACTTCTCATTTGAAAACGCAAAGAGTTATTTAAATTCTGTTTTTTTATTGTATTAAGAACATATTGAATTAAATAAAAAAAAAAATTTTCCTTTGTCGAGGGCTGTTCAAAAAGTTCTCGGCCTTCAAAGTTGGGCGTCGAAAAAAAGGTATGCTGCTTGCGGCCCGGATAACTCGACTTCGGATCGTCTGAAATGGAAAAAATAAACGGCGTTAGATTCAGTATAGATGTAATTCTGATGCCTACCTCAATCGTAAGTTTGCGACTATTTTTTACAAAATGGCGGTCATTGAAAAATGAAAAACCAATGTTGGGTCTTTTTTTTTGTTGTTTAGTGTAAAAAAAAGATATTAAAAAATTGTTTAAAATTGTGATTGAGGTAGGGATCGGAATGGTGACAATTCTGCGTCGATTGCACTTTGTTTCATCAAAATCGGTTCATAACTACGGGAGCAATCTGGACCGCAAACTCGAAAAATGAGGTTTCGAGATAAACGCGTTTAAGTTTGAAGTTATTTTTTTTTTGCATCAAAACTTGAGCATGCAGTTTTAGAATCTATTCAGTAGAAATCGGTTCAGTAGAACCGGAGAAAAGTGAATTCGAAGTTCAAAAACGTGAATTTGAAGAAACTCAAAGATTTAGGCAATGAAACATTTTTTTTTTTGTGAAATACTTACATATATCAATCTGCAATGCCAGACCCATAAAGAACTCCTTCCTATTCTTAAAAAAATTAGGACTCAGTGGCTCTTTATGCTCTTCGGGCAGTTCTACCTTCTTTTAATGTGGCCAGAGCTCTGGCTTTGGATCTTTTCAAACGTTCTTCGTTCCGAGACATGGCGAAATCATATGTGACGTTGCCAATCGTCCGGTTTATAACTAAATTTTAAGCTCTAAAATGTGTATTCATTTATTTTTAAAATGCGTATACAAACAAGTTATTACCTACTAAAGAACGCGTTGAACGAAATTCGGTGGTTGCTTCAAACTGTTGCATTCAAAAAGTAGCCAAATTAAGCAAACCACATTTTGGCGAAAACATTGGTGGACAAAAAAGACATATCTGCTAAAGTATTTCGAATTTCAAAAAAACCTTTAAAGACGATATTCTCAAATATCCAAGCATTAGAAATATGCAAAAAAAAAAAAATCAATAAAATTTTTGCCAACCAGGAACACTCCCTTAAGACATAAATTTATTACAACTCTCCTACTAACAGCTTGCGTTGGTTCTATCTTCATAACGATTTTAGTGTAAATCTTGTATAAATAAATTAATTAAATAATTTTCGCAGCAAAATTCAATGCCACAAAAATAACCAGCAATAATGAAGATGCAACAACAATAAATAACGACTTAATTGGCAGTAAGAAAAAAACATAACAACAACAAAATATAGCAACAACAAGCAATAAAAAAATCATAAAAAAAATTAAGGCAAAAAGGGGGGGGAAAAATAAAAGAACAAAAATAAAATTGAAGAGTAAAGGGAAATACATGAAAAATTGTGCATCACGCACGCAAACGACTTACGTTGTTTTAAACGTTAAATCGTGACTTTGAAGCAAAAACGCTTAAATATATACATATTCTAATGTATTTCTTCTTTAAAAAAATAAACTTTAATTTTAAATCTTTCTCATTTCCTTTTTGCAGAATTCACAAGACTATTACTTTAAAGAGAGCGCGAGACATGTGAGGCGAGAGAGATGTATGATGAAAAAATGTGTACCAGAGAAATGTGTTGAAAAGCGATGGACAAACTTAAGCAACAATAGACGTCACAACAACAATAACAAAACAATCTGCATCAACAACCAAATTGTTGTTGTGGAACACAAGAACTCTTAATAGATTATTATTAAATAAAATATAAAAAATAAATTTTTAAAAATATGAAAAATAAGAAGAAAATTATTAAGAAAATAGAAAACAATGCTTGAAAAGCTAAAAATTATAAAGAAAATAGAGTAAATTTTGCTAAAACTGTTGTTATGAATAAAATAAATTTTAATTTATTTAAAAAAGCTAAAAACTTAAATTTAATTTATGCCTAAGAATAAGCAATTAAATTAATCGAAATGATTAACTATGAAAAAAAAGGAAAACACAAAAATTAAAAAATGCAAAATAAAAAAATTATTTTTTTTCGGATAAGTCTGAACATGCGAGTGATATTGTGTTTAGGGTGCTGCAATAACAAAAATAGCAACAACAAGAACTTAAAAAAAAATTAAACTAATAAAAAACACACAAAAAAAAAACAAAACCAAAATTAATTAAAAACTAAAAAAAATATTAAATAAAATTAAAATTTGTAAGATATATATAAAAAAAAAATTATTTAACAATCTCAAAGGCGGTTAAATGCAACAAAATGTCTACCATTTTATGAGCAACAACTTAATAAATTAAGTTGTATTAAAAAAAAAAAAACAAAGTGAGTTTTCAAAAGTTTTTTTATTATTTATTTATAAGTTTTATAAAACAAATTATTAAAGTTGTTGTGTTAAAATTTTTTAGTAAATATTTTGTGAAAGCAATTTGAAAAAAAAACTTTACAATTTCAACTAATTAAGCTAAATGAACGAAAATTATATTTAGGGAATATATGTTAGCCTTGACTGTAGGGCATACAAAAAGCTAAGATTATAAGAAAATGCAATTTTCTATATTATATACATAAATATATATTTATTTATAAACCAGCCGCAGAATCAATATTAACTTCAAAAAGTTAAGCAAAACAAAAAACATATGTATAGAAACAAATTTTTAAAATCTTTTATTTTTCTGCTATTTAAATTTACCGTCTGCTGGCCTCACTGTTACACTTTTAATCAAAATTAAAAATTTCACAATTGTTAGGGTGACCATCTGTAGTGAAATAAACAGAGCTTAATATCGTTTTTTATATTAGTTGCCTAAAATTTTGACTGGCACAAAATTTTGCTTATTGAAAATTTATAATTTCAAAAATTTACTTTCTCTTAAAATTTTGTTACAAAATTTTGTAAAAGGAAAAGCATTTATTTTTAAGACTATAGGTCAACTGGCTCGCTTCTGAAATATATTAATATACTGCAAAATCAGATTTCTATCATATAAAAATTAATAAGATCATCATTTTGTCAAAACAATATAATATCATTACACTTTGAAATAAATCTCATTTGTATTCTAAACTTAATAATGAATTTAAAAGTCACAATGACGACCAAATTTTATGTAAGTCTTTAGAAAGCAGATGGTATCTGCAGTTTTACTAGCCAAATTTTGGTTTTTTTTATGCACTAGGGTGACTGAGAATAGTACTGGAACAAATTTAGTTTTTATTTTTTGTTTTAAATTTTTTTTTTTTTTTGTTACTTCGGTTTCGTATTTATTCAAGAATAATCTTCTACATTTTTCGAGAAACTCGAAAAAGGAACGCAGTTATAACTGTATATATTTATACAATTCTATGATATTTTACCCAAGGAACCATGGGTCTAAAATCAATATCGAGCTGCAGGCAATTTCGTTTAAGTTTTGAAATCGAAAAAACGTTAAATTCTCACTCACATTCAAATATGATAAAAAATAATTATTAATTTTTTTTATGAAAACTTATAATGGCGGATTTTTTGGTACGATTTTTTGGTTTACTACATACTTAGGTGGCACCTACAACCGTAAGTCGGTGTCCGCCTGTTGTAAGAAATTGCATCTGCCATTTCTGTTTTTCGCTTGCTGGCGCCAGTTGGAAGCTCCAAATTTCGTCAGGTTGTCCTCTACTTGGTGCTTTCAACGAAGATGCGGTCGTTCTTTTCTGCGTTGACCGCCGCTGGGTACCGAGTCGAGTATTTTCTTCGCTGGAGCGTCGTCTTTCATCCGCTCAACATGACCTAGCCAGCGAAGCCGCTCGATTTTTATGCGCTTTACTATGTCGATGTGGGCATATAGCTCATATGCGGTACTCGCCATTGACGCAGATTGATCCATAGATCTTACGAAGGATCTTTCTCTCGAACGCTCGCAAAGTTTTTTCATCCGAGCTGCTCAACGTCCAGATTTGTGCTGCATATAACAGGACTGGCATGATTAGTGGCTTATAGAGCGTGACGTTTGTTCGTCGAGAGAAGGCTCTGCTTCCAATTGCCTACTGAGCCCAAAGTAACATCTGTTGGCAAGAGTTATCCTTCGTTTTATCTCTCATCACTGATATCGTTGGTGGAGTTAATGCTGTATCCGAGGTAGACGAAGTCCTTCAAAACCTCGAAGGAGGTGTTGTCAACAGTGACGTGGGTGCCAATATGCTGTGACTGTTTGTTTGTTGACACCAGATATTTCGTTTTATCTGCGCTTACTGCAAGACCCATGCGACTCCACTCTTTTTCTTATTTGAAGAATGCTGCACTGACTTCGTGTGAGTTATGGCCAATGATATCCACATAATCAGCACACGCTAGCAGCATAACACTCCTGTAGAATATGGTACCGCTTTGTCTCAGATCAGCAGCTCGAATGATCTTCACCATAATTAGATTAAAAAAGTCGCATGATAAAGAATCACCTTGTCTGAAACCTCGTTTGGTAGCAAATGGTGGGAAGAAGTCCTTTCCGATTTTAACTGCACTGCTGTTGTTGCTCAGTGTCATCCTGCATAGACGGATTATTTTGCTGGTATATCAAATTCAGACATGGTGGAGTATAGATGATTCCTTATTGGACTGTCGAAGGCGGCTTTGTAGTCAACAAAAAGATGGTGGGTGTCGATTTGTTTCTCTGGGGTCTTTTCCAAGATTTGTCGTGGCGTGAATATCTGGTCAGTGGTAGATTTTTCAGGTCTGAAGCCACACTGTTATGGTTCAATTGGTTGGCTTGCGATGGGCTTCAGTCCTTTACATAATACGCTCGACAGGACCTTATATGCGATATTTAGGAGGCTTATCCCACGGTGTGCGGCCGTTGCATAGTGGGTAGAGTATGTGGCTCATACGCCAGAGAACCCAAGTTCGAATCCCCCATCTGACACAGAAATTTTTTTAATTAAATTAATTTTTCTGTTCGGCCGTCACCTCTCTGCAGACAATGGCAAACCTCAGAGAGTAAAAACTGCGATGAAAAGTTTCTTGAGAACCTAAGCCGTTCGGAGTCGGCATAAAACATGTAGGTCTAGTTCTCGATCATTTGTGTTCAAACATTTCACAACACAATTGATCATAAGAAGCTCGGTCAAAGTCCTTTCAAGGGCTGAAATGGCCATTTCGTTTTTTTTTTATACCACGGTAGTTGGCACAAATAGTGGGATCGCCTTTCTTGTGGAATGGGCAGAGTGCACTGAGGTTCCAATCTTTTGAAATGCTTTCTTCCGCCCATATTCTGCATACAAGCTCGTGATTAAACAGCTCAACGGGTAGAACATCAGCTCCCGCGGCTTTGTTGTTCTTAAGCCGTGTTATGGCTGTCGAGACTTCATTATAGTCATGCAGCGGAACTTCAACGTTATCATTCATAATTGGGGCTTCTGGGGTATCATCTCTATTGGCGGGATTTTTGTCATCATCGCCATTCAGAAGACTAGAGCAGTATTCCCTCCATAACGTCAGTGTAGTCTGGATATCTGTCACTAGATTTCCGTTTTCATTCTTGCAGGAAGAGGACCCGGTTCTAAGACCATCGGCCAAGCGTCTTATATTTTAGAACAATGTTCGGGTCTCATTCCTGTCGCCTTGCAGTCGCTGAAAAGACGTCTCGCGATCCTCCTCTTCTCTCTGTATCGCTCCTTAGCAGCACGCGTTTCAACCTACTTTGTAGGCGGCGTCTTTGTCTGCAGTGGCTTTGCAAAACTCTTGATCGTGCCACTCGTTTCGGCGAGGGTGGTGATAGCCAATAGCCTCTTCAGCAGCCGCACGCAAAGAGCGGGAGATGTGTGCTCACTGCGTCGATCGGAGGAGTGCTTTCTTAAAGCAGGAGTGAGAGTCGAGTGGCGAAGGCTTCTGCTGTTCATTTTGATTGCAGCTTATCGACGTCTAGCTTTCTTTGCTAAGGATTAGCGTGCATTCTTGGCTGCGTAGAAACGTGTACGGATCTTAGCTGCGACAAGAGGGTGATCCGAGTCTACGTTATCACCGTGGATCGTGCGTACATCTAAAACACTGGAAGAGTGCCTTCCGTCAATCAAAACGTGACCAATTAGGTTGCGGGTTTTTTGATCAGGGGACAGCCAGGTGGCCTTGTGAATATTGAGATGTTTAAATCTAGTGCTCCATACGTCTATGTTTCGCGCTGCGGTGAAGTCAGTCAGCCTCATTCCGTTATAGGATGTGTTGTCGTGAAGCCTGAACTTTCCGACTGTTGAACTAAAGATGTTTTTCTTGCTCACCCTAGCGTTGAAGTCGCCAACCACAATTTTTATTTCGTGACGGGGGCAGCGCTCGCAAGCGTCTTCAAGGCGCTCATAGAAAGTTTCTTTGGTCTTATTATCCTTGTCTCATTATACTCTCTCGGAGCATATGAAAAAAATTCATAAAAAGTCGTTGGTTCACAGGTGTGAATAGCACGACGTGATGCCGTCATCCAACTACAAATCCGCTCCAAACCCGTGCTTTTCCGCATGGCCGCTGTTCCTTCCATTGCATTTCTTTGATTGCTGTGATGTCAGCTTTGTATCTTTCCAAGATATCAATCAGTTGGATAGAGGCACCTTCCCAATTTAGGGTTCACACATTCCAGGTGCATATCCGTAAATCATTATCAGTGTTTCGTTTGCGGTAGTAGTCATCAGATTTGGGGATAATTTTTCTCATATTTTTTTTAGTATTCATTGAAATGGTTTTTTTACGTGGTGGGCTGCGAACCCCACGCACAACCAATTTAAGTCCAGGTGACCCGCTGCTCAAATAAACCGTCAATCTAACGGATGCCAGTTTGCGCTTGACCAGAGAACACCACGAGGACGTTAAGTCGACTTGGGACGATTTCGACATGGATAATGCTGGCCTGGCCAGGTTGAGGCAGTCAGACACTCTGCCATGTGAAGGGCTGTTCCTTGTTCCTCAAAATCCACGAAGTCTAAGTCCACTAAGCCCAAAAATGTCCAATGACCCAACTGATATTATAAATAATGCAAGTTGAACATATTGGCCATAGAACCAATATATTGTTGACCATGAAGTCCACACAACCCGAAAAAGTTCCAATGACACGGCATTTATGCTGAAGACAACTAGTTAATGCTTAAAAACTGGAGTATAAAGAAATTTTTCACTGTTATTCATTAAACGAAAAAACTCCTGCGAATATTGTTTATAGCTTGAACACGTTGAAGACGGCTGCTGTCAAATTAGAAACGATTCTATATCGACGACAAAACACTGCGGCTGGTGGTCAAATGCTCCCCGTTCACGTTACTTTTTACGCTCTTTTTTCGCTTGATGGGATCTGTGCCTTAACCCTGTAATGCCACATTTTTTGTTTGAGCTCAAAAATCAGATTAGACTAGTTTGTTGAAGAGAAAAACTAATCTGAGTTATGTTTTTCGTTCTGATTCTTTGTTCGTTTGTTACAGGTGGAAATGTCGACTCCGCCTAGAAGCGGACTTGGGCATTAACACAAAAAATAAACAGAGAAGTGTGATTTAGATTATTAATAGTACAACAGGTATTTATGAAGTGAACGATTTCCTACTCACCAGTATCTTTTTCACTTCGATATCACTTAAATTAATGTATTTTTTAATTGACTGAAGTTTACAAAAACTGATCAAGTTTTTTTGAAAATTAATTAAATTCGTTAAATATGATGAAACTGAATTTCAAATTGAAATAATTGTCAAACGGAGCATGCCAGCGCCAAGCGGTAAAAACTGAAATGTGACTTGGATATTCGTCTACACTCCAAAGAAAACAATCTGAAAATGTTTCCACAAATTACGGTTTTATATCGATTGGCGTAAGCCCCGCCGAGAGGCGGGCCTGGGCATAAGAGGATTAAGTATGTTTTGCTCACGGTCATATGATTCCCGAACACAAGTTTTTCTCTGCACACTCTGTCTACACATTACCAGCGTGGTAATGCTGTCGAGTTTATTTTAAGTAATTTTATAATAGCTGAATTATTGACTTTTTAGTTAAAAATCGGTGTTTTGACTTTTAATACTACTAAAAATCCACAACACAACACTGTTTAGATCTCGTGATTTCATTGGCTGAAGCCAGACGATCATCGTTTGAACGGCATTCAATGAACTATTTTTACTCTCTTTCACATTTTGATTGCTGGTCAGTCAGAAGGCAGCGAATTGATTGACATTAAATTTTTGACATTTCATAAATTTCATTACTTTTTCTCCTCCCTTTTTATTTCGTACTATAAAAAAATTGCTCTTACATGACCAATTGTGCTTGGAAGGTATTAGTGAGCTCATGCACGATGTAATCAATAAGGTAGTAGTCATGTTGGAATAAATATAAGATGTTCGCATCCGGAAGATCAGAAAAAAAAACAGGCTACCTTATTTTGACAGAATCATATATGAAACCATGTATGAAACTTGTCAAAATAAGGCAGCATGTCAAAAAACATATTGAACAATTTCATGGGAAAAGAACACCTTATAATAATCCCACTATGGCATGGTAGTGACAATTGGCTTCACAAAATGGCTTATCATATGTTGTCACTTGCCTGTACATTTTACATTTTATTCTTTTTTGTAATTTTTTCGTTTTCTACTTGTACCATTTTTGACATTTTATGATCGCCAAAAGAACCGTTACTACCACCTTGTTAGTTGCATCATGCAATTATATTCACACAATCGGCGACCACAGGTTATATATTTCATTTGCTTGTATATTTAACTTTTTATTTTTTTTTTAACATTGTTTTTATTTTACTTGTTTACAGATTTTAAGGTCGGCGCTAATATAATCAGACTTTTAATCAGAAGCGCCAACTTCAAAGCTTTAGTATTCATAAAGAAATTAATATATTTATGATAATAAAACAAATTAGAAAAAAATTAAAATAATAAGTTTTCCAATGTAATAATATGTTTAAATAAATTATCAAATATGATGAAGAAATTAAAAGGAATGTTATTTTAAAATTATTTTTTACTTTTAAAAAAAAGTTTTTATTTCTTCCTTTTTAGACAATATGATAAATTTTCGAAAAAATTGTATAAACCACATAATTACAATTGTTCTTAAAAAATTTGTTCTATTAAATCCTGAAAGTTTGCTGGTTATTTCAAATATCTGTCTCTTAAATTTAAATTAGATGTCACGAGTTTTGAAATAATTATCACTCTTGTAACGAATTTTATGACAGTAGTGTCAATATTATTCGAGATATAGTGTTTTTCTAATATTTCCACGCCCATTTTTTGAATAAGCGCCCACTTTCTTGTCCGTTATTTGTAATAATTGTTATTAAGTTGAAATTAGGTGCGTATATGAAATTATTGCAATCGAGAGCTTTAGAAAATTGTACTTAAGGGAGTTTAAAGAAAATACTAATTAAGTTTCAAAGTCGCGGGAGCAAAGGCCTGAACAGACGAGTGGGTAGAGCGTGCGGCTGGCGATACAAAAGATCAGAGTTCAATCCGTGCTGGTTGAGACTTGGTAAATATACAAAGATTTTTAAAATGCATAAGTTTTCTGTGCTAAATAAAATGAAAGGATAAAACTTAGAAAAGGAGATTACTAAAAACAATTAAATTTTATTTCTCAGTTTCCGAGTTCCTGAATAAGCCTTGAATAAAAACCTTTGATCAAACTTTATATAAGTTCTTGTATAAAGGAAATAATTTAATACGCCTTTTTTCCTTGCATACACCTTTTATAAAACTTGTTTCAAAGATTGTTCAAGGAAGTTTAAATCCTCCTTCCTATATAAATTCCTTATACAAAACTTTACTTAAGACTTATTTAGGTGATTTGTTATCTGGGACGTAAGCTTTTTGATATTCCCTTTCTAGCTCACAAAAGCAAGGCTTGAAGTTAATTCTTGACCAATATAAATCGGACGGATCCACTTGTTACCCATCGTAAAGCCCTATTCCCAATAACGCGTTTACGCTGCGAAAGATGTGGAAAAAAATCAATTTGTCAATTGAAGAGCAAGCGCAATAGTACCAAGTACTTTGTAGTAAATTCTCAATAATTCGTACTACACTATTATGGTGTTACTCTGAAAATAACAGCTCTTTCGATTTCAATAGCTGTCAAATTTTCACGTGCGTAAAATATTCACATTTTCAAAAATTTTACACTGCATTCACATTTTTAACGCGCTCAATTCACTCACACATAAATACTTTTCATGTGTTAATCTTCTTTGGAAATCTGGACTTAACAATCGTGGCACCCATCTATCACCGACACCTTTCTCACACTTAACTATTCATCTAAAATTTTGGACACGACTTTAAGGTCACGGGCATGATACAATTATAAGGTAGGGTAGGGAGATTCATCACACCGACCTCGAATGTCAAAATGTATTTTAGCATTGCCACTTTTCTGTATTACTGAAAAATATGGGACATATAATAAGAGAGGGAATTATTCGTAGGATAAATAGGATAATTAAGGACAAATGTATTTACAATGAAATAAACCGCTGTTTTTTGATTTGAAAGCTTTGTTTTCAGTAAATTATTATTGCTCAGCTTTTTGTGTTCCCTTGAAAGGACTTTGACCGAGCTTCTTTTGATGATTTGTGTTGTGTATGTTGTGAAATGTTCGAACACAAATGATCGAGAACTGTGCCTACAAGTCTTAGGCCGACTCCGAACGGCTTATGTTCTCAAGAAGCTTTTCATGGCAGTTTTTACTCTCTGAGGTTTGCCATTGTCTGCAGAGAGGTGACGGTCAATTGAAATTTTGTGTTCTCACCTTTTTATTAAAACATTGTATTCTAATGTGCGTTACAAATCTAATAAATAATTTTTTTTTATTGTCGTCTGACAAAGAATCTGTTGATCATAAATAAAAAATATGTGTTTGAAAATTGGAAAAAGCTTTTATTCCATCTTTATAATTTTTTTATATAATCTGTTGGAACTTTAAAAAAAAAATTTTTTTTTATTTTTGTTCCACGTTATATATAAATTTTTGAATTTGCTATATATCGCTACCCTAATATTGAAAGGCCCCAGCTAATTTTTTTTGCATTATAGAAGAAACAAACTTGATAAAAAATAAAGTTCTGCCATTTCTGCAGTATTCGTTTAGAGAAAAAAATCGAAATTATACAATTCCATCTTGGGTTGGAATTAATTTTAAAGGTTTTTTTTCGGTTTTTGAGCATTTATTTAGAAACAACGGTACAATGTATATTATTCAAAGTATTGTCCATCGTTAGCTACAACATTTTCCCATCTTTCTGGCAGCATATGGATTCCGCGCCGGAAGAACGACTCGTCTTTTGAGGCAATCCACGAATCGACCCATTTTTTGGTATCCTCGTAAGAAGTGAAGCTGCTGCCAAGCCATGCGTCATCGATCTGAATAGGTGGTAGTCGGAAGGGGCTATGTCTGGGCTATAAGGCGGGTGGGGTAGCACATCCCAATTCAGCGCCTCCAACGTTTCCTTGACGGTTCTTGCAACATGTGGCCGTGCGTTGTCATGTTGAAAAACCACTTTGTCGTGTCTTTTGCCATATTCCGGCCGTTTAACCTTTAATGCTCGGCTCAATTGCATCAATTGTTGTTGGTAGCGTTCCCCAGTGATGGTTTCGTTAGGTTTAAGAAGCTCATAGTACACGACACCCTTCTGATCCCACCAAATACACAGCATAAGCTTGGCGCCATGAATATTCGGCTTGGCCGTCGATGTTGATGCATGGCCGGGTGGTCCCCACGATTTTATTCGCTTAGGATTATCGTAATGGATCCACTCTTCATCGCCAGTGACAATACGACGCAAAAAACTCTTCCTTTTATGCCGTTGAAGCAGTTGTTCGCACATGCAAAATCGCAGTTCAACGTCTCTCGGCTTCAACTCGTACGGCAACCAATTTCCTTGCTTTTGAATCATTCCCATGGCCTTCAAGCGTTTGCCGACCGTTGATAAGTCGACTCCCAATGATTCTGACAATTCTTGAAGGGTTTGACACGGGTCTTCATCGAGCAAAGCCTCCAATTCCTCATCTTCAAACTTTTTCGGCTGGCCCGGACGCTCTTTGTCTTCCGTATCAAAATCACGACTTTTAAACCGACGGAACCAGTACTCACAAGTAGAAATCGATGGAGCATAGTCCCCGTAAGCCTCAGTAAGTGTGCGTTGTGCTTCAACCGCTTTTTTCTTCAAATGGAAGCACAAAAGTAAACCTTCCCGCAAATTGCGTTTTGTTGGAACGAAAGTCGACATGTTCACAGAGAAAAAAATATATGTTGTTTACACTTCAGTGGAATGACACATACTGAAAAATGAAGCTTATACTATGTTCACATTGAGGGCTAAATGCGCATTTAACGAAATGCGCATTAGCAATTTAGAATGCGTGGCCGTATGCTCCTTGTAAGAGTAAAAGAGACAAATATATACATTCAATTTCGTAAATGCGCATTTAGCTCTCAATGTGAACGTAGTATTAGACAATGTGCTTTGAAATGAATATAGTCACAGGTGTGCCCGATGCGATCTATTGATAGTTACGCCATCTCTTAGAAAACCTTTAAAACTAATTCCAACCCCCAATAATTTTTTATAAAATTTTTTTCCTTCCCCTATTGAGTTAAGGACTTTTGAGCTAGGGCCTTTGTGTATTAAGGTAGGAAAATATATATATATTTGCTTAATATATTCGCAAATAAAAAAACAACAAGCGCACTCCTGTATGAGAGAACGAAACTATTGTGAATGGCCTATGGCGAATTGAATAAATCTCAAAATAAACATCAAAACTTTTTTAATAATATAATTTACTGTAAATAATGTACAATAATGTAATGTATCGAAGTGAAATATCAATGCTAATATATGAGTATGTTAAAAAAAACCCCCAATAAAATTATATGAAAAAAGGAAACAAAGCGATATTTTATCAAAATGATCACCTGTCGAATGTGTTACAACATACCAATTTTCGACAAATTGTCGATGTTCGCTTACGAAGTTATAACACGCCATCATAGTTAAGGGTGATGTTATGCTGGCGGTCAAATGATCCCTGGTCGCGTCACTTTTTGCGCTCTTTTTTCGTTTGATGAGCTCTGTGCCCAAAGTATGTTATGCTGACGGTCATATGATCACCAAACATTACTATACTTTTTAAACAAACTCTGTTTCACTTTTAGTACTTTATCCGAAAAAAGTATCATCGTTGAACATGGTTGAGTGTTGCTATTAAGCAGGATTCATTACTGCTTTTACACATTTCGCACTGAAATTGTACTATTTTAATGCGAAAACACAAATGTTGCGAATAATTCCACAACGCAACACTGTTTTGATCCCGTGATTTCATATTTTTATCGAATCATTTGGTGACCGTGGTCAAGGCTGATTAATATAGGTTAAGTCACTTGAGAGAAGCTCGGTCGAACTGTCAGAATGGATGAAAGGAAATCAAGAAAAAAAAAACCAGAATCTGTACAATTTTTAGCTAACAGCTACTTTGACAGTTCGAGCAAAGGCGGAAAAAGAGTGCTATTCTCTTAAGTGACTTAACCTGTAATAATGAACCTTGACCGTGGTGGGCAAAATTTATTCTCTCTCTCGATCTCAATTTTTCAATTTACATTGAAACAACAACAATGTGTGCCCATGACGTGCCCATGACCGCCAGCATAACATAGCCCTAAGTAATTCAACGAAAACACTAAGAACATACATGGATTTTTCATTGATATATTTTTAAGATACAGCCGCACCGTATTTTATAATTTTGGCATTCCAGGTCGGTGTGGTGAATCTCCTTACCCTAGCTTATTATTGTATCATGGTCACGGGTACTTATTGATGGTGCCTCGTATTACATTTTTTTTTTTGTTGCCTTATCCCGCATATTGTTTAAAACCGTATGAAAACAACCATGTAAATAGATGATTGGTTAAGAAATGTCCGTCTTTTCTTCCTTTTTAATAAAATGTTTTGTATGCAAAAACTATTCAATAATTATCGAAAAACCTCGCTAAGATGTTGTATGATTATATTTCCAGCACTTAACTTTTAAAGTAATTTCTTTGAAAAGTAGTTTTTTAAAGAATTTAACTCCACCGTACGAAAGCTTAAGTTTTCTCTAATGTTAAACAAATTTTAATGACATAACAAAGCAGAATTACGTTCTTTTCAAGCTGCTTTTTCTAAAAACTTACTATAAATTATATAAACATTTTGAAGTTGAATATTAAAAATTCTAATGAAACTATCTATAGATATTGGGAATGGTCTTAAGTTTAGAATGTTATTATATAATTACTGAATTCCGAACTATATGTGGAATATTCTTAAAAAATTAAAAATAAAACTTGTAAAATAATATCTATAAATATGAATCTGCGCTCAATGCAAAGTGCTTTAAATGCAAAAAGAAAATCTCTACTTAATGGGTATTCACATAGTTTCAGCAAATCACTAAAGCACATGTCTCTAAAATACATGTTATGTGTTTTATTGTTTCTTGCTCTTTAATGTTTTAGTCAATAACTTTAAGATTTTGAATTATGCATTTTGCTACAGCCATTTATATAATATTTACATACAAATACAATTATAAAAACATAGATATGTATGACGACAACTTTTAACGATAATAAATTGACATATAATGTGGCCTTTAGTTAAAATAACAATGCATGAAAAATAAATGATATGATGGCAAATACTTGCATGACATACAACCTACAAACATACACAGATTTACAAAATCCAAGTGATGTGTGTTGCAAAAACTGCATTACAACAAAATTATATATTTTGCTGATACAGATTTACAAGAAAAATAAAAACACAAGAAATAATGTTTTACGAAATATTTTTATGCGCCGAATTCAATAATTTATGAAACAACAAATGCAACAATGCAGATGACAGAGAGATGACAAATTTTGCGGTATTACATATAGATATATATTTAAAATAACAGCTTATACAGTATGTTGAGCTAAGTTTCACAAAACAAAAAAATCAAAATTAAATTATGTCTAAACGAAGTTAATATTAATGAAAACGTTTTATATGAAATCTTGATGTTCATACTTAAATAAAATGTTGTTAATAAATGTTTTAACATGCAAATACATATACTTATATTTAAATATATATGTAGAAATATTTAGTTTTTGTATAACTTAGCATTAGTTGTAGTTATAAAATATTAGTTAACATAAAAAATGCTTACTTTTTTTTTCTGTGGCCACACATTAAAAAAATATATCTTCTTTTATTTTAGATTAAATAAAAATCGACTACGAATTCCTTAAATATTTTTTTTTTGCAAATAAAAATTTCAAAATTTTAATTCTCCCATATAAAAGCGTATAACTAAGTTACGTAATTTTCATAAACTTATGCTTGATTACAGTTATAATCAATTAAAAATTCAATCTATGACTTAACATAATATTTGTATCCTCATAATTTCACAATTTCTATCAATATAGAAATAAAATAATTTATATAAATATATATATATAAGTTAAAATTTATGCATATATTAATTAAATGAAAAAGTTTCAAACTTTCAAGACATTAAGTTGTGTTTGTTAAACGAACTACCTATATAATAAATATAAATACCTAATTACACTTAATAGTTTACTCAACATAGATATATTACTTTTGTCAGACACTCGTCGTGAACGCACTCATATTATACCCTACACAAGTTTCTCGCTGACTTCTTTCTCATTGCAAAATGCAATTTTGTCAAATTGTTGTGTATTTATGCACACAAAGTAGGCAGGTTCCCTAAATAGTACGCCCATTTGCAACATTAACATCATTCGAGTCACAGTGTAAGGTATAGGATTAATGCAAACACTCAATGTTGAAGAAATTATATCTATTTATATATTAATGTTTATAATCAAAATAAAATGAAAACTTAAAAAAAAAACCCAAATAACTGTTGTGTTTTACTTCTAATAAAAAAAAAACACTTGGTTTGATTCAATTTATTTTCGACACATAAAAATTTTTGTTTGTGATCATAAAAAGAATTTATTTTCCGTACTTTTTATGCTGATTATTTTCTAAAAGTCAACGTGCGCTTATTCGTGAAAAGCAAAAAAAAAAAAGAAGCTCATTAAAAAGCGAATTTTGAAGATGTCCAAAGAGCGCGACAAGGATGCAGAAAGTGAATTTCTGGAAAAGGTCGAAACATACGAACAGCCCAAGTCAAAGCATGTGAAAGTAAGTTCAATATGAATTTCATTGACAACTATTTTAAACCTTAAGTGAACGACAGAACATATCTTGATGCGTGAAGGCAACAGTTTAAGCAAGGCGTAAATTTGTGCAAAGTTGTGAAATGCAAATGTTATGCAAGTTGCACACTTTGGCGAAAAATGTGTTTTGGTTTTTTCGCTGAAGCAAGCTAAATAGAGCGTATCAATTTTATTCGAGAGGAAATTTTGATTCCTAGAATCAAAACTCTTTGGGAGCATTCAAAAGTATGTTGAATTAATTTTCAGCAAAATTTAATTTAAATAATTTGATTTTATATGAAAGTGCAATGCGACGCATGAGTGTAATGTAATTAATTTTATTAAGTGACAAGAAATTTAATCATTTATTAAAAGTGGTAAAAAAACATATAAGGGAAATTTCTAAAGAAATGTAAAAGAGATAACATTATTTTTTTTTTTTGTATTAAATAAAAAAAAATTTGTTAAAGTTATACAAATTTCAATTTTTGATTAGTGATAGTGGTTTTTGATTAACTCGGAAATAATGTTTTTTCTGAATGATAAAAGGATTTTAGGCTCTTTCCAGAATACAAAACAAAAAGTCCAAGAATTTCGATATATTTAACGGATGTTTTTGATTTTACTTCGTTTAATAGTGAGCTGACACTACCACCTAAGTTAGAATAAGACAAACTCCAAATCCCTTGATTACACTTAAGCGATTTCCAGCTTTTCGCTATATTACTATTACTGTTATTTATAAAATAATATGTGCATCTTAATGTTAATATAAACAAGGTAGTACTGACAGTTCTTTTGACGATCATAGCATGTTAAAAATAGTATAAAGTGGAGAAGGAAAAAAATGAAAAAAAGAAAATAAAAAGTCAAATACACAGCTTTGTATGTCGTTCGTGAAAATAGCAAGGGGTGGAATCGACTAATATGATAATTGATAGTTGACAATCAAATTGACAATCACTTTTTTCCAATTGATTTCATGTGACAGCTATTTAGGTGTCGTTTTCAACAACGAAAATCAAAACAGCGATTGTCAACTATCCGATTTCACTCCAGCTATCATTACCACCTTGTTAATTGCATCATGACCCAATACAATCCAATCGACAACTGAGCCGGTTATTGCTCATATAAAAGCGTGTATGACTTTTTCAATTGATCAGTTTGACAGTTGCCGACCAGGTTGATTAATAGCCTAAGAACATTAGGGGGTTTCAGACAATACTACATGTCTATCCGACATGTAGTTCGGCAAAATAAAGGCATTTTTTCATTGAGCTTTCAGACATACTACATGTTGGATAGACATTATTATTTTTCAGCTCTCAAAAAGAACACATCTTAACAATGGCAAAACAATTTCTTGCTGCTCTCATTAAAAACTACTATAAATTTCAATAAATTATTTCTTAAATTAACTATGTGAAACGCTTATAATTTTCTTTTATCCTTCTTCGTGTTTTCCTTGGTTTTCCTTAGTTTTCTTTTGATGTTGATTCATCGACGACTTTTGCAGAATGAAAAATGCGCGAGTCCGATGAACGTGCGTTCGAACAATACTACATGTCTGTTGGACCGGCAGAAAAATCAAAATCATTTGATTTTCGTACTACATGTTGGATGGACATGTAGTTTCAGCTTTCACACATCGTACATGTCATCGTACATGTAGTATTGTCTGAAACAATATATTGACTACGGCTGCGGCAGTACGGCATCTGACAAAATTTTTTACATGTATTTCTTTACATGGAGAGAAACTGGTCTAATGCCGCCCTTGCCGCTGCGGCTTTGTCGTCGACATAGAATCGTTACTAATTTGACAGCTTGTTGCAGCCGCAATCAATGTGTTTAGGTCGTTATACAGGTTAAGTCACTTGAGAGAAAAGCACTCCTTTTCACCTTTGTCTGAACTGTCAAAGTAGCTGTTAGCTAAAAATTGTGTGATTCTGGTTTTTTTTTCCTTGATTTACTTTCATCCATTTTGGCAGTTAGTCCGAGCTTCTCTCAAGTGACTTAACCTCTAATAATTGATTAAGTTTTGGAAGAAGAGGAAGAGGACATACAATAAAATAAAGGTTGTAACGTCTCATTGTGTGTCACACGAGTTTGTTGATATGCAAGCTGCAATATATTAAAGCTTAACGTTCGAAATCTAACGTTACATTTGTCAATAACACGTGTTTCCGAACGAAACCTCTAATTTCGAAATAAGTTGCATTTCATTTTATTCTACAAGAACCAAATGATTTTAATTATTTTTAACAAATATTAAAGCAAAAAAAGAAATAAAGCTTTGCAGAATTTCTAAATAATCTTTTGATGTTCATTTTACAGAAGCTAGCTAAAAACTGTGACGTAACAAACGCACTCACACCGGCCAATCTTCGAAAATCAATTTGACATTTATTGTGCGAATCTCGCGTGCTCGTTCAGCTGTCAAAAGTGGAAAATTTTCTTTTTAATTTGATGAAAGTTTTGTGGATACATGTTTTTATATTAAATTCATAAGCATAAAATCAATAATATTGCATTAATGCAGAACGAACAGGATATACAGCGTTTTTGCAAGTGATTTTATTTTATTTGTACGAATATATTTTCCGTACTTTATTGCGAGGCAAGATTTTTAAATAAGTGCTTCAATTCTTTGTTCTTGTACTACCCGTGTTGTACAACAAAAGCGCAAAAGTGGATTCCGTAAAAGTTGAAGATTTGATGGACTCTGATCCAGACATCGAGTTTATCGAAAAGGATAGCGGAATGTCATCGTTAGGTGGTAGCAAGGATGAAACGCCAGAGCGTCGCACTGTGACCACAGTCAGTGTAAGGAAATCACTTTATTCTTTTTTTAATTATCAACTTAAAATTAGAGAAATGCGTAAATTATTGAATTTTGTTACCGGGTCACTTAAGTTTATTGGTTGGATAAAAGCAACAAAAAAATCAATAAATGTCGCATTGCGCACAACGCATAGCTATTCATGGCCAAGAATTGCTTAGCTGTTTCTAACAATTCAATGTTATGTTGCCTGTATTTGCAAGCTTATTAATTCATTTTTCTTCTATTGCAGACTTCCAACAATCCAGAATCTGAAAATTATGACGATGTAAGTAAATTGATTGTATTCAATTTTTCCCTCTATGCTTTGGTTGATAAGTTAAAAACGTTTATAAGGTGCTAGAAATAAAGGAAAATTGCTAAATGCGAAGCACCTCATCCTGTTTAACCTCACTTTGATTAGGCAACTTTATTGTATACTTGTTTTTGTTGTTTTGTTATGATAAAAGCACTGCCACCTTCTTAAATCTATTACGTAGCCAGGTTAGTATCGAAGAAGAAAAGAAAGAATTTGTATTCACAATCAAATTATTTCGGAAAACTTAAAATATGTTTTTAACAAATTTAAAGGGTTGAAGAAGCAAAAAACTACTCAGCGAAGTTGAACGTATGCAGATCCTTTATAGCCCCCACACGCACCCTGTATGGCCAGCACGTTTCTAACGACCATAAGGAGATGAGACATGTATAAAAAAAAAAATAAAAATTCTTCCATTGGCACATTGGGGGTTTTTTCACTTTTTTTGCAAAAACTCATAAAAAAAAAAAGGGGAACAAATTTTCCCATTGTGCATCATTTGATTCTAGTTCAGCATTAACCTCTCTGTCTGTATAGTTGAACTTGGTATATTTTAACTATACCTCCCGTTTCCAACATTATTATCAAGTTAAAAATATTGGCCGGATCCACGATAAGAAACATGCCAAAAGGAACACCTACATATTATTTTTCTTATATTCATTAAATGTATTTGGGCCTCCTAAGCCCACTGTTGCAAAAAATTATTCTTTGAAGGACTTTTAAATATTAAAATATATAAATTTTTTCTTGTGTCAAAATAGTTGCATTTTTAAACTTCCGCGTATTTCACGGAAATATTCGACACCGACTTTTTTGGCACCATTGTGTTTAGCACCAAATACATTTAATGAAAATGAACAAGAAATATAGAAAATACAAAATGCGTTAATATTTACACAAATTTTTGTATTTAAGAAGACATCTCGTCGAATGTTTTATTTTTCTGGCTAACCTTTGATATGTTATAACCGACGATGAGCGATGTCGTTATAAACATTACTTTCTGTATTTGCAAAATTTAGTTAAGGTCAGAAAAACGGTGTTGAAGGAGTTCCATTAAAATAATAGTATCACGCCCCCAGTCTAATTTCTTCCACTTTTATAAACTGCTGGCTGCTCCTTATGGAAAAGAATAAATTTGCAAAATTTAATTAAAATCGGACAAAGGATATAGAGGGAGTTCGATTAGAACTAAACCAACACGCCCCTTGTCCAATCCCACTCATTTTTGTAGGCTTAAAACTTCTCATTATACTGAAGAATATATGTGCGAAATTTGGTTGAAATCGGAGAAACGGTGTAGATGGAAATATATCAAAAATTAAGTGACACGCCCCTGCCCATGAACGCCCACTTTTGAAAACTAACGACTGGTCCATATGCCAAATAATATGTGCAAAATTTGGTTTAAATGGAACAGTCGGTGTAGAGTGAGTTCGATTAGAATGAAATTGGCACGCCTCTTGTCCAATCCCACCCACTTTTGTAGGCTTAAAACTTCTCATTATACTAAAGAAAATATGTATGAAATTTGGCTGTGAAGGTGGAGCTAGTTTAAAAATAAAGTGCCACGCCCCCTGTCTATTTATCTATCTGTCCCAATTTTATAAACTTTAGACTGCATAAATTACCAAGGATTATGTGCAAAATTTTAATTTGACTTCGATTAAAACTAAAATGCCGCACCCACATTTCTAGCCTAAAGACTCCACATTATACCGAAGAATATATATGTATATGGTCATTTCCAGAAAAAGGTCCACCGTGACACGAAAATTAAAAGTTATTAAAATCTTAATATTTAATGATATTATCTTAGAGAAACATTTAAATTTAATTGATTTAAGCAATTTGAACATAACTCATTTACCACGATGATTAAGTCGTCTGCACTGTTTCACAAATGTAATTTTTATTTTTAGTAAATATTTAGTAAATGTCTCGTAAATGTTTTTGTTTTAGTAAAAATGGAAGGCATTGACTAAAAATAATAGAAAATGGTTGAAGCAAGGAGAGGCCGAATATAATAAATTTGTTTTTTAATTGCTAAATTACATAATTAATTAATTACCTAAATACTCAATTAATTGAATTACAATGGAAATTAAAGTAACGTAACGCTAGTGACGTCACGTCAGACGACTAAGCCTAATAACAAAGAAAAGGGAAAAGATTTTTAAAGTTGATTACTTGAAAAATAACCTTATATTATTTCAAAACCTTCTCGTAGATTCGTAGAGTTTTGCAAATTTCGTAATCCAAGTCGAAAACTACTTTTGTTTTTTGTAACGTCACGCCAACGCATATTTTTGCTTATATTTTTAAATGCTTGTGGTCGATTGTTGCAATTCTTACTAAATATAGTACTACTTAATTATTACGCAAATAAAAAAAAAATTTTAAAGATTGGATTTTTTCATTCTTTTGTTTAATATTTTTTCGTACAAATCGTACGTAACGCCTGTTTGGAAATGCCCATATGGATTGAATAAACGATGTGGGTGGAATTTGGGTGCAGACAGACACGATTTCACTCAGTTTTATATATTTACGAAAGTTATTCCATTTTGATGACGTTATTTTGTATGGGAGGTAGGCGTTGTTTTCACCCGATTTTACCAAATATCATAGAGATGTTTCAAATTATCAAAGCTTATGTGCACAATTTCAAGATATTTCTTTAATTTTTATGGATTTTTAAAAGATTTTACGTTTTAAATAATGTCAATTTATTCGGGAAGTATGCGTGATTTTCATCCGAATTTGCCAAACATCATAGTGATGGTCTATATCATATATCAAAGCTTTTTGAGCAGATTTTTAACAGATTTTACGGATAATATAAAGCTACTTTGTATGGGAGGTAGGCGTGGTTTTCATCCGATGTTTCCAAATCCTTTAGCCAAGATTTATTTTGAAGATCAAAGCTTACGTACAAAATTTCACAGAATTTCTTAAAATAAAGTCACTTTATATGGGAGGTAGCATGGTTGTCGTCCGATTTGGCCATTCTGGAACTTGATCTCCATTTTTTAGAAATAACTTTATATTTTGAATTTCATCGCGATAACTTTAAAATTGCAGCTGTAATCTTGATCACAGACGGACACACGGAAATCGGCTCAGGTGGTGATGCTGATCAAAAATATATATACGTTTCAATACCTGCCACGCCTCCTTATTGGCGTTACAAATGGAATGAAAAAGTTAATATACCCCTTACGCAGTACGCGTTGGGTTCTAAATATAGATATTCAGTCCCCTTAAGCAAGCCAAATTAAAATCTGCCGGGGTTCCTCTCTGCAAATTTGTGTTTTAATGCAAAAAAAATATATGTTATTTATTGTTATGTTCAAAAGTAAAATAGATTAACACAGGAAAGAGAAGAGGTATAGGTTCATGGCCAACTTAGGTGTCTAGCCTGGTAAACATCTAAAAAGATTGGTTATTTAAGCTGCTTTCTAATCATGAGGCCTATCATGAGTAATTTTTTCGCTTGGATTCGAAAATAGGAATTTTTCGTTTTTTAAGGTAAAGTCCAAAAATTTTTAGAAATTTTTAATTCAAATTTATTCATCACCCGTTCATATTCATGAGTGCAAAAATTAAAAGGTGGAGTCTTACCTGCTATCTTAAAAACGGAAATTCCCTTTTTGAATTTCGGTCGAAAAAAAAAAATCATGATAGGCCTAAATATGGCAGGCAATATTGCAAATCAATCTAGAAACCAAATACCAGAAGTTCTCCAAAATTATGTACTAAAAATATTATGTCTTGGGTATTAATGAAGAAATATTTATAACTAAATTTTAATAATTTTTTGTGCTTTTTCTTAATATATAAACACAAAATTAATATACTTCCATTCCACAGGAACCCGATGAGTCCCTCACCGAGCGACTCTGGGGTCTAACAGAAATGTTCCCAGATCCAGTGAGAAATTTCACCGGAAAAGTGGCCAACTTCACATTGAACAGCGTCAAGGGTTTGTACAGCTTCTCATGCAATGCTTCATGGATCTTCTTTACAAGTTCAGTGATTCTTTTTGCACCTGTTATTTTTGAGACTGAACGTGCTCAAATGGAGGAAATGCAGAAGACACAACAGAAGCAAGTGTTGCTGGGTCCAGGTTCAGCAATGGCGGCCACTGGGGTACCATCGCTGCCACCAATGGTGCGATAATAAATTGAAAGTCAACCATAACAAAAAAAAAAAAAAACAACAAATTAATAAGAAACTAAACAAATTGTATTAATATAACAATTGTTAAAAATTATTTCATTTTAGTAATAATAACAAAAATGCATAATTAATTTCACAAGAAGTACACAAGAGAAAAATATTAAAAAAGAAATGAACAAATATAAATACATATTATTAAAACGAAAACAAGCTAAATTTGTAAATTTAGCTTTAAGCTGCAGGTTTTCAAATTTAGTTCATTTAATAAAATTATACCTAGCAGCAAAAATAAGATTTTTATCAATTGGATTTTATGTGTGCTGTCTATATTTATGCTATTGAGAAAAGCGTTTTAAATTATCGAACGATCGATTTGAAAGAGAAACTTGTTAAAAAAAAAAAAAAAAATCTGTCCAACACGGACAACATATTTAAACAAATAACTAAGGCAACCAAAAATATTTACGAAAAACGCTGAAATATTCACAAAAAAAAAATATTCTTTTATGAAAAATAAATAGAGCGAAACCCAATTAAAACGACTGCAATAAATTACGACATACATTTTCGAATAAGAACGTACGACGTTAATCTGCCAGAACTTGTATTTCAGTCAATAAATTCATACAGTTGTGTCGCCTCTTCCATGTTTCAAATTTCTTTTATTTTAAAAAAGCCAATTGTTGCGTGCAATAACTCGGTTAAACTTGGCCACAAATTCCGGTCAAATACGTCAAGTGACATGTCCTCGCCTTGAACTTTCATTAGATCAGTAATCATATAATCGAAATTGCTTTATAAAAGACAAATTGCTCTTCAGAGCTGGCAAAAGGATAACCAACTGGGCGTCTTGATGGATTTCGCATTATTTGAACCAAGTTCACCTAAAAACGCATTGATTTTTTCATGTTTTTTATTTGACATAAGTGAAAAAATAAAATTTGACAAATTATTATAAACCATTTCAATATGCATATTGAGTCTTTTGCTAAACGGAAGTTATGCCAATTTTTCCTATGTCTTTACACTCATTTCTAAGAATACTAAAAGAATACTAAAAAAACGGTCAGAGATATTGATACAAAGTTTTTTTATTGATTTCAACAATTGGTAAAGTACATAGAGTAAAATTTGTGTTTTTGTGACGTCATTTGCATGTACGTGACGTTATCATGAAGCGATGCGAGAAGAGTAGGATCATTTTGCTTGCAGAATACCATGATCTGTAATCATCTGAAATAAAACTAGTAAGGAATGGAGCTTCGGCAGGGTTCCGAAGCTAAAATACCCCCCGCGGCCATATTGAAGTATATTCGAAGTCTTTAGCTACGACATACACGATGATATTCAGTTTTATATATTCGAAAGTTTTCCAATTTTGATGACGTCACTTTGTATGGGTGGTAGGCGCGATTTTGATCCAATTTTGCCATATAACATAGGGATGGTTGATATTATATATCAAAACTAATGTGCAAAATTTCAAGACATTTCATTAATTTTTGTGAATTTTTAAGAGGTGGTTTTCATCTGATTTTGCAATATATCATGCGGATGGTTTATATTAAATATCAAAGATTATGTGTAAAATTTTAAAACATTTCTTTAATTTTTGCAGATTTTTAAGAAATTTTACGTTTAAAATAAAGCCAATTTGTATGGGAGGTAGGCGTGGTTTCCATCCGATTTTTCCAAATTTTATAGCCAGGATTAAGACCGAAGAGCAAAGATTACATGCCAAATTTCAAGGCATTTCTTTAATTTTTGTGGATTTTAAAAACATTTTACCGTTAATATAAAGTCACTTTGTATGGGAGGTAGGCGTGGTTTTTATCCGATTTGGCCCATTCTCGAACTTGATCTTCCTTTTTAAAAAATAAACTTATATTTATTGCCACGCCTCCTTCTTGGCTTTACAAACGGAATGACAAAGTTAATATACCCCTTACGCAGTACGCGTTGGGGTATACAAATATTTATTGGTAAAGTAAACACTTACGCCGAGGTAGTGACTTCGAGTTTTTTTTTTTTGAAAATTGTAAGAAAATAACGCGTTTTTTGTTGATTGTTTAAAAAATGGGTGTACATTTCAGTACATAAAGCTGTTAATTTATTTTCAGGTATATTTTTAAAAATGGGGCAAAGCCAGTCCCACAGAAATTACTTAAAAAAAATATGCATATACATTTTTATGTCAATCGGTGCAATAGATTTTGAGTTATCTTTCAAGCAAATTTCAAAAAACCCATTTTGAGAAAAACGTGTTTTAAAGTTTCAAAACGATATTATTCCTAAAAATGAAGAAAATAAAAAAAAATTTAATTTCATTAAATATTTATCGAAAAATTAAGTTTTGAAGGTTAAAAAACGCGTTTTTTAAAAAGTGTATATAAAGTGAAAAATCATATTTTCTCAAATATTAGTAAAATTAATCGAATTATTGCAACTAACCAATCTACATAAATTCCAGGTTCATTAAATAACCCCTCCGGAGCCTCATATTCTACTTGCAGCTCAGCAGCATCCTGCTGTTTTGATTTTTGTCGTTTGGCTAGTTCAGTGCTCAAACGGTTGGCCTGTTCATGCACATATGATTGCGGGCTTTTTTATTAGGGGAAAAAATGAACCAAGGGTAAGGCAAAAATAAATCTACGGGCAATTCTAAGAAACTTTGCCCAAGAAACCATTGGTCTGAAGTCAATATTGAGCTGCCGGAAAATCGTTTAAGTTCGCAATACGGAAAAAATATATTCTCATACAAATGAGCTTAAAACTTTTTTAAAATTTTTATAAAAACTGGCCAGGGGGGTGTTTTGGACGAGGAATCTATTTTATTTATTTAATTTTTTCCAAGGCAACCGTTAGAGGGCGCTACAATAGTGTTTTTTGTTTTTTTTTCTTTTTGAAAGGAAAAATTCGCCTATAATTAAGGAATGAATACCTGTTAGCAAGACCCCACTTGAAGAAGGTCATTAAAAAGTTTGTTGTTTGATAAACGAATGGAAATTCGTCAAGCAGCTATAAGAAAAGTAGTTTATGTTAGAGAGAATCTGTGGAATCCAAACGAAGTGAGATCGTACAAAAAACGAATTATTAATTTCAATTGCAAAGACTATTTCGATATGACTAATTTCAATGATGACAACATTTTATTTGGTCCTCGATTTATAGCAAATATTCCATACGAGCAGTTGATACAGTACATTGGCTTTCCAGATCCACCGTTTCTTGATCCCGATATTGCTTGCCATATACAAGCGATAGAACGACATGTTCAGCTTTTAAGTAGCGTTTCATGACGAGTTACCGAATAAAATCGCGAGGGGTCATTGCATCGATATTAGAAAGTCGATGTAAAGTACCCAAAATGGAAAGTAAGAAAGATTTACTAAACTTATGAATTTCTTTAAAAAATATTTAAAAAAAAAATCAAAACTAGTTGCTATTTATGTTATAATAAATTCAAATTTATCTTTTTTATTGTTTTTTAATTGCATAAAAATAAATTTTTAAAAATGAAGAAACGATTTATTTCTAATGAACAAAAAAATGAATAAGAAAAGAACAATTGCAAATTCTGGAATTCTTTGCGAATTGCATTCTTTGTAAATAGCATTCATATGAATAAAAAAAATTGATTCACTATTCTGAATAACGAAAATGAATAATTAAAATTAATAATTAATCAATTTTTAAAAATTGACTGAATTGAAAATTTTATTTATGAACCAATTGTGTATTCATTCAATGATTGATATTCTTATTTCGTTATTCATTAATTTAAATTTTTGTAAATGAGATTAAATCAACAGCTCTAAATTTACTCAAAAACGGTGTCATATTTATTCTATGAAAAATCGTCAGAAATATATAAAAAAAAGTTTGTTTTATTTTTGTAAATATTTTTGGTTGCCTTGCAATAAATTTATTAGAGACATTCGGCTAGCCATACACTAAATTTCGTTCACAAAAAAATAATTTAATATGAAATTATTTTGAACGAAATTTGAAATAAGAATTAAATTAAACAATAAAAGAAGTTTTGTAACCAAAGGCTCTTTTTACCAATCTGTTTATTACAAGCAATTGAAATACACAATAAATACTAAATACATATGGAGTGTTTTTTAATTAAAAAGTATTTTCAGAAAAGTTAAATATCTAATCTCATAAGGAGGCGTGGAAGATTTTGGCCATAACCGTCAATCTGGTCGGTCAGCTGTTCCAAAATTATCACGGGCAGATTTTTTTTTTTTTAGACTTAACCAGCACTCAGGGGATGCCCCCTATAAATGCGAAAGCATTGTGTTGATTCGGAAGACGGGTGATAGTTAGTTGGAGGGTGGAAAGATGGAGTAGTGTCGATGAAGATTTGATTTAAATTTACACAGATTGAAACTGCCGGGAAACACGCTCGCAGTTAGATTGTTCCACAATTTTACTGAGCGACCGAAGAACGAATTATCTCGGTAATGCGATGTTCTATTGGGCAAAGTAGCAATGGTAAAGGGATGGGCTTGGAGAGCTGCCCGCGTGGACCTAGGAAACACACGAGCTGGTGGTGTCAGGCAATGTATCTCCCTTGAACACTTCCCATGGTAGTACCTGTACAGAAGGCTTAGGCAACCAACATTGTGACGATGCCTAAGAGAGTTGAGAGAAGATGAAATATTTCCATCACCTATCAAATATATCGCACGTCTTCTTGGACTCCGGTCCAGAAGCTCCAAATATGATCTTGAAGCCCCTGCCCAAATGTGCGAATTGTACTCCATTTTCGGCCTAATATATGAGGTATAGATCAAACGAGGATCAGATGGAGTGAAGTATTTCTTACACCGTTTTAAAAAACCAAGGCACTTGGCTGCTTCTTTTGACACATCAAAAATGTGATCATTCCACCGAAGATCTGCTTGTATTGAAATGCCAAGAACGTCAAGAGCATCTGACTCCGTAAGATCTACACCGTTCATATAGAGGGGAGCTAAGGGTCAATTGATTCGCTTATGGGTTAACAGACAACACTGGGTCTTGCTAGCATTAAACTCTACTCTATTAGCAAGACCACTCGGAGATTTTTCCTAAGTCATTGTTAAGTGTGTCATTCATATGTTGCCTCCTCCTCTCAATCTCCAAAGAGCTCGGGCGTTCTTTAAATGAATATGAATGGCAAATGCCGCTGTCATCCGCAAAGATTGGATCATAGATCTTGCGAAGGATTTTTTTTTTTTCGAAGTCTAAAGCAAGACTGTTCAGCATCCATGTTTGCGCTGCATATAGTAGAACGAACATTATGACCGACTAATATAGCGTAAGTTTTGATAAACGAAAGAGGGCGGTGCTTCGTAATTGTCTACTGAACACAAAGTAACATCTGTTGGCAAGATTAATACTTCGTTTGATCTCTATGCTGATATAGTTGGACGAGTTCATTCTGGATTCCAGGTTGACGTAAGCCTTAACAACCTCGAAGGAAGTGTTGCCAACAAATTGTTTGTTTACTAAAAGCCCCACTTGACTAGAACTCTTTTTGTAATTTGGAAAATGCTGTAGCGTAACACATTTTATAGAATATCGTGCCATTTAATCTCAGACCAGCAACTTGGACGATCTTTTCCAACAACAGATTGAAAAAGTCACGCGATGAGCAATCATCTTGTGTGAAACCTCGTTAAGTTAGTATCAAATGAGCCGGGGCGGCCTATCGCGATTTTAATTGCGCTGCTAGAGTTGCTCGGTGTCAATCTGCAGAGATGAATATGCTTTGCAGGTATACAGAATTAAGGCACAATGGAGATTGTTGATTGTTTATTGAAATGTCGAATAGATAAAAAGATGTCTGGCGTCGATTTTTTTCCAGGGTATTCTCCAATATTTGCCTCTCACATATACTTTCTTATATACGGTCACAAACAGTTTCTTATATACGATATTAAGCGCAAAGCGATCGCCTTTTTTGTGGATTTGGCAAAGCATTTTAAGAATCCAATCGTTTGGAATGCATCTTATATGCTGCATAGAAACTCGACAAATTCAAATAGTCTGCCTCCATTGCTAAACAGCTCAGCAGGTAGCCATTATTGGCACCTGTGTCTTTGTTGTTTTAAAACCGAGCTTTTAGACTACATTTTAGTCGGGCAGTGGAACTCAAAACGTGTTCATTCCACAACTTCATTGTACTCTATATATCTGTCACTAGATTCCAGTTTTTGTTCTTGCAGAAAGAGGCCTGATATTAATACCCTCGGTCATGCCTCTTATCGAAGATCGGTTTTGGCCCCTCTGTCGCCATGCATCTCAATTTTCTCGCCCTAAAGCTTTTCTGCCCTTCTCTTCTTTATGCAGCTTTAAAAGTACTTGAATAAAATAACTTGAAAAACGGTAAATAATCAGATAAAACAAAAAGGTTATGTATTTCATAGTCATTAAGCGAGTATTATTTGTACATTAATTTTTATAACTATTTTAAAAAAATATAAAGAGCGAATTTCTTTGATTAGGCTAAAATAATCGTAGAATTCTTAAACTTAACAGTAAAGTTTTTATAGTTTTGAATATAACGCATTGGTGTTTAACGAAAGAAATATTGTGATGACGATGAGATATGGAAATCTATGTCATATACATTGAGGTTGAACAGTTTAATAAGAAAAATCACAAATATACGAGTATATATAACAAATACTGACAACAGATTTTTTTTTTTTTTTAACGAAGCGACAAATAAAATATATGTATAAATATATAGAGTATCTACGAGATATATGCAATGTGCCTTTTTCTGATTTTCTTCCCTTCCCGTCAATTTTCCGTTAGAATGAAGCTAAAAATAAGATTTGCAAAAAAAATCTGGACACCGGCAGTGGAAAACGACGCCCCCAGGGCTTTTAGGCCAAAAACGACCAACAAACCGGCAAAAAATGGTACATGGCTTAATTACTCTATAACCCTTTAAATAACAGTTGAACGCTATTATATTACATCAATATTTTTATGCACAGAAGAGGACAAATTTTTTTTTCCATAAACAATGTTGACCTTGGAATGACCATTGATGCTGTTTTAAGTGGTCAAATTTACAATTTGGAGGTAACTTATTTTTTGAACGACCCTCGCAAATTTTTGGAGTGAGATATTTCTGTAAACTTAACATTACGTCATGAAGTATTTAAATTCAGTTTATTCCAAGGTTTACCGTTTTTGAAAGTATTAATTTTTAGGAGCGTGAAAGCGTTTAAAAATTTTGCTCAATGTATTTTTCAAAGCAAATGTTTGAAATCACATTTTTAGGCAAATTGAGGCTAAAATATGAAAGTAGAAGGAAAGTTAGCATAACGGCGACCAAATTTAAGCAATTGCTTTGAAATTTACTTCTCTTATTAATTTTTTCTTAGTATGGGAGGTATTAATGCTACAACCAAGCCGATGATAATTTTTTAATTTTTCTATGTCATTTTTTAATTAAATTTCTGTTAATTTTAATGATTAAATGTTTACTACAACTTTGCTTCTGTTTTATACTTCTCAATAATGAATTTTTGTTATGAAAATTTTCTTCAATCTTATCGAGTTCTCAAATAAATGAGTTCATTGAAAAACTTATAGTTTGTACTTCCATGAGTATCGTGGTAAATTTAGTTTGAAAGTGTTTTTCTTGTGAAATAAAATATAAATAATGGAAGATAAATTTGCAACCAAATCCGCTTACTTGATTGGTAATTATTAAGAATTATTTATAAATATATATAATTTTTAATGCAAATGTGAATTACCTTTTTGCAGGCAAAAAAAAAAAAAGTTGTTTTAACCAACAGATGCTTCCAAGTAAAAAAGATGTTTTTGCTAGAATACTATATTTGGTACAAGACAAGAATGAAAGTGTTAAAGAAAGTATTGCTATTGTTGCAAACGAAGTATTAGAAACCTTTAGTTCCGAATGATATTGCGGAACGTGGAATTGCGCCTATAACCAGATTTAATGCTGTCTTAACGCATCAGGAGGAGCAAAACCCGTTTATCCTGCATACAATGGAGCAGCATTACAAGAATTTGCCATCAAAAAGTTTTTCAAAATAAAAATTAGTTTAATATTTTAAATAATATCACGCCCATTAAAATCAAATCTTGAAAAAATTATGTTATATAAGATTACCAATAACACCATAACATGTTTCTTTCTTTCATTCTATTTTTTAGAGTTCTGTGTTTCCATACGCAATAATATAGTGTTCACAAGCAGGTACATTGCACTCTAGCAGTGCAGTAGCAAATTCAATTCATCTTTCTAGGTCTTAAAACTACAGGGTACTGGGATTTTCCACTCACCGCATCCACTTTTCCAGAAAATTTTATAATTTTGCTTGAAGCTGTCTAAAAATTAGCTTGGAGGAAAGAAAATCAAACTGAAAAGAAACTTTAAAACGCTTGGAATAAACTTACTATAATATTTTATGAAGTGATGTTAATTGTTCAGAAATATCTCACTCCAAAAATTTACGAGGGCCGTTCAAAAAATAAGTTACCTCCAAATTGTAAATTTGACCACTTAAAACACCATCAAGGGTCATTCCAAGGTCAACATTGTTTATGAAAAAAAATGTGTCCACTTCTTGTGCGTAAAAATGTTGATGTAGTATAATAGCGTAAAACTGTTATTTAAAGAGTTAAAGAGTAATTAAGCCATGTACCATTTTTGGACCGATTTTTGGCCTAAAAGCCCAGGAGGTTTTTTCCACTACCTGCGTCCAGTTTTTTTTCTGGAAATCTTATTTTTTAGCTTCAATCTAACGGAAAATGAACGGGGAGCGATGAAAATACGAAAAAGGCACATATGGGTACTCTTATGTATATGAATATATCTTGATAAGGCATCATATATGTTATAGCAATACGCTTATGCCAGCAAATTTGTTTCCAGTGGCTGAACAATTTGGCGCATTACAGCAGCCATAATGCCTTCACTGCTAATGATAACAATTTTGTCATTAAGACGTCGGTATTTGTGCCATAATTTTCTATCGTCCTTACAGGTGACTAAATATAATTTTTGATTTTTCTTGATAGTGGGCACATCCACGTGTACTGTGCCGCCAGCACATTTGATAATTGCTGGAAAAAATAGGTGGCCAAAGATGAAGATGATATTTTCAAGTATTGTAACAAATACTTACCTTCCAACTCAACCGGCTGCGGTCTGATACCAGGTGTCATTATGAAATGATAGTTTTCAAATAATTTTTGCTTTCGCGCCATTTGTATTGACTGTAAAATTGAGAATTTGTGACGTTTCTCAAATGCCTCGTCGGCATAGAGATGTTCGGTTATGCTAGTAATTTCACGATTCTTATTTACGATCTCTAGCCAGGTGGATGTCACAATAGGTATACCTTTGGCCATAGCTATTAGAAATTTAAAAGTACGATTACCCTTGTCCATAATGAGAATATCGCTCTCCACTGGATCTTTGGCCACGGTCCAAATACCTGTCGCAGAAAGAAAATTATTAGAAAAGACTTAAAATAGTACTTAATCCATTTTGGCCCGCTACCAGAACGCGTTGGAATTTTGTTATGAAATTTTCAGACTTTGTTTTTAGTGATCAAATTAAGAAAGTTCCAAAGTTTAAGATTTTTCGATTTACCCATTTCTCGGCTACGAGGTGGTCGAAAAACCAACCAATGGCCCAATGTGTATACAAAAATTCAAACATTTTCAAGTGACAAAGATATTTCAAGTGACATCTTAAAATCTTAATATATAAAATGCAAGCACAATGCTCTGCACCCAATATTTGGTAGCAAGATGTCTTGAGTATTGTCTATTAAAGGTGCATTCCTCAGTTTATGTTGTTTCATTTGTTCCTCCACACTTCCTCTTGGTCCCCACGAATTACATTGGTATTGATTCAGAGGTGAGCGCGAATCCCAATTACAAAGAAAACAAAAGAATTTTGGAAAGCCGCCCTTATCGATGATCCCTTGCAAAATGTTGATGACCTTCAAATCACAGCAAATCTTCCATTTATTTTCGTAGTGTTTGATTTTTTCCATTATATCTTTCAATGTTTCATAGCTTTCTTTCATGTTAATACCCATTGCTAGCGGAATGGAAGGTTTTCGGTTCGACACATGCAACAACACTGCTTTCAAGCTTGAAACAGAACCATCAATAAATAATCTCCACTCACTAGCGATGTAGTTCATTCCCATTTTTACCACCAAAGCTTTTACATCGTTGCAGTAAGCGAACGAATTGTCATCATTTAGAGTGTAGAGGCTCTGAAATTCAGCTTGGCGTTTGCGGTACGCCGTAGAGTACACACTACCATGTGTGAGTTTTCTTTGGTTTAAAAACGCTGTCAAAAAGATGGCAAGTAGCTGCGATAGTCCCAATATGGCCACAATGAAATCCATTTCCATTTGTGTTATTAGTTCCCTGTTGTAATCTGTTGGCTCATAATCGATATCAAATGGATCTTCATAAGTAACACCACTTGCTCTAGTCATTCCTGTACATTCTGTACTACGATCTGGAGTTGGCGGCCTTGGTGATACAAAATTTGCAGGTGCAAGCACTGGTAGTGTGGCTGTTACAGTTGCTTTATAAGTTTTGTTCCTCTCAGCATATCGATTTAGACCACATGTGTAATTTACGCATGCATAGCAACTGGTTTCATCATGATGACCTGGGAGATTAATCCAGTTTACCGGCTTACAATACTCCATACTATGTTTGCCTCCACTCAATCATGCCATGAGATAGTTATAACATTGGCGACACACTGTATTAGGTGTGTAATTTTCACCGGTCAAGTCTTCTTTGTCGAAAAACATATAAGTTGTTTTTTTGATTAGTTAATTAGTGGCGGCCGTGGCGTAGTGGGTAGAGTGTGTGACTCTTACGCCAAAGAACCCAGGTTCGAACCCTCCATCTGACACAGAAAATGTTTTCAATTGAATTAATTTTTCTGTTCGGCCGTCACCTCTCTGCAGACAATGGCAAGTCTCAGAGAGTAAAAAAACTGCCATGAAAAGCTTGTTGAGAACATAAGCTGTTCGGAGTCGGCGTAAAACATGTAGGTCCAGTTCTCGATCATTTGTGTGCAAACATTTCACATCACACACAACACAATTGATCAAAAGAAGCTCGGTCAAAGTCCTTTGAAGGGCTGAAATGGCCATTTCGTTTTTTTTTTTTTTGTTTTCTTGAATTCACTATTCTTGCTCTCTTGAATTCACTAGTTAAAAGATTCTTTTCCTTGTGAAATTTTGTAGAACTTTTTTTTCTGAATTGATGACCACAAACGTAGCAAAATAAATCAATATTTTCACACTGACATTGAAATTGTCAGTTGCCATTGTTGTGTGCGAGTCATGCTGTAGCATTTCCACTTTTTTTACTTTCACCGCTGAGCTCTCGTTGACGTCGCGCTGTGTAATGCCTCGATGTGAGCGTCGTGTCGCTTTTATATTGTGTGCTGCGTTCCCTATTGCGTGTGCTGAGCTTACTGCATTGCCTGTGCTGCTGCGGTCGGTGCGTGATCGCGTGATACCTAAGCGCTACCTAAACGGTGTTAACCCTTGGACAAACACATGGTTCTGGTCAGGCATATTTAATTTTTGAGCGTTAATTAAACATACAAGACATTAAACATGACAAGAGCTACAATGTGAATTCAATGCAGATGTTTGCTTCCAGGTAGTTGTTTGATAGTTTGGGCACGGGACCTCACCCACCAGCTTGAGAATTTTTATTAGAATGCACTTATTATCAGTGAAGGTACAGTGCACTCACACACACGGCCTCCTGACTGACAATTATTTACGTTCAAAGTTTTGAAATCAACATTTTTTTAAGAAATCGCTTATTTTCTTACACTTCAATTGTTTTTAAGCGAAATTTCGGCTCCCAGAAAGTACTTTTGTTAGAAAAACCTCACTATCTCCTGTCTTAGAAGGGTTAATGCGGAGTATTATACCTTAAAAAAAAGCTTGAAGTCTTTTTTTTTTGCTGAGTCTAGGAAGAAATAAGTTTACTAGGGCTGTTTTTTGAGAAAACCAGATTTTTATTAAAAAAGTGATGTTAAAAATTCTTTTTTTTTTTAATTTGCCCCAATGAGTTAATAAAAATTAACATTTAAATTTATTATACATTTATATTTATATACAGATTTATAGCGTTTTCAAAGGTCTTCTCAATGATACCCATCTCAACCAGATCGGATAAGAAATGGGTGAGATATAAGCGATTATATACTCGCTTGAGAGATGGCTATGAGATAGCTATCAGAGATCTGCAGCAAGTCATTATAAACATAGTTGACTCGAGTATATACGCATTAATTTGGCTTCTACTTCATATTCAGACTTATCAAAAATGTTGAAGCATTCATAACACGCAACTTAAATCCAATGCTTCAAGAGTCATACTCTGACTCACAGTCGAACGTAGTCGGTATGATTCTAACTTCATTTCAATAAGTACAACATGTTGTGAACAACATGCACAAGCACTTCAAAGGAATGATGTGTTTTTCAGGGTTACCAGCTCTGGTATAAATTAAGAATTTTAGTTTGATAAATGCTATTATTGAATTGTTCTAATGCTATTGACTATATGGCTATCACTACACTCTGCTGATTTATCAATTGAGTCAGAACTGCTGATTTATCATATTTAAATAATGTATTTTCTTTTTTTTATGTGAATATACGTGAAGTTACTTATATAATTATTTTGCTGAATTTAAATAAACAAACTTTATTAAATTGAAATTTATTTTTATTATTTCTTTTGGAGAAGTTTTCTTTATTATATACAAGGTGTGTTTTTTTACTTTTACATCATTTCGTGAAACGCACAGCGAAATTCTATAAAAAAGTGTTTACTGCATCTTAAAATCCAATTAAATGTATTTCGTTATAAAAAATTCTATGGTAACCCTGCTTCTCTTCTAACAGCGAGCGTAAGTTCAAAAACAGCCACTGCGTTTGACTGGAAAAATTCGCACGCATTCCTAATGAACTATGGGACTTTAGCTTGAGCTATGAGTACTTTGTTTGAGCTATGGGTTTTCGGTATGATTTATAACAAGTTCTTTGATGTTGCAGAGTATTTGGTAGACTTTGACGTTCGATTGACGAATCAAACATTGAACTATGATTTTCTTTCTGTAGCAAGAGTGCTTCGAGTAGTAGTGGTGGTTTTTGTTTGAAGTGCACGCACTACAACTCGGTTTTGCATGAATCACTATAAGTCGCAAAAACGTGACTCGTTGCAGATCTCTGATAGCTATAAAGGCCTATATTTCAAGAAGTTGGATCGGCCTCCTTAAAAAAACTTTGGGGTTTTAATCAGCGCTGTAAGCCCTACTAGGCCAAAGAAAATTGGCGCATTTTTCATAAAGTAAATTTTTTCGTAAAAGCGGAAAATAAAAAAACGCTTTTTGGGCCATTTTCGCTAATTTTCTAAAGTTTTTTGCGATTTTGACCTTGAAGATGAAGTTTTTTGATTTTATATTTTTAACAATTTTTGTTCTTTATGGCAAGAGCAACAACTTTGCCTTAGAGAGTAAATCAAAATTCCGAACGGTTCGCAAGATATGAGCTTGAGAAAATTATCACTTTTTTTTTTCAAAAATGACACCGAGGCCCCACTTCTTTGGGGGCCCATAAAAAAACCTGGAGGACATTGGGCAAAACTGCGAGACAGGGGTCTTTTTTTTTTGCTTTTATCACGTAATGGTGTCCGTAAATGGTTATTTTTTGCGTGTTGCACTGTGTTATAATCAAAGTATACATATAGGGACATTGGTCGAAAAATCACCCACCTATGTTTTATCACACAGATAAATTTACCTACGTTGTCCAAAACCGACTGATTCTCATATTTTAGTCTTTTGGCTGCCTGCTTACGTAAATAGTTTTATTATACATTACATTTATATTTTCTTCTTGATTTTTTTTTTTTTTTAAATTGTCCAAAAAAGGTATTTTTTGAGCGCTTACTTGAATAAGTAAAAACAGATCATTTAACCGAACCGTGTATATGCGGAGAGTTTGAAAAAAAATCTTTGATAATTTTTCCAGAAATTAATTTGAAAGTTAGTGGTCGAAAATTCGACCAGCGGGCTAAAATGGG
Source organism: Coremacera marginata (assembly GCA_914767935.1). Lineage (NCBI taxonomy): Eukaryota > Metazoa > Arthropoda > Insecta > Diptera > Sciomyzidae > Coremacera > Coremacera marginata. The sequence continues at coordinate 53,214,245 of OU612047.1, forward strand.
TTAAGTCTAACTTAACACTTACCTGTAGCATTATTGGCGAGATTTTGAAAATGTTCTGGATCTACCATGGTCATGGAAACTTGTATTTTTTTAATTTGACGCAATTTTTGTGCATCGCCAGCTGTCTCCGATGTGGTAGCTGTGGAACTTGTCCTACAATGGGCGGTGACGAGCGAGCTCTATTTAAAAATTAAATCTTGAAAAAAAAACTTTTCTTATCTATAGAAGTTTTGAAAATTTACCGTGCTGCGCATACTTTTTCTTCGTTCTTGTGTAGACATAGTGCTTTCATCGTTTTTTGTTTCCGTTTTACTATCTTGGCTGCTGCTGCTAGATGCTGATTTCCCTGTTAAGACAAAAGGTGGTTGACTTGAGAAAAAAACAGAGCCGCATATAACGATTATTAGTATAAATCAACTCTTTAAGGGGCATTTTATCTATTTTTTTTTTTTTTTGAGAATCGATTTTTTTTTAATCCCTTCATATGTTTCAAGAATATGTAAATTTTTTTTTTCAAAATTTCTCCTCTATTCTTTTTAGCCTGTTTTGCGCGCGCCGTCAAACGAGTTTTTTTCTAAAATTGAACAGATGACTTTTATTATTCTCGCGCCCCACTCTTAGCTCTTTCAAATAGTTTATATTGAACACTCATATAATTTGTATACGAATGAATATCGCCAAGCGTCGCAGTTCTTCAGACCAGCAAAAAGAAAAAGTCAGGTGCAAGCAGATTATAAGCAAGCGGAAGGCTTACTGTATGCACCCGGGATAGCAGAGGACTGATAAATTAGAAAAAAAATAGTTTCTAATTATAATCAAATAAAAAAAATATTTTGGAGTTTTTAACAACACGTTCTTACTCTTTCTACTTAACATTTCTGGAAAAATATTGAACGATTTTTATGTTTAAGGTCTAGATTTTTTTGTTATGAGTTTGTCTAAACGAAAAAAAGATTAATTTAATCATTAAAAGTACCGAAAAACTTTTTTTGAAACTGTTTTTCTGAAACATGTTTTTTTTAAATTGGTGTGAAAGATTGCGCAATAACTATTATACCGATTTACTTCAAAATTGCTGAGAAATTAAAAAAATATATTTTTGGTGGGCTGACTTAGACTTTTTTTTAAAGTCCTCAAAAAATTTTTACAGCTACATTTGCCCTGCCCTTAAATTTATAAAACTTATTAAAATAATACAAAAATATTTACTCAAATATCTCTAATTGTTTTTTCACAATCCTTACTTAAAACTCTTAATATTTCGAAACCAATTATTTTTATCGTATTTTTTCGATCAGATATTAATATTAATCAATGATCGATATTTTTTTTATATAAAAATCAATCTTTGAACTATATTTTTTGTCATCAGCTATAAAAACCAATCATTGTTCGAAATAATAGCGATACAAATTAAAATCAATCTTTGATCGATATTTTTCGATCAGAAATAAAAGCCAACAATCGACAACTATTTTCTATGAGATTTAAACATTTAATTTTAATCGAAATAATATCGACCATGATATAATAATATACAAGGTAGGAGTGACAGTTTTTTTGTCGACCAGCTTTTGTCAAAAACGCTTAGAAAAATAGAAAACGAATAAGCAGCAAAACAGATAAAATTTTAACCTTTGTATTGATTTTGACTAGTGTTGATCGACGCTCTGAAAAATAGGTAGTTGTCAAGGCTATCTTGTAAATTATTATAGCATGATATCGACCAAAATTTAAATAAAATAACAATAAAATTCACATTGTATTCAACAAATGCTGACATAAATTTAAAGTTATTTGTTTCTTTTAATGTGATAATGTATAGTTGTAAAGTTTAAAAATATGTATATGATTAAAATTTTTATCGATATTTTTTGTTGATTTTTATATCTAATCGAAAAATATATCGAAAAAAACGAAAAATATATCAGTTGTTATTTTAATTGAAAAAAAATCGACGATTGATTGTTATTTTTGATTTTTATCGATATTTTCGATGGCTGCCTGGTCCGATGGCATACTGGTTGAGGTGCGTGGCTTGTATAGAACCCAGGTTCGAATCTCATCAGATTTTTATTTTTGATCGAAAGAATATTAATCGATTAGTTTTTATTCCTGATTGAATAATAACAAATAATAACGATCAGGAATAATAACGATCAGGAATAAAACGATAACGATCAAAAAAGAATTGGTTTAAAACTATTTTTATCATCAAAATCAAATCAAAAATTAAATCTCTGGCTCCTTAGCATCGCATCACTATATTTAAAAATTTTTTGTGCATGACCTTTTAATTTTAAAATTAATAAATTATCATTATTTCCGGTCCCTGACAAAAAACATACGAAATAATTTTGTTGCTTACTGTTCTTTTGTGCCAATTCCTTTGATTCAGCATCCTGTTTGTCTTTTCTGTCCACTACATCGGTTTTTTTGCCACGCGTTTTATTTTTAACTTCAACCGATGTTGTTGTTGTCAGCGGTGCTGGTGTTGGCTCAACTTCGATATGCGCTTTTAGACGCTTCATGTTTCGAGTCGGCAATTCGATAGGCGGTTCGCTATTGGATGACTGCGATTGAGAGCGTGAGCGCGTGACGCGTCTTGTAGTTATTTCTTTTACTTTACTAGTCGTGGCAGCTTCCTGCTTTAGCTTAGGGGCTCTAGCTTTTTTAGGTTTTTCTGTATCCTTGCTAGCTTCTTTTTTGGTTGCAACCGCTGGTTTCACTTGCGTCACTTTTTCTTGTTTAGAGCTGCCAACTTCTTCTTTAGTTTTGGTCACTGGTTTCGCTGACACGACTTTATTTTGTTTATCTGCTTTTTTAATTATTTTTTCTGCTGTTTCGGTTTCAGAGGCCTCAACATTTCTGCGTTTTCTTTCGGGTTTTTTTGTTTCAGTTTTTTGTAATGTTCCTTCTGAGTCAGTTTTTGATGCTGCTCGACTACGCGTTTGCTTCTTGCTTTCCACCTCTTCTTTCTTTTCCGAATTTGGCGGATTTTCAGCTTTTTTGTCGCGCGCCAAGTGTCTCTCATCGCGACTCCGTATTGTAATCCTTTTATCTGCCTTCGGGCTTTTATCTTTTGGCGCGAATGAGCGATTGTATTGGTACAGCTTGGCCTCCACCTCTTCGAGCTTGGGCGACAACTCCGGTTTCTTTAGATGTGGCAAAAGCTTGTCGAAATCATGTGATACCTTGGGCGCATTGATGAGCTCCAAAGCATCACCATCTTCGTCGGAATCATCGCCAAAGAGTCTTTTATGCTTATCCATAAGATTTTTCTTTGCTTTCTCATCCGGTTTGACAAAGTTCTCGACAATAATTTGAGGCGTACATAGAAGCAAATCAATGTCAGGACTCTCCGACATGCTGACATTTGAGAGCGTAGAGGATTTCTTTGAGAGCGCGCCAAGGGGTTTAAGGAAATTAATGGGCGGTGTTAGCTGATGTATTTTGCCAAAAAATTCTGCAGCATCTATGGCACTCGTTCCGCTTGTGGTTTGTAGCGTAGAACTGAGAAACTTGCTGCTAGCAGCTGGAGTTTTAATGTCTGCAGCAGCTTTAAGCTTGGTGCTTGGATAGACTTGGGTTGGTAGGAGATCTTCATCGTCTTCTACGGCTTTTTGCTCTGGCTCTGCAGCGCTGCGAGTTGCATTTGAACTTGCCTCAGCAGCTGTTGCTATTGTCACAACAGCAGTAGGCGTTAACTGCTCATCTTCCCGGCTAGAGCCTAGGTTTTCAATTGGCGCATCTGTTAAGGGAAAAAAAAAATTTAATATTTTGGTGGATAGCAATTTGAGTTTATTCATTGGTACCGAAAAGTTGAGTAGCCTCCATTATGTCCACCGCTTCTAGGATAGCTGCTGCAGCTGGTAGAATATTTTCTTTATCACTAAGTGTCAGATACTCAGGAGAGCACTTGCCTGCAGTGAATTCTTTAGCAGCTCCTGCTTTAGCTGAAAACACTTGAGTTGGCAGCAAATCAATATCCACTTTATCATCATCATTTGTTCTTTCATTGGTGGCATTTGAAGCAACACAATTTATGTCATTTACATTACTTGCAAGCTGGTGTGCTACCTCCGGTAAATCAAACAACTCTGGTGTGCATGAATTTTCACGTTGTGATGGCTCGGTGTGCAGTGTGGAATCCTGCTTAGACCATTGGAGCGCTGACATATCTTTTTCCTCCACCAAATTACCTGATATTGTTAAAAAAAATTTACAATTTCACTCATGCTATATTAAAATATTAACCTTTGCTTGTCTGCTCTTTTCCCTCAATCGCCGCCACATTGCCCGAATTGTTGAGCATCACGGTGTCATGTTGAATGCGAGGAATGACTATGGAGCATGGCACATTTGCTAACAAATCGCTAGAGTTGGAATCATCGTCTCCAAAACAATCGACTTCATTGTAATCCTGCGTACATATACGAAACTGACTGCCTCCTGTAGTGCTGGCAGCGTTTTCATATTCCTCTGCAAATATATTGTCTGGCATATTTGCATCCAGCATGGCACGCTCAGCTTGGTAACGCTTACGTGCCAAACTTCTTGAAAGCGCAGGCACTTCTTGGGTTTCTGGAATGCAAAATTCGTTATCCTCGTCCGCCGCACTGAATCGACTGTTCAGCATATTATCGGCGCATTCATCGCTATGGGCCAGCGAGAGCTCGAGAGAGCAATTACTTCCTAGCGATGCGCGCCCACCACACTGTTGCGTCTCAGGTATGCAGAAGCTATCGGTAGTTTTGTTTCCATTGGTGTCATTAAGAGATGATTGCACTATGCCTGGTTTTGTCAGGCTTTGAAGACTTGTATTCGAAGCGTTTGATTTGCGTGCTGGCACTGGAGGAATAAGAAAATTGCACTGCGTATTGATTGTATCAGTATTCAGTGGGTTCAGCTGAATGCCTTTTGGCGTAGATGTTTGGCTATTCTTTTGCATACGTTTCAAGTGACTGCCTGAGAGTGCATTAGGCTCTGGACTGGGGCATATTATATCAGAGCTATTTTTGGGGCCATCGTGAAAGCCACTGCTATCCTGCGACTTTCATTAAATATTTTAAATAAAAGAATAACTCCAAAGCTTCAACACATACCTCTAACGTTTCATTGAACTGTATACTTCCGACTAGCTCGCCTAGCTGTAAAGTGCCTGTAGTCGCGAGTGTTAACTCATTTAAGCCCTCGAGTCGATTTTTATTAAAAAATGTACCCGATTTGCTATATAAATCGAGTATTTTTGTTTTAGCAGCGCTAACTCGGATCAACGCATGTTTGGCATCCAGAGTCTAGAATACAAAATGTTTTTTAAGTTATGGAATACAAGCGTTTATCAAACATTATCCTATCCCTACCTGACTCTGCAGTTCGATATCTAGTTGTGCTGCATTTTCCGTTGTTATTTTTCGTCCCACAAGATAGTTTCTTCCGGCTTTTAATGGAAATTGTTTACCCTCAATCTCAAGCACCGCAACAATCTGAAGTGGTTTAAAAGGTTTAATCATGTTTTGCTCTTAGCATGCCTGTATTTCGACTCACCTCGTCACACATTTTTATAGACGAAACACACAAAACAGTTTAATTCTTTTAAAACAATTTCATTGGATTGAATATAAATAAATTAATAAATATTTTCAGTTTTATTTTTTCGCGCTTTTGTTTCGATTGTTTGCTATAAATTGCGCGAAACTTAGTTCTCAACGCTACACAGGGTGATTGTTATGTATTAAAGACAAATCATTTCAGGGACTCTTGTTTCAAAATATGCATGGTAGAACAGTTTATAATCAGAAAATGCGGATTTGTTCTAGCCTGATATGTTTTAAGTTTTAACATAAATTTTGATTGGTTTTAGTCAAATACTCTAAAGTCACTAATTGTTGAAATGCGTCATTATGATATTATAAGAGTATAAAAAGATCTCGCAAATATGTAGTGTATCATATTTAAAGCTTTAATTATTTTCTAATCAAAGTTGCGAATTGAATAACTCAATTATTTGACTGTGAATTTTTTCCCAACTTGCAGATATTGTTAATAATGAAAAAAAAACTATAAAATAAATGTCTTAAAATATTTTACTTCAAAGTTGGAATTTTAAATAATGTACGGATAATGTTCTAAAATAAAATATTTATTTATTTATTTATTTATTTGTAATACAAAAAGCCTTCTTGGCCAAATAACTATATTACAAGCATGTATGTACATTCGAGATATAACTTTAAACTAATATATACATATATATACCTAAAAACAACATATGGCTTCCCTGACGAATTCGAAATATATTAAGGAAATTAAAGATTTGATAAGATTAGATTGTCCCAAAAAAAAGGCAATGACCAATTTGTAAAAAATAAATTTATCAACATTACTAAAAGTCTATGTTTAATTTAAATTAAATTTTAACTAACATATGCTAAAAGGTTGCTTCTAAAGGCTTTCGAGGTTCTTGAAAAAGTGCGTAGCGAAGTAGGAAGCCTATTCCAACAACGTGCTGTACGCACAAGATATGAACGCTCAAAAAAGGACGATGTAATTTCTGGTATAACAATTTGTTTATTTCTGGTAGATCGGCTAAATATGATTTTTTAATACAAGTAAGGCGGAACATTTGTTTTAACAAGCTTATAAAAGGATAATAATATCCTAATATTTAAAAAATGATGGAAAGAACAATTTAAAAATTTTATAACATACGCAGATATATGTTCACGTCTTTTAACACCATATATAAAGCGTACAATTTTATTGACTATCAGTTCAATTCTCTTTATATTATACGCCAACGTACCAGAAAAAACCTCAATACAATATGTAATACTAGACATAAGAAGAGCGTGGCCTATTTTATATTTAACATTTAATGGCAAATACAAATTGGTACTGTAGAGCTTTCTTAGAGTAAAACCAATTTTGGAATTTAAAGCATCTATATGGGAATCAAAATTTAATTGCCAATCGATGATGACCCCGAGACATTTCATTATTCCAACAAACTGAATTTGCTCATTATGCATTTGAATATTTAATTCATTTTCCAGAGATCTTACAGTAGTAAATAGCATACATAATTTTTTTGGGAGTTAATTGTTAAGTAATTTTCAGACGCCCACGAATAAATAAGAAAAAGGTTATAATTAACTACAGACTGAAGGACGTCAGGAAACTGAACACCACTTGAAAATAACAGCTGTATGTCATCCGCATAGATGAACGGTTTACACGAATTTGACTCAAGGACGCCAACAATATCGTTAATATATAACATAAAAAGAAGTGGACCAAGTACAGATCCTTGCGGAACACCAGAAACAATATCAAGCTGACTGGACTCATGGCCATTATACAAAACAAATTGCTTGCGATTACACACATATGATAAAAGTAGTCTGCAAGCAGAATTTGAGAATTTAAACTTTAATTTAAGTTTCTGAATCAGCCTAAAATGATTAATTTTTTCGAATGCTTTTGAAAGATCAATAGAAACCAAAACACTCATTCTATTTACATTACTATTCTCTCTAATGGAATCAGTTAGGCCAAGAAGAAGTGTTGAAGTAGAATACGTATTCCGAAAACCATATTTGAGCTTTGATTATATTTTCGACGACTTTAGCTAATGCAGGCAATATACTTATCGGTCTTATCGGTTAGATAAGTTATTCTTTGGAATTGGTACAATTCTTGCAACTTTCCACGCTAAAGGGTACTTCGATGTTGTAAGAACAGTATTAATAAAATATAACAAGTGTTTTTTAATATAAGGTAAAATTATTTTGATAAATTTTAGGGGAATGTTGTCATTACCAATCGCATTCGATTTTACATTTAAGACAGCTGTAACGAGATTTTTGTCTAGGTACTTATTCTGCGTACATCTATCCCCCCATCAGGCCCCCTATAAAAAAGCCAAGTTTCTTCACTTCAAGTTAGAAATCCACTTTGCTTAATTTTCGTAAGATAAAAGACTAAGGCATATACATATATGTAAAAATAATAAATTTTTAGTTATATCTTTTGATTGGGAAAAGAAACTGGAATAATTTTTTCAAATAAATTATTCTTGAAACTTAATTATTTTTTTAAGATACATACGTGTTTAAAAAAATAAATTTCGTAAAAAATTTTTTTGCTTGCTTCTTCAATGACTGAAGCCTTGCTTTTCAATGAAATGCATTTTTGTGTAAAACTGAATGTTTCGTAATATGAAAGGGAGTAAAAAATGCAATTTTGAATTTAAATAATTTTTACACCAAAAACAACTTTAACGGTTTTGTTGAAATCATTTTTTCAATTAGTTTCATTGAAATTTTGTGCAAAGAAAAGAAAAATTGAATGAAATAATTAAAAAAACAACTGAGACATTTGCATCGAAAGTCAAATCCTTGAGTTTCTGATGGTTCTTTCTCATGCTTTCAGACAATTCAATCGTGTTTGCAAAATCTTGAATCAGAAATCTTTTTTCTATTCAAAATGAAAAGAAAAATAGGATATTAATCGATAAATAGAAAATTTGTAAAACCGAATAAGCATACCGACAGTAATTATTCAAGCCTCTTAAAAAAAAAAATAAATAAATAAGATTGTTGAATTAGCTTTATTGATTTTTTTTCTTATAATTTCATAAAAATTCTATGGAAAGCCTTGAACACTTAAATTTTCACATTTATCCTTCATTATCTTCATTAACTGTAAATCAGCCTGATTAACATTGTCGATGAATTTACAATTTCCAAAAACAAGCTCATCGCTGTAGTGGAATAGAAGAAGTTAAAATAAAGTAATGCCTTATAATCGAATAAAACTTACTTATTGCTTATAAAGTCCTCCAGCATTTTTATAAACTTATTAGAAATAATATTTTCGTCTTTGTTCAAGGATGATAAACGTGCCCGATTATGGAAAATTAAAGAAAAATCGTCGCCATGGGTGGTACCTAAACGGGTGTATAATACAGATTAAAAATTAATTTCTTTTGAATAAGAATGAGCTTCTTATTCAAACATTTTTTTTTTTGAAACATTTTTTTTTTGACAGAAATAGAATAAAAAAAAGTGGGCTCCGAGAAGTAATCATACTAATGTCCTTCTCATAAATCTCACCGAATTGAATATCCTTTCGATTTGATAGTATTGTGCCTGCTCCTTCTTCTGCGGGATTATCATAGACATAAGCATAAACCGGACTCTTTGCAAATTCTCGATGCAGGCGCACCGCTTTCTCTGCCCCATTTTTAAACAAAATATCGGTGTACATGCGCTGTACGTCGAGATATGTATCCACAGAGAATTCCTTATCGCCCAAATAACGATTCTTCAGGGCCATCGAGTAGTCGTCAAGCTCCTCAATGCTTGACATAGAGTCCTTGAAAAACAGCGTATATGGAGCCAAATCGAACCAGCGCTCATTTAAGACTTCAATCATTTCGCCACGACGTGGTCGTTTTTGTAAAAGTTCTGCTGCATTGTAACCACCATCTTGGGCAGTGTACGAGGTCAACCAAGGTATTTGTGCAAACTTGCCCGAGCGCACTATTTCCTCAGGTGTTTGCGTCAAAAAAGCATCTTTTACCTCTGCTGGCTCTACCACCGGGCCAAAGGTGGTGAACGGATTATAACCAAAAATCAAAAAATTTCGTACACCACGCACTATATCACTGGCCGCTTTTGACTGCAGGCAACGTTTTATTTCTGTAGAATTATCAAGAGTTGGGCAATTCAAATTTTTGGCCATGCTAAAGGCGCGTGCCCGCGAATTACGTAGCACCACCCATGGGTTAAAAGCAGTGCCACTAAAAGAGACTGCTACCTTAGCATATTCGGAGAAATCTTCCCGCAACATTTGCAAATGTACTGCAGCTCCACCGGAAGAGAAGCCCAAAACGATCATGCGCTCCGGATCGCCACCAAAGTGTGCAATATTCGATTTGATCCACTGCAAAGCCAAACGTTGATCTTTGAGGCCATAGTTGCCAGGAATAACGGCATCTTCAGTGCTAAGAAAACCCAATGGACCGAGTCGATAATTCATTTTGGCCACAATAAAACCTTGTCGGCGCATGATGCGCTCATGATTGTTGGCCTCAACAGAGCCAAACATAAAAGCGCCCCCATGTATGAGTACCAACACGGGAAGTGTGCTATTATGGGTAACGAAAGGCTTGTAAATATTTAAAGTCAGACAATCCTCTACACCGTGTAGCTTATCCTCACCACCACCTGGCTTAAATTGATCCCACTGCATACAGAGTGCCGATTTTTGTGTAGCATCGCGTATACCCTCCCATTTTGTAGTGTACGGCCGGGGGGATTCGAACCTTAGCTCGCCAATTGGTGGCATTGCATACGGTATCGACTCGTAGGCATAGAATAAACCGTTGAAACTACCACGTATCTTTCCATAAGGTAAATCCACCACTATTTTCGTTGCGACGTTATTTTCGTCCACCTCGTTTGCTCCAAATTGACCAGCATTTAGTAGCAGCAAAAAAGTCAAGGTGATTATTTCTAAGTAATGCATTCTCAAAGCACTGATTGAACGTTCAAACTGACGCTGAATTTCTTTCGACATTTTAAATAAGTACCAAATTTTCTAAGTTACTGATAATATTGTCTCAATAATTTTTGGCTTATCTGCTTTTTGCATTTTTTTTTTTTTGTTTTTTTTTTTGTTCCCAAGCTACCAAGTCTACTCTACTCTTATCAAGCTATTTACACGCTGATCTCTCAGCGACTCAGTGAGTCTTCTTTGATACTAAGAACAGTATCGGATTGTAAATTGTTTTTATTTATTATTTAATATTAATTGTTCCTTTAACAGTTGTATTAATTGGCGTTTAATTACTTAATGATTTGACTTGAGTAATTTGAAAAATTTTGTTCTTTGCATACAACGCTGTCTTCACGTTGGCAGTCGACTTGTTGATTGCGGCACTTATCTACCCAATGAGCTCCATATGTATAATATAGACACTGGGAGGGTTTGTTGTCATCAATATTGACTGGTAATGCTGTTCCATTGTAGCTCGGACCTCTGAAATATTTTTAAATATTAAAATATTTTTAATTAAATTGATATAAAGACTGAAGCCATACTTTAAGTGATTTGAAAATTTTCATTGGTATTCCTAAATATACACACATGGACAAAAGTGATCGTCGCTTAGCTTCTGTACAGTTTGAAGAGCCAACTGGCCCGGAAAATAGTCGCAAAACTACAATTTTAGATTTTTTATACATTTTATAATTAATTTATTTAGCTTTGCAACAAAAAACATTATTCGGGACTTGCTTGCATAGAAAAAAGAATTAAAAAAAGAAATATGGTTCTTACTTTATGTAGACAAAAGTGTTCGTCACTAACAATTAATTAAAAAATAAAAATTATAGCTGTATATATAGCTATTAAAAAGCTTGTGTTTTTATTTGGACTTAATTACTTCTTGCAGCTGAATAGAATACATCATGGTTGAATTCATGGCAGAATTATAAGGTAGGGCCGAGTCGGAGAGGAATGAAGTAGAAAGCAGAATAAAGCGGGCTAGATGTCAAAATCACCTGTACATCGCGAATTTCTTTAAGCTCACGTTTCGCAGTTGTATTTAGGTTAAAACTGTTACAGGGTTTTTTGCAATTTTAAGACTTCTTTCACATTTTATAGTTTTTATTACACTTTTTTCATAATATTTTCACTCATATATCACAAATTTAACACCGCACAATGCGACCGCACTGTTTGCAACTTGGAAAAATAAAATATTTTCTTCAGTTGCAATTTCTACGAAATTCGTCGTTTTGACAACTAACCAACCTTTTTAATATCCACCTTTCGTTGACGCGTGAGGGCACTAAGCGAAGCGGCCCTACCTTATAATTCTGCCATGGGTTGAATTATATATGTCATGGGTTGTCGCAGGGCTGAGCGAACTCTCTTTTCAGTACCCATAATTGTTAGAATCAGCGAATTTTTCGAATGAATACGAAAGAAGAATGGATGAAAAAAGAGAGCATTTGTAGATTTTCTATGAGCTGTCAACTTCGATTTGACAATTATGGGTACTCGCTCTCTCCCTTGCGACAACCTTATAAGCCAACCTTGGAATACACCAACTTTCGGAACTAAGATCCGACAATTGAGGTAATTTTTCAATGAGTGAGGTTTATTATACTTCTTATGGTTGTATCCATAAGCGAACAATTTCGGCTGTATGATTGCGGTCATTGTCCTGTTGAAAATACATAGTAATCGGATTCAATGCCAGCTTGAAAATTTCAAATAAATATGTTTATCCATTATATTTTCAATAAAAACAAGCTCGCGACTCCAGTAGTCGACTTATACCCCACACACCATGACTCCAGCACCCTCGTGTTTGAGAGTAGTCTGATTGCAGTGCTGCTAGGTGGTGGAATTTTACCTGCTTTCCGGTTTTTTCGGGATCAAAACGGGTAAAGTGTAGAGCTAAAAATAAGGCATTTTCAACATTTTTCTTTAACCACCCTGTCGAACGACAATGCATCATCTCATAATTTAAATTCGTTTAAATCGGCTTGACTTCCTAGATGAAAGCAAAGCCTTAAAAGTTTTTATTTTAATAGAACTTATCTAAAATTATCTTAGAAAAAATAAAATTGGCATTTTTTCCGTTGGGCTTTATTTTTTATTTGGGTTTTATAGAATATAAATATATATAAAAATATTTTTAGTTTTTCGAATCAACTGTTAGAAATCGAAAATGATTCCACAGTTTCATTTTAATAAAAATGGTTCTGATATTTTCTGTGCCTTCCAATAAGGGCCTTATTCACTTTGTTAAAATTTCACTTCAATTTGGTTAAAAAAATGAAAAAAAAAATTGTCACCTATAAACGAGGAAGTGATATAACACCATTTTTGTTTTGATATATTATTTTATAATAATATATTTAATATATTATTAATATTTGTTGAAGATTATTAATATAGAAGTCTATTCAAAAATCTAGTCATGATACTGGGAGTAAAATGTAAAATGATTGCATTCATAGAGCACCTCAATCAACGATTTGAAGAAATGAATGCATTCATTTTGAATATAACGCACATTATTTAAAATCACAAATGATTGCATTCTTTTACAGCTCTGGCTAGGAAGAAGATTTCTCAAATAATTTTCGATGTATATACATTTAATCAATTATTTTAAAATAGTTCTAGAAAGCGGAGAATATAATAGGGCCCATACACAGGCGTACATATCCTACCACATGTACGCGGATCGAGTTTTATTTTTGCAACACTTTTCCCAATCTTGACCGGATTTCTCTAAAAAAGTTAAAAAAAAAATTCATTTTAACGGGCCAAAAACCAAAATTATAAGTTGGTACGTAAACAACACTACTAACTGCATGACTTGTTGTACAAGTTAATGATTTATCTGCGTGAAATCAAAAATTTTTGATTTTGTTTTCGCAAACTGACGAATCTTCAAATTTGTCCGCCAACAGCTCAACAAACAGGCAAACATTTCCGCAAAACAACCAAGTTCGCGAACATGTCCGCCTGTTTATGGTACCTATAAGTCAACAAAATGTTCTTTTAATTCTCGTAATGTTGTCATTATTTCCGGGCACCGGATGCCAATTTTAATTTCATAATATAGAATGCAAACTTCAGAAATATTGCTTAACATATTAGGTCTGATTTCGTACTCACTTCAAGTGTCACTAACTTGTCACTTATAAGCACTTCTAAGCAAGCTTGTTAAAAGTGATATTAAGAAAAGCTTAAAATCTACAGTTTACTCGTATATTAAGCTTGTTCTCAAGTACAATTGCGGTTCGCTTGGTTCAACTACACCGCTTCCTTATATCTTACTTCTATGAATAGAAACAACATTTGAAATAGCAGTCATGATAGAAGAGGGTGTTCAGAAAGATAATATTTCAGCATTGCTATATTAAAACATTAGGGGTATTCACGATGTGATATATTTGTGATAAAGTTTTATAAAATTTACAACCTATTTTTCGAGAACCTTCAATAAAGTCTTGTATTTTTAAAATCAGCTTATTTATGTATACAGTTTTGTTTTGAAATATGAATTGATATGCGTACAAAATAATGAAAAAAAATTGAACGAAACAAAATAATATTACATTTTTTTAAATAAACTCACATCCCGGTAGCTACCTCGATGAAGAGTAGAAATGCTTTTGCGATCAGCTGATCACGTACACAACGAAACTTACAAAGAATACAATATGGTTTCGTCGTTGTATTTTTGCTATAGGGCTGTATTTTGAACACTGTGTATTTTGTTTTTATAACCTTACAAGCTTTACTACAAATATCAAATTTCTCAAAAATACACGACACAAGAGCAAATACATAATAGGGCATATACCCATATTAGAATTTAATAAGCCTTATTGAATTCATAAGGATATCCTAGGAGGATGGAGTATGGAATGAATAATTTTAAGGATTCATGAATTCTTCGTTAAAAAAAAGGGAAAATAAAAGATGCATGACGGAGTAAAGTATCTTGGAATCCAAATAACTTCTTTTTAACAGCCGACTAAAATAAAAGATCCTCATGTAATAGGTGTTTTTTTATAGCTTCCAGTTTTAGATAGGGATTAAATTGTCATAAATAAGTCAGATCTGGCTGGCAATTGTCATTTGTGGTCAGTTTGTCTCTAAATTAAACTTAATAACTTGAGGCGTAAGTCTACTTTAATGAACCTGCTGAATTTCAAGGGTCACAGGGGGGATAGTGGCCTTTTTTTCAATACAATTATAATCTACGAAAAAATGCTACTTTGTACGGATGATACAATTATAATGCTGCCATGCCTTGTAATAAGCAACTTTTTAAAATTTAAGCGGATTCATTAAAGTAGACGTGTTCCTAACTTGACAGTTAATGTCAACCCAAGTAAAAATAGAACGGCAGTTTCATGGACATTGTTTGGTCAGTTAGGCTTTTTGTATTCTTTTGAGGCAATGTTTGACCGTCGTTCGGCCGTGCAGCACTTGTTCGTCAGTTGATTATTTTTACTTGGAAGTCCAGTTTTTATTATTTTCTGAACTATTTAACCGATTGAAATGAGATTTTTCAAAATCATTTATTTTTAATTTTTTAAGGAAAGATTTCCATATGGGATGGGACGATGCACCGTATCCTAATTCCTAATTAGTTTCTTTGTATATAAATCCGTTATTTTCAGATTATAATATCGGTAAATTTTTAATTATTAAAAAAACCTTCTTTTACTTAAATATATTAGTCGCAAAGAATATTTTAAAAATGCAAAAAATGTTTTGTTCTTTTGCTTCAGTCTGCAGTTGTTCCCCCAATCCCCACTCCCCCTGCGGCTGCCTTTAAAACTTCAACCGTAGTCAAATGGGCTTAAAACAAATGTTGCGGCCAGAGTGAATGCAGCTAGCTGCAGACAGGCAGGCAGATCAGGTCAGAAAACACATTAGAGCAAAAGAGATGCATGACTTAGTTTCTTTATTGCTTTAATGTGAAATCTGCCTGCCTGTCTGCATCTGCATTCACTCTGGCCGCAGCCAAAGACTCTATAAAATTAGCGTGAATACGTCTACACAAGCAAAGGCGGACGTGAGATATTTAAAACTATATTATTTTGGTTGTGAACACACTATGAAGAAGAACTTGTAAAGTATTCAGGCAAAAAATTTTCAAACAATGAATGTGACACAACCACTGAATTGTGGGCGTTATTTACATAAATCGATACAGAACTGAATATTGG
The DNA here is from genome assembly GCA_914767935.1 of Coremacera marginata. Classification (NCBI taxonomy): domain Eukaryota; kingdom Metazoa; phylum Arthropoda; class Insecta; order Diptera; family Sciomyzidae; genus Coremacera; species Coremacera marginata. The sequence continues at coordinate 53,230,021 of OU612047.1, forward strand.
ACTCCAAAATTAACCGGAAGTTAATCTTAAAAACGATATAATGCTCAGTTACTTTACATCTCCAAGCCAGAGACGCTGGTAAAACTGAGTTTGGCACAACTACAAAAGTAGTAGGCGTACTTTTTTAAGGATAATATAATTTATTTTTTCCAGCAACTAACCAGGTTTTTTTTTTAGTTGTTGTGTAACACTTTCCTAAAAAATTGTTAATGTAAATAGAAAAATTACAGTTATTTTAGTTGAAATAACATCATCAATGAAGAAATGGTAATTTTTTGATCGAAAGTTTTTGTGTGAAGGCCTGAAAGATGTCATTAGCAAGTCTCTATAACAAAGTTGAAATATCATTCTACTTTACCACTTCCGTAATTGTGTCTTGACTAATAGTAAGCGCATAACACACAAATTTTCAATAAACACAAGCATTTTGAATGATTGAGGGTGCTACATCATCGTTTGACAGTTCATTACTTAGTAAAATTAAAATTTTACTCCCAATGGGCCAAAGAAAGTCTAACTTCAAAAATTTAACGGAATAACTGTGAATGCAACATTTAAGGCCTTTTCCACACTTGGTCAACGCAATTCCAACGCAAATTCAGCGCAACAGCGAAAAGGTTGAGAAGCAATGCAATTATAATCCGAATGCTTTCAGACTTGCTTCAAAAGTCGTGCTTCTTACACTAATTTAATATTTTACCCTTACTCATTTATACTGCAAACTATTTCTACTTATTCTAGATTCTATTAATGAAAACTCCTATGACGAAGTAAAGGTTAGTCCAACCTGTGAGGCTGAGCAGATATTTTCCAATACCCTCCACCATACTGCTTTTACTACTGAGTTATGTACTAACAACATAACTTTTATACAGTCATTCAATAATTCTATTGTATACGATTTCCTCAATGCCGATTACAATAACATTAAAAATGACTTAAATTGTTTGGACTGGAACCACTTGTCTGCACTAGAATTGGACGATGCTGTATCGTCCTTCTATCAAAAAGTCTTTTCTGTATTTGATACTCATGTTCCAAAAATAAAGAAAAAAAATAAACTATCGGAACCGTGGCTTGATTCAAATCTTAGAAATTTGAGAAATCAAAGAAATAAACTTTACAGAGTCATTAAAAAGAAGAAAGGAGAAAGGATTATTGAAGACCCGAAAAAATTCTTCGATTTTGTAAATGTAAAACGGATATCGACCGGATACCCAAACTTTATGTTTAAAGGCAATGTTACCTCATCTAACTCACAGGAAATTTGTAATCTCTTTGCGGATCATTTTAAAGAAGTCTTTTCTTCAACTACTTCCCAAAATCAACCTACATTTGCCAGTATAACTAGTAGACCGACATTGGTTTGTGAAATAAATATTACATGGAGTGACATAACCAATTCCATTAAAGAATTAGATTCAAATAAATCTCCAGGTCCAGACCTTATACCACCAATTTCACTTGTTCAATGTTTAGACCAATTAATTACGCCGTTACATATGATTTTTAACAAATCCTTGCATACAGGTATATTCCCAACTTTTTGGAAATCTTGTCAATTTATAAAAATGGCGACAAGAGATTAGTTGAAAATTATAGGGGTATTGCAATATTGTCAGCAATTCCAAAGCTATTTGAAAAAATTATATGTTCCAAACTCACGAGCATAATTAATCCGTGTTTAAACGAGCAGCAACATGGTTTTCGTAAAGAACGATCAACAACCACAAATCTTGCAATCATGGCATCAGACATTCTTACTAAAATGGAAAAGGGCCACCAAATAGATGCAGTCTATACAGATTTTAGTAAAGCCTTTGATCGTGTTGATCACGAAATCCTAGCTAAGAAACTAGAAAAATTTGGTATATCAGGTACTGTGCTGAAATGGCTCAAGTCTTATCTCTGTGAAAGATCCCAATATGTAAAATTTCAGGGTACTTTGTCTAAAAAGATTGTTGTCTCGTCGGGTGTACCTCAAGGTAGCCATCTTGGCCCACTTCTCTTCAACATATTTATTGCAGACATATCTGAAGTTTTGCATGATGTCCCCCATCTCTTATATGCAGATGACTTAAAATTATACTATAACATTAGATCAGAAGTGGATTCAGTATTCTTACAGAATAAGCTTTTTTTTCTGGAACAGTGGTGTAGTAAAAATAAACTTTATTTAAATATAAATAAGTGCTACGTTATAAGTTTTGCCCGTAAAAACGTAATCACATATAGCAGATACATGCTAAATAAGGTAGAACTTAAAAGGGTCAACCACATAGCAGATCTTGGAATAATTCTTGATAGTAAGATGCGCTTTAACCTTCACTACGATCATATCATATCCAGGGCAAACAAAATGCTCGGATTCATAAAAAGACGTGCAAAAGAATTCAAAAACCTTTGGGTAACTAAAACCTTATACTGCACATTAGTACGACCAATCTTAGAATACTGTTGCATAATTTGGAACTCAGCTTTTGTAGTGCATAGTGAAAGGCTAGAATCTATTCAAAGACAATTTTTGCTTTTTGCATTGAGAGACCTATACGATCCTCGTGACTATACAAATTTACCACCATACGAGAGTAGACTTAAAATCCTCAATTTAATGTCGCTGTCATCAAGGAGAATATTACTTTGCTCATGCTTTACATTCGATGTTATTACTGGTAACATCGATAGCGAATACATCTCGAGCAAGGTACTATTTAATGAACCAATAAGGCGAACAAGGTATACAAAATTGTTAAAAGAATCGCATCGCAACACTATTTACGCATTGAACGAGCCCTTGAATAGATGTTGTAAAATATTTAATAATATCAGCGAGCATTATACACCGCCAATATCGAAATTCAGATTCAAGCGTTCTCTTTCCAAATCACTTTCCTTTACATAACTACCCCCTTATTAAACACCAATTCACTTCAGAATCTTCTCCAATTCCTTTTCACCATTCTGACCCCTTTTCTATTTCCTTGATCTAGCATTTGTAGAAAAATTGTAAATCAAAAATTTTAATGTTAAATAAGTAAAACACCGCATTGTAATATTAACTCTATTCTCCCATATCCAAATGCCTCTTCTTACATTGCCGTCTACCACCCATACCTAAACAAAATTTAGTTGTTCTCCCACTCAGCTTTCCATCTTAATAATATTTTAGCATAGTATTAAAAATTAGTACATATTTTTACTATGTGTATAAAATCTGTTAGTATGTAAGCTTAGTATATAAGTTCCCCCTCTTGTCTTTTCTTTTTGACGTGTTTTTGAAAATGTGTCGATTCATGTGGGCGGATTACGCCCACTGAGAATTGCATATCTTCTACACCTAAAACAAGGAAAGAGGAGAGAAAAACAAAAAATAAAAAAAATAAATACAACAACAACCTGTTAGAAAAATAAGTTAGAATAAGTATATTGCCTTGTTTAGCTAAATAAATAAATAAATAAATAAAAAAAGGAACTAATTAATTAACTTATTCATGGTGATTAATATATAGCATACTGCACTACAAATAATTGAATTCACAAAACAAACAAACTGATCCAACAAGTCGCTGATGAAAATTGCGGAAAGCCGCGTTGCGTTGAACAAGTTGAGAACGTGTCGAGAACTTGTTGCGTGCAAGTTGCTTAATCTGAAGGTTCCGGTATAAATACACAGGCTAGCAACTTAAGTTGGAGTTGCGTTGACCAAGTGTGGGAAAAGTCCTAACTTTGCAACGGAAGTAATAGAATAGGACGTTGTTTATCCAAAACAGAATGAATAAAGAAACAAATTAGGAAAGAAGGAACACTTTAGAGCTATTGGTTGCCAGCAAACTTTATGAACACAAATATGGATGATATATTTTTTGTATATATGCAATTTTGCAATAAATTCAATCAAAAGCTTTAAGTTGCAAAAATTTACCAATTTAATTTTGTGCCATTTTTCCTTCAATAGAACACTAACATTGAACATAACCTCAAACCCAAGGAATATTATTTTTATTATACCTCAGTTGATGGTACAAAAAGAACGCGTTCGGAATTTACCGTATGAATAAAGAAACACAAAAAGGAACGATCCGGATAATCAAGAATGAATAAAGAAACAAAAAAAAGTCATTCCGAACGTATGGAATGAATAAAGAAATACAGCCATACTAGTAGTTTATACATGTTGTGAGCTACTTTTAAATTATTTATAAAGATATTGCCCATGATACAATTACAATTATCAAGGCCATAATGACAGTTCGTTTGGCGAACATAGCTTGTCAAAGTAGTATAGAGCGGAAAAAGTTAAAAAAAGAAAAATCTACAAGCAAACGACAACATATTATAGCCGTTTGTGAGAAATCCGCCTGTTGTCACTACTACCTTGATAAATGTATCATGGATATTGCCTATAAAACCGTAATTTAAATGCAAGTTCTAGATAGTTTCAAACTAGTTATCTAAAATTCGTAAATTTCATTTGCAATTAAGAAAACATTAATAGAACTTTAAAAAAGATCAATTGAAATTCAGAAATTTCATTTGATATTTAAAAAGTGTCAATTGAAATTCAGAAAACAGAATTTCCACTGACTTTTACTAAATTTCAAATTCTTAAATTGAGTTGATATTTTCTAAATTTCAAATGTATTTTCTGAACTTCAATTGATCTTTTCTGAATTTAAAATGAAATTTCTAAATTTCCGCAATATTTTCTAAATTTCCAATTAATGTTTTCTGAATTTCGAGTGGAATTTCTGAATTTCAATTGTTCTTCTCTGAATGTCATTTGATGTTTTCTGAATTTCAAATAAAATTTCTGAATTTCAATTGATGCTTTCTGAATTGCAATTAAAAACTGTGCAGTAAATAACTTTTTGACATTCATACCTTTCCGATAGAACCGATTCGAACATTCTTATGATTTGCTGTATCGTTTCATCTTGCCCGGGAATGATTGGATTCGGTGGAATATCCATGGGTGCCGGAAATATTTGAAAGACATCATTAACGTGACTAGATCCTATCGGAACAAACACATTAATTGAAAAAAGCTCTCCTATATTCTAAGTTAACAACATACCAAAACATAAATCCATTCTGTCTACGGAGAAAACATTCGTCAGACTATAACGTAATGGTAAATCGGCATAAGCCAAATACACCTTTTGTCCGACAGCCCGAAATGCAGCCACTGATCTAAAAATGTCATTGTAGAAATATTCATCGCTGAACATGGTTTCTAAATGTCTGTAAGAGGCCAAGTTAAACTTTTTGCCACACATATAATGTCGTTTCAGATTTTTGCAAATGCGAATTTGTTCGAGAGAAGTTTTAGTGTCTTTGTAGAAGAACAAGAGAGGACAAATTTCGAGCCATACTTTCATTTCGTTAAGTTGCTCCACCACCTCTACACCGAATTCATTACGCTGCATTAAATTAGCTGCTCCATAATTGCCTTCACCCTTAATGACTCCCACCAATAAAGGCTTATCGCTATTTCTGCCTTCTCGTATTAAAATCTCTGGATATTCGGTTAAGAAGGCGTCACTCACATTCGTTGACTCTTTTGTTGGTCGAAAGATTGCAGGATCGAATCCATAGAACTCGTGCATTTCAATGGTGGCAGTCCAAAGATTTTCAATTTTAACCTTTTTTAGGCAATTTTTAAAATCGTTTCCTTGTATTTTAATTGAACAGTTGACTTTTTGTCCTAAAATTTCTGCTTGGGTTTCAGGCTTAAATCTAAATGCCCATCGATTTAAGACACTACCACTCAATGCAGCAAAGGCTGATATACGTTTTGTACCTGTGATCATGTGATACTGGACGGAAACGGCACCCGCCGACGCACCTAGCAACAAGATACTTTTCGGGTCGCCACCAAAGGCAGCAATATTCTCGTAAGTCCAATCAATGGCCAGTCTTTGATCCTTTAAGCCGTTATTGCCTGGTATGCGCATATCATTTGTGCTAATAAATCCCAATGGGCCCAGTCGATAGCCGAAGTTTATCCATATATATTGACCTCCCTCCATTACTAGATCCGGGTTATTATCAGGTCCGCCAAATGTAAAAGCTCCCGGATAAATCCATAGAATGACTTTGAGCTTATTTTTACCCGAGTAATTATTTGTCTTCGGTACATAAATATTCAGATACAAACAGTCCTCATCTCCGGAAATCGTTTTCAGGCCTTGATAAAATTGTGTACACACAATAGGAGCTGATACTGCTTCCCTTATACCTTGCCATGGCTGTGCAGGTTGCGGAGACTCGAAACGTAAGTTCCCAATCGGTGGACGTGCAAATGGTATGTTTGTAAAAGCTCTGTAATTATCGGGATCACAGTTGCCTTTTAGTTGACCACCATTTGGCAGTTGAACGAGACAATCATTGCCAATTGTATTTTCGGCATTGATATACGTAGTTCCAATAACTGCTAGAAGCAGCCAAGTACCGAAATTATTCTTCATTTTTCAGATTTGACAGGCTAAACTAACATTTTATTCTTGTTGGACGAATTATATGCACTGAATTGATCACTTTATATGCACTTTCATTTATACTCGTATGCTTTTTGTTTTATATGTATGCTATAAACATAAATGTCGATAGCCAAAAATAGTTTAAAGCGTGCTATGATAAAACAATTTTATAAAGACTGGTTGACGATGTAGATTAGAAAGAGTAATTCTTATATAACTCTGAATATAGGACCTTAACCTTATCGGTGGCTCCCAAACTTTTTTGTGGTCTTAGTTTGAGAACATCTTTTAGAATTGATAAGTAAATGACCTTTTTTTTAAGATAGATAACTGTGAATTGAAATTACATACTGAAATAACATATAATTTTAAACAGAATATTGCTGAATTGAAAGATAATTTTCGTGTTTAAAAATGATTTCGGGCATCTGGAGCTGAGATGTAGCATGTTTTGAAAGTCCAATTTTTAAAAAAATTGTCTCCTTTAGTTTGCCTGTGCAAACATAATGAATCTTACTTTGCGTTCTTTTTGGAATTTTAAAATATTGTTAAAATAAATAAAATATTGTACTTCAAAAATTTGGGATAATTTGGGATAATTATCTCTGGTTCTCGAGATAAACCATTATATTAAAAATGAAGAAGATTTCACCACATATTTTGGAATAACTCAAGAACAACTCAAGAACTCTTTAAAATGAGCTATCAAAATAAGTTCTAAGTAAGTTAGTTTTTCTACTAGAAACAATAACATGAATTAAAGTCGTGAAATATTAATTAACCCTGTAGCTCGTAAGAATGTGAAATTAAACCCCAACGATTTTTTTATCAGCTCGACATAACCTTTCAGCTCCGTAAATAGTTGCACCCAATTGCGGGACACCCTGTATATTAAACTTTGGCAGTTTGTAAAAGCTTTAGATTGGAATGTCGATTGTTTTAAAGCTTGTCAAATTGCATTATTTGTACAGCCATTTGGATAAATTTTCTGACAACTTTGGCGGTTATAGTGAACAATAAGGGGAACGATTCCACCAGGACATCATTTAAGAAAATTGTTTTGTATGGGATTTTCTTTGGTATTTTTTGTTGGGGCAGTCTCTTTGCAAGTTCCAGCAGTAGTCTGCCATCATATGGCTATCTCACCGACCTTGATATCTTTCCTTCATAATCTTGATGTCTGGGTGAAATTGTTCCCTGAATTGTTACGCGGTTGGATAATTTTTTCTTGAGTTATTTAAGAATATGTGGTGAAATCTCCGTCATTTTTAAAATAACGGCTTATCTCGAGTATCAAAGTCAATTGAGATAATGTAAGTTATAGGCTTATATCTTCATCAGCATATGTACCAAAATTGACTACCAAACCCCATGCCGCAGAATAAGTGTTGCCCTGTGTTATAAATCTATTCTGAAATTTTGTTCAAATAATCAAACACTGATATTAAATAAAAATCATCATAAAAATAAATTGGCTATTCTGCATCAAACGAGTTACTCAAATACAAGGACTCGAATACTAATTTGAAATTATGCTACAATGAAATAAATACTTTAACGACAACATCAAACATCTATTCAACATACCACAATAAAATCAACTTCATCATCATCATCATATACATACAACGTAATCTACAACAACATAACCAACAACAACAAATCTGGAATCTATAAAATAAGTTCATTTCCTTATTAAAATTATTCATTATTAAGTTTTATTATTACTTTTAATAATAATCCTTTCATTTAATAAATATCAAATTAAATTAATAAATAAAGCAAGCGTTGTAAACTACTCAACCATTAAAGACTCAATATTTTATGTAATAATTTTCCAAATGATATTAACCAAGCAAGCCATAGTTGACGACTTTGTCGAAATTCCAACTAATTCGAAACTATTTCGAGCTTTCTAAAGAAATCGTTACAACTTCGTTACGCAAATGTCGGACTAGTTTAAATTTTTATAAGAATTTATATAGAATTTTGTTATGCGACTGTTTGTACGACATACTGAAATTGCGAACAGAGTGAAATTTCATTTCTTTCGAACTGTCTGAACGAAATCGTAACTTTTTCGTTACATTTTCATTAAGACTCGTTGCGAAATCGTTACGAAGTCGTATCAACCCCTTCATACGATATTATTTACGATTTCGCAACGAAATCGGATTCCGAAATTGGAATGATTGTGAATGATATGTGAAGAATATTTCTAAGCAAAACTTTTTAAAATTGACTTAGATTTTTATCGTGATCTCGAATTTCCATTTCTATTAGCTAATATTTCCACCCCTATTATTGGAGCTAAATTTTTAGAAAAATTTTAGAACAATAGTTGATATGAAAAACCAACAATTTAATTACCAAATCTAAAGTTTATTCTCTTTAACTACCTCTTAATGAAAATTAATTTTTCTAACTTAAGCAAAGAATTCCCTTCACTTACCTCTAAACCAGACTACACTGAGGATAGGATAGAAACTGAAGGAGTTTTTCCATTTACAAGACCACGTTGTCGAGATCCGATCAAGATGAAAATTGCTAAAACTGAGTTCGAATATCTTGTCAAAGTTGGTATATGCAACCTTCCAACTCTCCTTTTGCGTCTGTCCTTCATTTAGTCCCAAAAAAAAAAAGAAACAAAATAATTGGCGACCATGCAAAGATTACAGAATGCTCAACAGCATAACCATACTTGATCGTTATCCACTTCCACACATACATGATCTAAGTATCGAACTTAAAAATAAGACCATATTATCGAAAATTGATCTTGTTTGTGCGTATCAGCAGATCCCAATGGCTGAAGAAGATGTCTATAAAACTGCAAAAAATACACCATTTGGCATGTATGAATTTCTACGCATGCCATTCGGCCTACGAAATAGTGCTCAAACTTTTGAACGCTTCATCAATGAAGTATTTTCTGGCTTAGACTTCGTTTTTGCATACATGGATGATATTTTAATTACAAGTGAAAATGAGAGTCAACATTTTGAACATTTAAAAAAGCATTTTTACTCGTGTATGTATATTTGTACCAAATGTATATTTGGTGTACCTTCACTAGATTTTCTTAGCTATGAAATCTCTTCTAATGGAATACAACCCTCTAAAGATAGTATTAATTTAATTATAAATTTCGAAAGACCAACTTCCATCGTTACATTCCGATGCTAGCTGCAGAACTAAATTATCTGCAGAACATGTAAGCATCTGCATCTAAATGCAAATCCAAACAGTTAAATTGAACAGATAAATCAATCACTACATTTGAGAAAATTCGATCACTATTTGCTAAAAACAGTCTTCTCATGCATTTTAATAAACATGAAGAATTATCTCTGGCAGTAGATTCATCAAACGTCGCTATTGAAGCTGTTCTACAACAACCCTTAAAAGTTGGTTGGGAATATAAGTAGAAAGACAAACAACTTTTAAAAGGAACGACACAGTTCTTATATCTAAATTGCATGTTTTACATATCCTACATATCTTAGTTCGCTCACTCTCCAGCAGATGTCATTGATTAAGCTTTTTACCAGAGCTTGACACTGAGCTATCGGTTAAACCTAAATCGCCATCTGTTGGTTAAAAACATGTGAATAAAATATGATCCTAGTCCTTTTTTTTTTATAAAAGTTTAATCTTATCGGATCACCAACCGAAAAACCGTAGTTTATGAAACCAGAATGGAGAAAATAATATTCAGGTGCTCTATTCCGTAACTGTGCACTAAATTTGTGTACAAATTAACAAATTTTAGATTTAAATCAGTTGAGTCTTTATTTAGAACTAAAGCTTAAAAACAAAATATAAAGGCTTAAAGCTGTCCCTACGTGAGCGCTGCCCGAAACATCGCTGTTGCAGCCGCTACGTCAGCAGTTTGTCAAACGCTAGCTTCAGTTACATGGTTGGTTGTTGTTGTTTGTGCTTTATTTGCATTGTAGGAATTTTGTTTTGTGTTACACTTTCTCAAGCTCTAGCTTCAGTTATATGGATGATTGTTGTTTGTGCTTTAATTGCGTGGTGGGGGATTTGTTTGCGTTAACTTACACAAAATTAAAAATTTCATATTCACTCCAAGTGTACACTTTTTGATTTGAAGTGATTCTCTTAATTGAAATATACACAGACATCCTGAATAAAAACTAGTAAGGCTGGATGAAATATCCGCCCGCGGCCATATTGAAGTAAATTCGAAGTTTTTAGCCACGCCATACACGATGACATTCAGTTTTATATATTAACGAAAGTTTTCCTATTTTGATGACGCAACTTTGTGTGGGAAGTAGGCGTGGTTTTGATCCGATTTTGCCATATATAATAGAGATGGTTCATATTATATATCAAAGCTACAGTGCAAAATTTCAAGACATTTCATTAATATTTGTTGATTTTTAAGAGATTTAACGTTTAAAATAAAGCCCATTTGTATGGGAGGTAGGAGTGGTTTTCATTCGATTTTGCCAACTATCATAGTGGTGGTCTATGTTATATATCAAAGCCTTTATGCAATATTTCAAGACATTTCTTTAATTTGAACAGATTTTCCAGAGATTTTACTTTTAAAATAAAGTTACTTTGTATGGGTGGTAGGCGTGGTTTTCATCCGATTTTTCCAAAATTCATAGTCAGGATTAAAGCTGAAGAGTTGAAGAGCTGAAGAGCTCTTTAATTTTTGTGTATTTTAAAGACATTTTACGGTTAGTATAAAGTCACTTTATATGGGAGGTAGGCGTGGTTTTCATCCGATTTGGCCCGTTTTCGAACTTGATCTTCCTTTTTTAAAAATAAACTTATATATTGAATTTCATCGCGATAGCTTTAAAATTGCGGCTGTAATCGTGTCGACAGACGGACACACGGAAATCGACTCAGGAGATGATGCTGATCAAAAATATATATATATTTTTCTATACCTGCCACGCCTCCTTCTTAGCGTTACAAAAATTTATTGAATAAAAGTTTATGGCTGTCAATTACATGCCAATAGTGATGAACATATTTGAATTTTTGAAAAAAATAATTCAATCGTAAATATAAATAGACATCACTATAGAAAAATATTATTTGTTTGTATGAAGAAAATAATTTATTCCTTGACTGATAATAAAATTTTTAAAAATGCAACCCCAAATTACGCCGGGTATATCAAAATAATAATTTTACAACAAAAATCACAATAGCAATATCAACTATTGCACGCATATAGTCGGCGAAGATGATGTTTCGATTTGTAGTGGTGAGCAACCGATTGTTGCAAATGATCGAGAACTAGACCTAACAGCTTTATGCCGACTCCGAACGGCTTTTGTTCTCAAGAAGCTTTTCATGGCAGCTTTTACTCTCTGAGGTCTTGCCATTGTCTGCAGAGAGGTGACAGCCGAACAGAAAAATTAATTCAATTGAAAAACTTTCTGTGTCAGATGAAGGATTCTAACCTGGGTTCTCTGTGGCATATGAGCCATACACTCTACCCACTACGCCACGGGCGCCACAAGAAGTTGTCAATCATTACTTTAATTATACGGTGTGACCGTTTTTTTCAGATTTCTTGTTACACAATCATATTCTACGTTAAATTCTATTGAGTTTAAGTGGATTTTGTTTTACAATTTTAATAAAGCAAATGGCTGTAAAACATCAATTAATGTCGGCGCAACAAAATTTGAACAAAAACTTTAAAAATCAATTATAAAAATTGTGACGACATTGAGAGGTCAGACCATGATACAATGATAAGGTAGGGCCGCTGCGCTCTCACGCGTCAACGAAGAGTGGAGAATGAGAAGAAACATATATGTCAAAATGACGAATTTCGAAGAAATTGCAAATGAAGAAAATATTTTATGTTTCCAAGTTGCAAACAGTGCGGTCGCGGGTGTTAAATTTGTGCTAATTTGAGTGAAAATATTATAAAAAAAGTGTAATAAAAACTATAAAATGTGAAAGAAGTCTTAAAATTAGAAAAAAAACCTGTAACAGTTTTAACCTAAAAACAACTGCGAAACGTGAGCATAAAGAAATTCGCGATGAACAGCTGATTTTGACACCAATCTCGCTTTATTCTGCTTTCTACTCCATTCCTCTCCGAGTCGGCCCTACCTTATAATTCTGCCATGGGTCAGACCAAGTATGATGGACTATATGGATAACTATAAACGGTTCTTGTAATTTTTTAGCGAACACACTGTGTTATTGAACTTTATATGTTTAAAATTTTTGCAAATTTACGCCCACGCGTTCTCTTAAATGATAGTCCAACACACTATCCACCAGGCCACAACGACTTGAAGCAAACGGTTGTTAATTCAATATTAATTATAACAGAAGCTATGCTGCAGTTGAACGTCACCATCTATCAATAGATAGAGGGTTGTGTATTTGCTATGCTATAACTGAAAAAAATTTGCTTTAATTTGCCACAAGGTGTCTCCAGCATCGGTGTGTTTTTATTGTGAATGCGTTTGTGGTGTTGTTGGCACAAAGAAAATTAGCAATGCCCACAAGTGCGTTGACAAGTGCGTTTTTAAGTGTGAAAAAAATAGACGATATCAATAAATATGGAATTAACAAACGCATGCATGACATCGGCAAGGTATCTAAAATGTTTGTAAAATTTTGTTTCGTGAGCGTTCTTTAATATATATTTAATATATATATTTATCCTCGTTCTGTGATTTGCTTGGAGTGAAATCTGAAAAATTTTCGACTGATTTTTTCGCTAGGTACTACGCTGTTGAAGGAAAAAATTTGTTCAGTGCAGCCAAGTTCACAACCATGTGTGGAGAGTTAAAATGGAGAGTCGCAACAATAACAAAAGAAGCAGTAAATATGTTTTCTGTATATATTTAATTTGTTTTGTTATTTTAAATTTTTGTGCTTAAAAGTTAATTTATTAAAAAGAAAAAATTATTAAGCTATCAAATCTATGTAACTGCCAAAAAGATTCGCTTCTCTCGTGTGTTCAACGACGCACCTGTGTTTTTTAAATTTAGTTTTTCAATTTCTTTTCTGTCCAGGAGAATTGCATTTCGTTCTCTTTCGATTTGGTTCCTTTCTATTTCAATTTTATTTCTTTCGCTTTTAAGTGCATTTGCTTTTTTTATTTCTTCAAGAATATCTTTAAAAATATATAGCTGCTTTTCGGCAATATTATTTTCCTTCTGTTTTCTTGAAGGCCTTGGCCTGTGTGGCTCCTGCAGAGCCGAAACAGCACGTGGTATTGCATTTGAAGGACGTCAAGAAACTCAAATTATTTATTATTTATTAAATTCTCCACATGTAAATTAAAAAAATGGCATAATTGAAGACGAACGAAAACTCAAAATTTACAATTTTTTTTTTGTGGATTACATGTATTAAGACCTTCTAAGCTCAAATCCGGCAAATTACATGCCGCTCTCAGTTGGTTTAGAAGTTATAGGGCTCGAAAGTTGGCAAAGTTAACATGAAAAACTTTGTTTTTTAATTTTCCTACAAAACCTAGCACTATTGGTATCAAAAGAAAGGTTATGCTGTTTCCTATTCAACGAGCTATCAATCAATAAAATCCATGCATTATTTCTAAAGATATCACCTTTTTACGATATAACCTAAACGTATAAACATCAAATTGTGCATAATACGTAAAATGCTATATCTTAAAAAGTAATGGATGGATTTTAATGATTGATAGCTCGTTGAATAGGTTACAGTATAATTTTTCTTTTGTTATACCCATAATGCTATGTTTTGCAAGAAAATAAAAAAAAATCACAAATTTTTCAAATGTATTTTCCCAACTATCGAGCCCTGTTACTTCTAAACTACTTGAAATTTGTTCACCATTAGCTTTTTTTACCTCCAAATACACATTTACACGTTTTCAAAAAAAAAAAAAAATTAAAAAGTCCATTTTCACTCATCTTAAATTGTTCCAATAAAAGTCACAAACCTCCACATCAAGAAATTTTGCAGATCCACCTAATACACTTACAGCAACTTACAGGAACTTACAGCACCCGATGCTCTCTACGATGTAAAAATTGTGATATTAACTTTCATTTATGTGTACAAAGCTTCAATTAATATCAATGGTTCACCAACTTCAACATTTCCCTCAACAGCGACTGAAGATATAACACCAATTATAGGCTCGTCCAAATCGGAGAGTGTTTTTTCGCGCATATTATTGTGTCCGGTAGACTACAGTGTATTTCTTATTTCCTGGAACTTTTGCTTAGTTTTACTCCTATGTGTTTCAAGAAAGTATTATATATATATACATAAGTTTTTTGTGTGTTAGTCCTAAACCATGCAGGTGATTCTAGTTTACGTGCCTCATATTAACCCAAGCTCGTTTCCAGCCTTCACCATCTTTAATTGCTCATGCCACAAGCATTTAAGCTTGAAGCTAAGGAGTCCCATTGTTCTTGCAAGCTTTTGACTTCAGAACGATTAACGAATCTATGTTAAAGAATATTATCATCATTATATAAATTTTAAATATAACAAATATTATATCTTACCTATCGTGAGCAAAGTCTCGATGCTCCTCTAAATATTGGACTAAAAAAAATGTCGATCTTTTGTAATGCGCTTTTTGTTTGTGTCCATTTTTTTATGAAATGAAATTAGAAACAGGCATCATAACTTTACTAATAATTTTAGTTTACCTTGTTTTTAAATTTTTTTTTTATAACAACGAGTTGTTTAAAAATTTTAGTGGCTAAAATATCGTGTTGCTTAAAATTTTAGCAATTTTTAGCAACTTCAAAATACTCGGAATCGGATATTAGCTACTTTTTAGCGTTAGATAAATTTTTAAACTTAGCCGTTTTTTATGCGGTTCACTTTTTTCATGGCTTAGTTCATGGTCAGAATCGCGCATGTCGCTAATATTCGCTAAAAATGGTTTAAGCACCTTATAGCGATCGGGATTTAGCGATAGCAAATCCTGGAATTCAGGTACTGATGCTACAGTTCTGCATTGAAAAGCAATTAGTAAAGATGGTTCGGCAAACAAGCGTGAAAATTAGACAGAGAGTGATCGAAATTTACCAGGAAGGCAAGCCTCAAAGAGTTATAGCTGAATATGTAAATAAGGCTTGAGGAACTGTGAAGCACATTTTTCACAGCCTTACCAGAGAAAAAAAATTGTAAATCAGCCGACGGAAAACAACAAAAAGTCGTTTTTAGAGAGAAATAAGGCGTTTATTATCCGAGAAATTAAGACGAACCTTCGTCTTAGTGTTCCAAAATTGACTGCAATGGTAGAAGATCAATTGGATATCCACGTTAATACCGAAACAGTAAGTGGGTCCTAAGAAACATTTATTAGTTTAAAAAACGGTAAAAAAGTCTGAAGTTTGCGAGGAAATATGTTGTTAAGGACATGCACTTTTGACAAAACGTAAGTGACTTGAAATGCTGGTTTAATAGCTACTAACAATTTTTTTTTTAAGTTTTATTTACAGACGAAAGTAAATTTAAACTATTTAGCTCCGATAGTAAACAGATGATATGGCGGTAAAAAAAGCACGGAGTGGCTCCGTTTTGGTTGGGGCTGCATGGCAGGTGATGTTACCGAAAATCTGCAGCACATTTTAGGGATAATGAACTAGTTCATGTGTGTAGATATTTTAAAGTAAAACATTAAGCTATCATAAGTACTCACAAATTGGGAATCGAAGACGACTTTTATTTTTATCAGGACAACAATCTCAAGCATAAATCTCATGTTGCGTAAGAGTTTCTACTGTATAATTGTCCACAGTCTACGGACTTAAATATTATTGAACATTTGTGAGCGCGTCTTCGCCAAAATGTGCCTAAGCACAGCATTTTATCAAAAAAGGATCTTTTAGATGCCTTGTAAGCTGAATGGCGTAGAATTCCTTTGACATGTACACTTTTAGAATCGATGCCTAAACGTCTACAAGCGGTAATTTTAGCAAAAGTTGATCCAACTAAATATTAATATAAAATTTAAAATGATTTCTTTAAAGAGGCTCATTTTGAATGTGAGGTGTATTTTTGAATTCTTTAGTTGTCATAACTTTTTTTTATGCTACGTTAAAGCATAAACCTAAAATTCATACTGATCTTGAAGCTTATGTTGAAACAATTAAATCATTTAATTATGCATTTTTTTAACTTTACTTGTTCCTTTTTTTTATATCCTATGGGTTAAACTCCTAAAATCCCTTTTGGCTGCGGGCCTGTTGTGGAATCAGTGCACATCTGTCTCTTATAAGCAACACATTTCAGGTAACCGTTATGTTGTCAGCATAATGTATGTGTTCCTATTGGGAGCTTTCTCTACGATATTAATTTAATTCCGTTTGTTTCACCCTGTTAGATTTTCGATTATATTGCAGCTCTGCATGATCATTTATTTCGGGTGAAATAAATTGATATTGAAGTGCGAACGGATATTGAGGTAATTTTTCAGAAAATTACGACTTTTCTGACCCGTTGTGACCCTTGATTTTGATCGGGATCGGATTAAGATTCGCTCAAAGATGGTCTACATTTCAATATTAACCTCGAACCCGAAGTAGAATATCGCCGCTTAGGTGTTTTTCAAATACAATTAAACGGTTTTTTGCTACCCTGTAGGAAAATCAACTAATTTAAAAGTAGTTGATAAAGTAGTTTTTTGTCAACTACAACTAGTTGAAATTCTGACTTTTTTCCATAGAACGAACTAACTTATTTTGTATGGTGATGTCCGCTAAATAAGTCAATTGACTGTCGTCTGCATATATTTTCAACTAGTTGTTAAAGTAGTTACATTTAAATTATTTTTTTAATTGCTTTAAAATAACCAATTGAAAACTATTACTGATGGCCAAAAGTTAATAATATTTGATGAAATAACATGGTTAAATATATATAAGCTTGTAATCTAATAAAAATTTTCAATTAAAACATGCCAACATCAGAGTAGTTGCCGCCTTAATATAATTCAAAGTAGTTTATCAATCACTGGTTTTTAAGTAGTATTTTAATTACTTCATATATTGAAGTGGATGCCGCCTTAATATAATTCAAAGTAGTTCATATACTGGTTTATTTTAAACTAGTTTTTT
Organism: Coremacera marginata; assembly: GCA_914767935.1. Lineage (NCBI taxonomy): Eukaryota > Metazoa > Arthropoda > Insecta > Diptera > Sciomyzidae > Coremacera > Coremacera marginata. The sequence goes on from OU612047.1 coordinate 53,247,584, forward strand.
AATTAGTTGTTTTTAAAAACAAGTTAGTTTGTTCCTATAGGGTAGTTTAATTCCGTTCAGTTGATAGGCCGATCCTTCGTTTATAAATTAATCTGTAATAGTGATGAACAATGCCGAAAAAAGCTAAAATGTGCATTTTAAAATAAACTTTTTAATTAAAAAAACTGCACACTGCACCTAATTACGACACTGCAAATGTACGACGGACTACGCAAAATTTAATGTAGAACCTTTACTGCAGGCTAGTGATTTATTTCTTAAAGTATATAAAAAGAAAAATTATAAATTATCAAGTTTTATTCAGTATTTCCGTATAAATTGATTTTACTATCTAAAAATCTAAAATGATTAAGAATGTGCAGCTTGTTGCTATAGCCAGAGATGGACATAAACTTTGTTGGTTGTTGCTGCCACACAATCGAATACGCTGAAGTATGTTCCAATGGAATGCTAGCCAGTGTTTCACCGCTCATTGCATACAACTGCGCTGTGTTGTGTTCACCAGCCACAATAATGGAATCATCGATAAAATCGCAACAATGTATTTTGCCTGGAAACGGGAAATCACGTGTGCAGCCTAACGAACGCAAATGCCAAATAGATAACTTTGGTCCGCCACCACAAACTAGCCAATCTGCATTGACAGCAACGCTGCCAATCCAGTTGCCAAATTCAGGTCGCATTAGTTGGGCTTGGTTGCTGGGCTCTATGAGGGCAGTCGGCTCTTTCTGCTTCGGAGACCACATACGCACAGTGCCATCCTCTGAGGCTGTGTACAACTGGTCATGATAACCGGTAACACAGTGTATGTAATCGGAATGAGCTTCGAATGTACGCACGATCCGGCCATCTTCCAGACTTATTTGATATACTTTATTATCTCCACAGCCAGCGTAAAGCTCGTCTGTAGCCTTACGCAGCCACAATGAATTTACATCCGGTACTTCCATTGCATCTGGTTGCAGTGGAATCTTAATTTCCCAGGCACGTGTTGTGCTCAACTTGCATAGATCTTCATTCCAAATCAGCGCGTAGATGACACCAATAGCCCCAACAATCAAAAAGTCACGATGATAGACCAAACTATTGATATCGTTGCCAGAATCACCCTGTGGGTAAAGCTTCACTTTGGGACGCGGAATTTCTGTGTTATCCAATTCCTCAATGCTTAAAAGAAAGCGAAAATTATATAAATACCATTATTTTTGAGTTGGCTAGAACTTGAGCTTACTTCTGTATGAAAATGTCTCCAAATCGATTGCCGGCAAAGAGAAATCTGCCAGATTCCGATAATGTTTGTGAGATAACGTTGTTGTACATAATCTTTAACATTTCAGCTTGGTCCATTTTGCCGGGTTTTTACGCTTTTCTTTATGTAAATAATTAAAATTTTTCTGTTTACAATCGCTTGCAAAATAAAACATCAAACCATGAAATTAAACAGTATGTTTTTGACATAATTAAGGTAGCCACACACTATCCCTCACATGTTTTTGACAGCCTGCTTTTGCGACAGTGTTGGGCAGCGAAATTTAACTGTAAATGTTAATTTTTTAAATACTTATTTAAATAGAGACATCGGAACGGAGTCTAATTACATTATGGCGTGGCGAAACGCTCTCCAACGGCGTTGCGATCACAATAGTACGACAGAAAAATATTTTTCAAATTTACAAAAACTTTTATAAAAAAAAAATAAATTCGGCCAGTAGTTCGTATATCATTATTTTCAAACAGCAATGGAATCAAGTTCTCGAACGTTGTTATACAAATATTTAATAAGTTCGCAATAGAATTGACCAATTCAATCCAATTTTCCAGTAAAAAATCCAGTAAAAACCAAATGCAGAATAAAAAAAACACAGGTGCGTCGTTGGACACACGAGAGAAGCGAAGCTCTTTCGCAGTTACATAGATTTGAAAGCTTAATAATTTTTTTCTTTTTAATAAATTAACTTTTAAATTCAAAAATTTAAAATAACATAAAATTTATTACATACATACATACAGAAAACATACCCTGTAGGAAAATCAACTAATTTAAAAGTAATTGATAAAGTAGTTTTTTGTCAACCACAACTAGTTGAAATTCTGACTTTTTTCCATAGAACGAACTAACTTATTTTGTATGGCGATGTCCGCTAAATAAGTCAATTGACTTTCGTCTGCATATATTTTCAACTACTTGTTAAATTAGTTACATTTAAACTATTTTTCTAATTGCTTTAAAATAACCAATTGCAAACTATTACTGATGGCCTAAAGATAATATTTGATTAAATAACATGGTTAAATATATATAAACTTGTAATCTAATAAAAATTTGCAATTAAAACATGTCAAAATCAGAGTAGTTGCCGCCTTAATATAATTCAAAGTAGTTCAAACACTTGTTTATTTTAAACTAGTTTTTTAATTAGTTGTTTTTAAAAACAAGTTAGTTTCTTCCTATAGGGTATTTACTGCTTTTTTTTTATTGTTGAATGTCAAATTTCCACGCCAATATATGTAGGGCCCGTATATGTAGGGCATATAATGCCAGCGACTCTCCATTTTAACTCTCCACACATGGTTGTGAACTTGACTGCACTGAACAAATTTTTTCCTTCAACAGCTTACTGCGTAGCGAAAAATCTGTCGAAAATTTATCAGATTTCACTCCAAGCAAATCACAGAACGAGGATTATAAAACTTCGCTTCAAAAATATATATTAAAGAACGCACACGAAACAAAATTTAACAAACATTTTAGATATCTTGCCAATTTCATGCACTCGTTTGCTAATTCCATATTTATTGATATCATATATTTTTTTGACGCTTAAAACATAGAGTGTAATTTATTATCTAGAGATTGCTACAACTCTGCTAACAGTGTTAACAGAGTTATTTCACTTAAAAACATGAAGAAAAACGCTCTGTTAACCTCTGTTAACGCATGCCAGAGATTTAGCAGAGTTGATGCAATCTCTACATAATAATTTATACTCTATGCCAACAACACCACAAACGCATTCACAATACAAACACACCGATGCTGGAAATAAAACCTTGTGGCAAATAAAAGCAAATTTTTGTAGCATAGCAAATACACAATCCTCTATCTATTTATAGATGGTGACGATCTAAAGCAGCATAGCTTCTGTTATAACTAAGATTAAATTAACAACATTTTCACACAGGTCTTTGTGGCCTAGTGGGTAGTGTGCTGGGCTATCGTCAAAAAGGGTACGGGTTCGATCCCCACGGGAACCGAAACATATTTTTAGTATTTAATATTAAAGTATTAGATTTTCTTGTTGTAATAAGCGCTAGCAACAAAGAAACTATCAAAATTCCAAGAAAAAATCTGTCGAAAATTTTTCAGATTTCACTCTAAGCAAATCACAGAACGAGGAGTAAAAAGCTTCGCTTCAAAAAAAAAAACGGCAAATGTTCTATCTCTCAAAATCTCTATAGATCTCAACGTCGCGCACCGCTCCGATATGTTTATTATAAACGGTTACATAAAAAAATCGTACGATAGATTGCAAAGTGAGACTTCATTATGTCTTACAATATTCCGTTCCGTCTGTTATAAACAGCGCTTTATATTTAACCAAGATTTTGAAATAAGACCTTTAAAATTTGGTTTGAATCTGGTTTGAGTAAAGCAGTAAATGAATTTATCGTAGGGAAAAATTTTTTCTATGCAACTATTTATTGAAAATGTCAAGATATAAACGGTAATGTTCCATACCTTAAACTGAAGTGTCAGTCAAAAACAAAAAAGTGCTTTGTGCACTGTTAAATACAAAAATTCTACATGCATTTTTTGTCTCATTTGCCGGGATGTTGTAGACCCCCATTCGGAGGGACTGAGCTGCCCAGGTGTCTATCATGGGTTGGCCCTTCGGGGAGACTCGTGCTGGCTGTGGTTTGTATACATCGCTTGCACAGGTCTAGATTGTCCGGCGGGGTCGCGCAGTAGTTCGTCCGGGCCCGCATACCTGTTTAGTATGCAAGAAATTGGATAGATCTCGTCTCAACCAGTAGATGGCAATGAAGGTACGCCATCTACCGGTAGCCAAACTGGTACTATTAAGGGCAGTATGGAATTCTTATTGCATACTGCTTTTACAGAATAGGGCACAGGGTAATACTTTTGTGTTTATGAGTGTGACATTTAGTACGTGATTGCTTTTCTAGGTATCACATATATGCAGTGTTTGCTTTAAGCTATATACTGTAATATACAGGTCTGTGAAGACTATTTCACTTGCACTTCCTTGAATGTGCATTTTTTAATAGTATTTGACTCCTATATACTATATAACTCCTACGTTCTTGGACCCAAAGGAATTAAGCCTTAACGGCAGGGGTCCTCCTATAAACACAAAACAGATTTCTGAGATAGTTGAAAAACGTTTTGGAAAACAAATTTTCATGCTTTTTTTTTAAATTCGTTAACAATGCATTTCTTGAATTATTTCAATCATTTTACAAAAATAAAGCCTTATTTTTGCAGTATAACTTCAAGTTATTCCTAAATCATAGATACAAATTAAATAAACCATGGGCCCTTTCTTCAATGCAAACTTAAAAAAAAAATCAAAATCAACCAATCTAAAATTATTTTTTTATTGTCAAACTTGTCGCACAAAAAATTTTGTTCAGTGAAACTAAAATGGTACTGTCTTTTCTCGAAAGAATTTTGACCTCTAACGTTGTTTTTTTTCAAAAAAGTTAACTTCAAAAGTAGAAAAAAATTTCGATTTTTGTACTCTCAACTTCGACGGTTAGAAAACTTTGCCCTCAAATGCTACTGAATGAAAAGAAAAAGTGTTGTTCAAGGTAATTATTATTAAAGCTATCTTTGAGATTTAATTAAAGTTTGAGCTCTTACGGACATTTCGAAATAAACTCAAAAATTTATACAAAACAGGTCAAAAAATGTATGCAAGGCATCAATAAAGTTAAAAATGTATTGTTAATTCTTTCCATAACTTTATGGAAATAAGATTCAATAACAAATTGGAGCCAAATAATTTTAAAGTTTCTTAAAAATAAACAAGAAAAGAATATAAACATCATTGAAAAGAACAAGTTTCTAAGACAATATGTAAAAAATTCTGCATCTTCAGAAGGTAAAATTTTTTGTAAGAAAAGAAATATTCATAAGAGTTTTTCAATCAGATTTTTGAAGCTTCGACAATATTTTTTTTTTAATGTAGAAAAGATCAATTTCTGCTTTTAATATACCCACTTTATATATTTTTTATTCTTTTTTGGTACCATGTATTTTCTTGATCAGCGTAACCATCAACTCAATTTAGTCATTTTCGACTGTCAAGCCAATTACAAATAATTGGTATATTACTTTAATCTCCAAATCCATGATAAAGTAAAAAATGGATTGAATGGATTAAAAAAGAAAACTTTTAAAAGTTATTCTCATGACTCGATAGATTGCAAATAAGCCTGACATGACATATGACATGACATATGACATAGAATATTACATAACAAATGACATGACATATGATAATACATATTGCGAGTTTTTGAACCTTGTGGTTTTTTATACCCTGTGACTTCTTTACCTTGTGACCTTTTTTGCCTCTCGACTTTTTGTAACATGCGTCGCCTTGCATATTTTTTTACCTTGCGAAATTTCTTACCTTTCGACTTTTTGTGCCTTTCGAATTTTTACCCTAGCGACTTTTTGTACCATTTGACCCTTTTCACTTTGCGAGTTTTCTTACCATGCCACTTTTCTTACCATGGAACTTTTTGTGCTTTATCAATTCATGCATCGAACGACTTCTTGCACCTTGCGACTTTTTGTGCCTTACGACTTTTTGTACCCTGCGACTGTTTTTGCATTTGAACTTTTATAACATGAGAAATTTTCCCTTGCGATTTTTTGTGCTCTACGAAATTTTGTTCTCTGCTATATTTTGTGACATGAGACTTTTTTGCCCTGAGTTTTTTTATACTTTGCGACTCTTTGTACTATGTAACTTTTTTACCCTGCTTTTTGATTACTTAATAATCAATATTTTAACAATCTAGGTATAAACAAGTTTTTAACTATTTAATGCAGATAATTTATTTAAAGTACAATTATTGTGATAAGATGATTCATGATACCCTATTCTTAAATTGTTTATTAATAGCCTCATTTTGTATTCCTAACGAAACATTCAACGAACGATGGCTATGCGAACGATGTTGAGTTCAAACTGAAATATGTATTTCGAACGAAGCTTATTAGACCATAGTCTGATTATGCAAACTTGACGTAACACAGGTACACATGACGCAACATACTATGACTTTTTGTTGATTATGCTACCAACGAAGCAACCACGGCAAGTGCCAAATAATTCACTAGATCAATTAGTTTTTCGTCGTCTACCATTCTAAAACATATTTCAATTATTAATAAAAAATCAATTTAAATTAAAATACTAACATTTCGCTTTTTCGCAAACGCAAACAAGAAAATATTACTAAAAAATCAAAGTGTGATGCTAGAAACCTTACTAAAAGCATACTGTATGCTGAAATGTCAGCAGACGTAACATAGAAATCAAAATTCAACAGACTCTACGTCGCGTTACGTTTCGGCTAATTACTTACTTACTTACTTAGGTGGCCGTAACAACCCGTGTCATCAGCTCTCGCCAGGTGCCTCTGCTTTGCACGCGCCTTCTCCAATCGGATACACCAAGTGCGGTTAGGGCTTCCTCAGCCTGGTCCATCCATCGGAGGCATGGTCTCCCTCGTCGTCGTTGGCCAGCGACCTTCGCCTCGAGCACCTTTTTCGCTGGAGCTTAATATAATCAAATAAATATCAAAATAAAATGTATGCAGCTATTGCAGATTTTATTTCTATTTTATGTATTCCAAGTGCTTCACAGCCTTCGGGCACTGTATATATTTATATATTTGCTAATTTATTTATCTTTAGGTTCAGAATTTTCCTTTTTTTAACCATTCTATTGACGACTGCATCCACAACGATAGAATAAAAGTGTTCGTTTGATTTTGACGTTCGTATTCGTGGTTTCAGTGATCGTTAGAAATACATATTAGGTGTGTTTCCGTACTCACACTGTGTAACTTGTGGGACACTATTTTCTGTTTGACCCCTTTCACATTGGTCAAGAATTGTAAGCAATGAAAGTGAGAATAAAAGGGAACACGAAAAAATTGACGGTACAGAGACATTGGTAACGTCAACTTTTCTCCCTTTCGTCGCTTCCGATTTGCGACGAATTACCACCAAACTCTGAAAATTGAACTCTATTCTTGACCAATGTGAAAGGGGTGTTTCCGTACTTTCTGTGCTTAAAATGGGAGAAGAACAAGCATAAAACCGCTCTCTCGAGCACACAAAGTGCACAGATAGTGCTAGCACTCAAGACTCCGAGTAAAGTAAGAACAAGCATCAAGAAGAACAAGCATCAACTTCACAAACAAATTGACGATAATTTTAATTGACGCAATTTACGTTTGCCATGTCCGCAGTCAAAATCAGCTGTTTTGTGCTTGAAACTTACTAGAAGCTGTTTCCGTACTTTTGCAACTATTCTCACATTTAATTTTTACTCTCTCAGTTTGAACTTACACAAATCTTACACAGTGTAAAGTACGGAAACTCACCTAATAGGTGTAAATATGTAAATATTTAACTGTACTACGGCATCGTTCGCTGGTTGATCAGCTGTTATCGTTGTTTGATTCTGTTCGAATCACAAATTTCAAAAACACGAACGAACACTGTTTTGAACGAAACGATTGATCGGATAGGAATACAAACTGAAGCCATTAGACTCTATTTCCACTCGTCAAATCTTGGCGGCAGTTTTTTTTATATTCCCTTTTAAACGAGACTATTCAGTTTACACACATCAAGAAAGCAACAAGTCACCTAAAGAACAAAGAAGAGTAACACATGGAAAAGATTCATGTGTGCAAGTAAAATGAAAGCGTTAAAATAACTGCACACCGAAAATTAAAATTCAAATATCAAAAATTTGAAGGCACATTCAAGTCTGTTCTTTCCCCTTTCCTTATGTTCGTCTTTCCATCAAACTCGACTTGCTTTCAAGAAAACTTGACATGTGGAAAAGGGGACTAAGTAATTAATAAATTTTTAATTAATTAAGTAATGAAATGTTTTAGATAATTTTATTTAAACTACAATAAAAATATTATAATTAAAAAATTCCAGAAATGTTTTTTAATGTAAATTTATAGTGAAGATTTATCACGCAGACAAAAAAAAACACAGATGCGTCGTTGGACACATGAGAGAAGCGAAGCTTTTTCGCCGTTACATAGATTTGATAGCTTAATAATTTTTTCTTTTTAATAAATTAACTTTTAACTTCAAAAATTTAAAATAATATAAAATAAATTACATATTTATTGCTTATTTTTTTATTGTTGAATGTCAAATTTCCACGCCAATTACATATACGGGCATATAATGCCAGCGACTCTCCATTTTAACTCTCCACACATGGTTGTGAACTTGGCTGCACTGACTTATGCATGCGTTTGTTAATTCCATATTTATTGATATCTAGAGATGGGATTCTACCCGGTATTTACCCGATGTATGGGTAAATACCGAGTAAATGCCGGGTAAATACCTTTTTTGGGTATTTATTTGGGTATTTATAAAATGCATTTGAAATGCAGTATCTGGCATTACTGGTTGTCAATCAGCTGTAACGTTATTTGAAATGAGTCATTTGCTTTCATGTGTTCAACACCACGTGCGTTGTTAAAAATAAAAAAGCGGACTAATTGGAATTAAAACTTTACTAAACTGAATTAACATTGTGGAGAAGGTATGTTATTATAAGTGAAGCTAATATTGATGAATGTGTCTATATAATATAGTTATTATCTGAAGTTGTTACTTTTATTCTGCTCAGTAAGTATTTTTATTACTATTTATAAAATTTATTATAAAACACACCAAATTATGCATCGCAAAGTGTTTGTTCACCAAATTTTCTACAACATAGTTTATACCCACCTTTTAGGTATATACCTGGGTATTTACCCATTTTTACCCAATTTACCCATTTTACCCGGTATTTACCAATTGGGTATTTACCCTTTTCCCATCTCTATTGATATCATCTATTTTTTTGACACTTAAAAACGCAACGAACCATAGTGGAATAATTATAAGGTGCTCTCATCCCATGACATTTTTCAATATGTTTTTTGACATGCTGCCTTATTTTGACAAGTTTCATACATGGCTGGATGTTTGATTCTATGAAAATGTCAAAAGAAGGCAGCCAATTTTTTCTGATTTTCCGGATAAGAACACCTTATATTTATTTCACTATGGTACCAACAGCACCACAAATGCATTCATAATACAAACAAACTGATGCTGGAGACACCTTGTGGCAAATAAAAGCAAATTTTTGATAGTTGTACCATAGCAAATACACAATGCTCTATCTATTGATAGATGGTGACGATCTACAGCAGTATAGCTTCTGTTATAATTAGTATTGAATTAACAACTGCTTCTAACAAGTTTTTGTGGCCTAGTTGAAAGTGCATTGGACTCTCGTTTTAGAGGACGTGGGTTCGATCCCCACGGGCAGGCCAAAAAATATTTTTAGTATTTAATATTAAAGTATTAAATTTTCTTGTTGTAATAAGCACTAGCAACAAAGAAACCATCAAATTTCCAAGAAAAAATCTGTCAAAAATTTTTCAGATTTCACTCCAAGCAAATCACAGAACGAGAAATAAAAAGCTTCGAGGAGTAAAAAGCGAAATATATCTTTTTGTTGTTATACATACTCGTAAGATTGTAAATGCAAAAATGCTTTTTTTTTGTCTGTTATAAATTTCATGAACGTCAATTTTATAATCGTAATGTAAGCAAATTAATGCGTTACAGAGCATTAAAAGTTATTAAATTAAATATGACCTTTGTTGGGGGCTTTGGCATTTGCCCCCATAATAAATTTATCTTAATATGATTTTCGACTTAACGTCGTTGTTATAACAACTGCAGATCTGAAATTTAAGCAAATTATTGATATCACTTATAAAAACAAATAACTTGTTTTCAAGCACAAGTCGCATTTTATTCATTTATATTCGATAAGAAATTAAAGCGTTTGTGACTTTAATTAATAAAAAAATATCATTTTTGAGTTTTTTGCTTGTTAAAATAATCTTAAATTCAGATTCTATTAGTAAAAATGCAAATTTCTGCCAATAAATCAATATTCTAGCTTAGAATAAGAGCTAAATAATAGAAAATTATTGTTTTCTTAAATCAATATAATAAATATTTCCCTAAAGTGAACGTTTAGCTATGCTCCAAAAATGCTTATAACTGTCATCTTTATTTTTATTATATTAAAATTGGGAAAAATGTGATACTTTTTTAATTTAATAAATTTTTTTCTCTTATAAACTGATTTTAGTCAACTATTATATTGCGCTCTAAAAAAAACAAAAAAACAAAAAGGCCATTTCAGCCCTTGGACTTCGACCAAGCTTTTTATAATCAATTGTGTTGTGCGTGTTGTGAAATGTTTGTACACAAATGACCGAGAACTGGGCCAACAAGTTTTATGCCGGCTTATGTTCTCAAGAAGCTTTTCATGGCAGTTTTTACTCTATGAAGTTTGCCATTGTCTGCAGAAAGGTGACGGCCGAACAGAAAAATAGTTCAATTGAAAAAACTTTCTGTGTCAGGTGGGATTTGAACCAGGGTCCTCTGGCGTATGGGCCACGCACTCTACCCACTGCGCCACGGCTGCGATCTATTAATATATTTATTCTAGTTTCTGATTGGCAATCATAAAATGAATATCTTCTAAGCAATAATCCCTAATCTCTATTAACTAGGTAACTCTTCATAGAAATTATGAACTTTGTAACAGCAAATGTGTTGTGTTTAAAAATTTTCATAGATTTTCCTTTTTAATTGAGCAAAAAATTCAGAAAAATATTTTCTAAAAGAGTTCTTACATTATTGTTATTCTGAATAAACATTTAAAGTATATCAAGATCAGCTTTTGTATTAATAATTTGTGTTAAATCAAACTTATCATTCTCATTGCTTTTGTATTAATAATTTCTGTTAAATCAAACTTATCATTCTCATTGCCGTTGTCGAATCTCTCAATATACTTGTTTTGAGTTGAAAATATATAAGTTATAGTATCTTAGTAGTTCAACGGGCCAATAATTTGTTGTAAGCAAACTATTTAGAAGGCGTGTTTTCGTGATCAACTTAACTGCTTGTTGTGGACATTTTTTTAATACAAGCCAAACGAAAGCATTCCATTTTATTCATAAATTGTCAAAAGAACACGCAGAAAAATAATATGTTTTTATATGTTTGGTTTAAAAAACTAAATATTCAGAGGGAACCACCTAATGATTAAGAACTTTCCTTCAATAGCATTATTTTTCGATATAAGAAGATATTAGTTGTATCCAACATTAATATAATTGCCCTAGCTAAAAAACTAACGTCGTAACTAATATGTAATATATTTGTAACTAATATGCTTGTGACAAAATAGAAATGTGTGTTTCTACCCAATAAAAATATATTTGCATCACTATTAAACTCAAAAAGAACAGAACTCTGGAAATTAATGTGTGCTTATAATAATTATTGTAATGTAGTTACAAAATATCGGATAAACTAAAAAATAATATAAATATATATATAATATAAATATATATATAATATATATATATTTATATATATATAATATAAAAATATCGTCGGATAAACATAATATGGTTACTTCTCAACATAATTAAATCCGAGAAAAACTTATTTACTATTTTCTAAACATATTTTGTTTGCTTCAAACCAACAATTACATCTAAGCAAATATTTTGTAATCACAGTGAAAAACTTTTGGCATTTCTTTTGCTAAAATATGTTTCCAAGTAAATATAGTGTAATCATCGATAAATATATCATGTTGTTCTGAATTATCGTTTTGAAAATAATTGCTTGACTGCAATTAAATTATGTATTCTCCAATTAATATATATTTGTCCGTGAATATTTAATGTTATTCTTGACTAAATTATATTTCCAGCAAACAAATAGTAATAGACTAAAAGTGTTCTAAGTCCAGTTATAATTACAATATATTTATATGAAAACATATTTTCTTTAAAACAAATTAAATTGTTTTTAAATTCAAACAACAAGTGCTAAGGTACAATTAAATAATGTTAAGATGCAAATATGTATACAAAGAAAAATTGCATTAATTAATCATATTATACTCGTATGTGGAACCAATTATGATTGCTTGTTTCCAAGAAACATGCAGAAACACATTATACATCCTGCAAATTATGTTTGGGAAGGCCTATTATTTTTCAGCGTGAAGGCATCAAAATTTGTTCTCAATTTGATTCTTATTTTTAATGCCTTTTAATGGATATTTTTAGAATTTCGATCAAATTTATGTAGAAAACTTTTTTGTTCAACAGGCTTTTAAGCCAAACAACAAAATTGTGAAAAAGTTGGTAATCAATTGATTTAAATAATATGCTTATTTATAAAACTAAAGCAGATATCTTTGTCTGTAGCCGACATGATAAGCATCACTCTATGCAATATCGCAAATGGTCATGTAATTATAATGTTAATAGCATCACTAAAATAACAATTCATCTTAGGATTTTGGTATTGATGACACAGTACGAACTACTATCAAAAGTTGGCGAAAAAAAATTAATGCTGCGGTGAGATTAAAACGATTTATTCTATATTTTATAAAAATTAATTGAATGATGAATGTGACAATTTTTCTTAAATTTGACAAACGATTTTATTCGAGCGATTGCTTCCTTCAGATGCACTATGATCCCGTCGAAAACTTTTCCGGGCCAAAACCTGGGACCGAATCGCCGCTTCCGTGAACGTACAACTTGTCACGGAATTGTCTTCAACTCGTCATTGAATTGCATTCAATTAACACAGTTTTACGTGACGAGTTGTACGTTCACGAAAGCGGCGATTCGGCCCCTAATCTTGTCACAGTATGATATTGCTTATTGCTGTTGCAATCTTATAGCAAATACTTCAAAGCAAATAAAAATGCCTTTTTTGTAAAAACTAATTTATTATTCTTGCTTAAAATAAAAAGTTTTAAAAAAGTTAAATATGGATAATTACATCGGTAGTAAGTACTTTAAATGTAATATATACATAACTTTTAAGAAAAGATCAGGTGCAGTGATAAAATCAGTTGTTTAATGGAACCTACAAAATTATTGTGTTTCTTTAATTCTTAAGTTTGTGTATACTTGCAAAATTTTGCCCAAGTTTGCCCAGCCTAAAACAAATAAAAAATAATTATTTGGGATGTAATAAGTCTGTTTTACCATGTTTTGTATTGCGATTTTTCTGCTTCAAAAATTCCGATCTTTTCTGAGTTTCGTGAAACGAGAATATCAAACATAAAAAACAGGTCTCTGGTAGGAACAAGGTACTTATTCACTCCAAATAAAAAAATGCAAGACACAATACTTCCAATCGCGACATAAATTTTATTAAGCTGATAGATTACATCACGCACGCAAAACTAGCCGCACTGATAACTTTTTTGATGTTTTTAATAGGACTATGGATTCTTCATATCAGAGTTCGTAAATACTTATGAGGAGTAAAATATCCCTTACTCACCTCAATACAACTCAACTCAGTGCATTTCATTTTCTTTCTTTCATTGGAAATGAAAATCAAACGAGCGATCATTCGTTAATCTCCGATGAGCGAGCGAATCATTTATTTGCATTTCTCTTTCGTTGCTGTTCACAGCATGCGCTTTTGCAGAGCATAAGCCGATATATGAGATCGCTCTTTTTTTTTCTTCACTCAGATTATTTGAAAATTATAGTTCTTGAACTCTTTTCAATGATAATTATATACAGTGAGAACTGAGTAAGTTTGATTTTGATGTCATCATGTTTTCATCATTCGTTTCTATTGGTGTTTGTTTGTTTCTGTTTTTTAAAACAGTAAAAACACAGGTAAAAACAGGTAAAAATAAAATAAAAAATAAAACAGGTAAAAATGGGTCGCTGAATCCAAATCCGAACGCAAATAGAGGGGTCTATCTGTCCCCCATTTGCAATATTTTGAAGGGGCGACCGAAACATGTGCTTGACTTACAATTTGACTTACAGTAGACATTCAAACACGTGTTTCGATGTTCTCCCCTAAAAGTGTGCAAAATGGGGGACCGATAGACTCCTCTATTTATGCGTCTCACAAATGCTTTCTCCTTGGAAAGCCCTAAAAAATAGTTAATTTTTACCTATTTTGCTTCCTCTTCGAGATATGGCACTTTTTCCATTTTTTCGAAGATATTTCGATGATTTTTCGATTTTCTGTTGTTTCATATCTCGAAGGGGATGCAAAATAGATAAAATCTAATCATTTTTTGGGGCTTACTATAGGAGGAAGCATTTTTGAGACACACAAATAGGGGGTATATCTGACCCCATTCACCATATTTTTAGGGAGGGGCCGAAACACGTGTTTGACTTACAATTTGGCTTACAGTGGACAGTTACACACGTGTTTCGACGCCCCCCTAAAAATTTGGAAAATGGGGAGTAATATACCCCTCTATTTGTGTGCCTTAAAAAATGCCTCCCCCCTTAGAAGCCCACAAAAATGGTTAATTTTTACCTATATTGCTTCTTAATAAGCAAATATCAAAATGATAAGTATTAAAATACGAGGGAAGTATCGAGGGATGACAACAGTGACGATGTTCTCACAACGATGAGCGCTCTGTGTACTCGGCCGAATGGTTATTTTTTACCTATATTGCTTCTTAATAAGCAAATATCAAAATGATAAGTATTAAAATACGAGGGAAGTATCGAGGGATGACAACAGTGACGATGTTCTCACAACGATGAGCGCTATGTGTACTCGGCCGAATAACTAATGCAAGTGTTTATGCGCGAGGAGTTTATGCGCGAGCGTAGCGTTCAACGAATTGCTCTGAAAAGATTATTCATTGCTTCTGTTTTTATAAATGATAACTTAAAAGAGCGAGAGCGAATTTTGATTGCTCTACGCACTCTGCTTCAAATCCACTTACATCATCTTTGCGTTTAAGCATACGCGTACCCAAGAGGAAACTTGCAGCGCTTCCACCAGAAGTTATCTGTTTATTAAGTTGTGAAGGCCCCACTGAAGCTTATGTGCTTGAATAGCACGAAGACCCAAATGAAAGTACAGATGACGACGATGAAGAAGACGTTCTTGAAGAGGAACATTTAATTTTGGATGATAAATTGGATATTATATAATAATTTAAAAAAAAAATGCATTTAAATTTTAAATTTAAAATGAAATAAAAAAGAAATTTTATTAAGAGGGTTAAGATTTTGATAAAATTTTCAGCAAATATAGTCTCATTTGAAAGCAAAATGCCTTACAAGTCTGGATAAGTTGATACAAGGAAGTCGTCGCAGATTTTAATTTTAAAACCAAATCTTAAAATAGTTTATTGAATGTGGAGTAGAGCTTCCAGTTTCACGTGAACACGTGCTACACGTGATACAGTGATTTAAGTGAAGGACAATTGGTCTTCCAGAGCGTGGTGCATTTTTGACAAAAATTGGCTTTTCTGTATTATTTAGTATTGGGATTCGGCTTTTTAATCGCGATAATCACGGCATTGTGAGCATTTTCCGGGATTTAATTCCCTACTGCCTCTACATGTAACCCTTTCTACAATATAGCTGTTGGATTTTTTTTTTTGTAGTCGTTATTTAAAGGCAAATATTACGATAAATACACCACCGCTTCGTAAATTACAAAACACTGCTGCAGACTCATAAAAATAATACTTAGAAATCCTCGATATTGTCAGGGTCGTACCGAGACTATATTGATAGGGGGACCTAGTTAGGTATTTTGGTCGACTGAATACTCTTAAGTCCCGACTTAGTTAATATATGAGGAAAAAATAAACAGAGCCTTAACTCTTTTTGTTGAAAATGTTTAAGTTAATAATAATACATGTAATGTATAAGTAACAGTTATGCACACGTGGTATTTATTAATTTTTGTTGATGAAAAATCAACAATTAATATTTATTTAATTTAATTTAGGTATTTATTAATTTTGGTTGGAAAACTTGAATTCATACTAATTGTTAAAATAAAAAAAAAAATGGGACAATATTCGCACCAGTTATAAAAAACAACTTTAAACGAGACTGATCGAATGGTACGACTGAAATAAATACGCATGACCGACTATAATTTAAAATTTCACTGCACTTGGGTTTTAAAATTGAATGCAGTTGGTTTTGCGCACAGCTAAATGCAAATTTTGCCTACTGAGGTTGATTTAAGGTACGACTGAAAGGAAATTGGCTGACTGAAGTTGGTTTTGGGTGTAACAAAAAGTTAAATAGTTGTCTTAAGCTGGTTTTTGATATGACTAATGACCAAAAAATGGCACGACTGACTTTGATGCGTTCATAAATATTGTAAATAAAAATCAATATTTTAAATTAATTTTAGCAATATACAGCCAATTAGATCGAACCTAAAAAATAAAAATAATACCCCTTTATCCACCCGTTAGATCGCCCCTGAATATGGCAATGAGGCAAAATTAAAAATTTTGACCTTCAATAAATTTTGTTCATTATCTTCTTGTTTATATTTTGCGTCATAGAGCAGGACGTCAGACACCCACAATAAATAAGCAATCTGTTGATATTTATTAGAATTTTTTTTTCATAAAAGTTTGATCATGACTTTCTAAAATAAACTAACCGGTCTAGTTGGACGCATATATTTAGGAATTTGGTTTTTGTAGAATTTACATATTATGTGAGAATATGTTAATTAATAATTATTTTTTTCATTTTACAAAATGACCTTCAGCACGTCAATAAACTCTAAATATCTTACAACTTAATAACATTGGCGCCACAAATTAGAGATATTTATTGCGTTAATTAAGACAAAGTTAAATTATTTGACAAATACAGTCAGTGAGAATATTATAATTAGGAAAACCTCCATTTTAATTAAGTTAACACATTTGCTGCTTTGTTTTTTGATCCAGTTATAGCGCAGTCGCAACGCCGAGTTATTCATTTTTTAAAAAGCGACAACCGGGAAAGAAATATAAACGCCTTTGAAGTTTTAGAGTTTAAACTTAATATCAATTTTAACACATTTATAAAACAAGACGCAAAAAAAATATTTAAAAAGTTTAATTATAAGATTATAAGATATAAGATCAAAACGAATTCCAACAACATGATTTTAAAAGAACTTTAAAATTGGCAAGTAGCAAAATACGGCATTAAAAGCCGTAAATCAACTTCAGCAAACACAAAAATTAAGTTTAACACAAATGTTAATTAAAAAAAAAAACAAATTAAATGACTGAACGTAATGCTGCTGGAGAAGCCGTTAACTCTACTGTGTCGGCAAAAAAATATTTCACATATCAGCAAAACAAATGCGCAGCTCGATTAAGTTGTTGCTCATATATCAACAGCTGAGTTGCTAATGAGCAACGATTGCAGTCGCAAAAAAATTAGCTATTAGCTACGAAGTAGCAAACAAAATTATGTCTAGAACAATATCAAACAATTTACCAAAAACTGTATCAAAAAATTTCCCTGATAAAACTGACAAAAAAGCTAAATTTGTTGATATTTAGTATCAACATGTACAAAGAGTTTGATTTGATTTTAAAGTTCAAAGATTAGCACAGCTATGTATATCAATGAAGCATTGGCAACCAGGATTAAAGTGATATTGCATAATCAGGACAAATTTTGATCAAATAATTTAATGCCATTCAATTAATTCACTTAGGTGTAAGTAAGGGTTGTTATGGCCACCGACTAGTAGGCCACGTGCCCGTAGTAGCACCTGTTAGCAATTATTGTTCTTCGCTTTATCTCCAGGCTGACTTCGTTGTTGTTATTAATGGCGGTGCCAACTTATACAAACTCCTTGACTACTTCAAAGTTATAGCTGCCGGATGAAACGTGGAAGTCTAGACGCCGCGCTCCCTTGCTTGTAGACAGCATATACTTTGTTTTACCCTCATTTGTCGTCAAACCCACTTTGGCTGATTCCTTTTCGATAGCGGCGAAAGCAGCGGTAACATCTCTCTTGGTTCTGCCGACAAAATCAATATCATCAGCATACGCAAGGAGTTGGACACCTTTGTAGAAAATGGTGCCATTACGATGCACACCTGCCTTTCGTACGATCATAGAGGGCTATGATGATGTTGAAGAGATCGCAAGACAAAGGATCGCCTTGTCTGAAACCTCTTTCGGTATTGAAGGTTTCGGAGAGGTTATTTCCTACCTTGAAGGAGCTGCATGTGTTGCTCAACGTCATTCTGCAAAGTCTAATCAACTTTGCAGGTATACCGAACTCAGACATTGTTGCGTATAGGCAATCCCTTCTCGGGCTATCGAACGCAGCTTTGTAATCGACAAATAGATGATGTACATATGTCAATTTAGTTTTCGTGGGTTTTTTCCAGGATTTGTCGTAGTGTGAAAATCTGGTTTATGGTGGATTTTCCAAGTCGAAAGCCACACTGATAAGGTCCAATCAGTGTTTTTGTAATCGGCTTTAATCTCGGGAATCAGGGGGCGAACCTTCACATGGCAACGTGTCTGACTGCCTCAACCTGACGAAGCCAGCATTATCCATGTCGAAATCGTTCCAAGTCAACTCAAACCGCCTCGTGGTGTTCTCTGGGCAACGGCAAACTGACATCCGTTAGTTTTACGGCTAACTTGAGCGGCAGGTCGCTCCGTGGACCTTAAACATGGAATGTGCGCAAGGTTTGGGTCCCGCGACATTACTACTGCCCAATGAAAACTAAACCAGCCAGCCTCTATGCGTGTACAATTTTGAAATTAATTTATGGATTATATTGCCAGAATACGTAGTCACAATGTGAAATTGACAAGAGAGCTACAATATTTATGGATAAGTTCCAGCACTGGAACTCAATATCCAGTAGATGGGTAGGACCAACCACAATCTGGAATTAAAATCTCGTGACAAATTATGTGGATTGCTCCCGTTGTGCTATTGCGTAGCCCCACGCCGACCAACACAGGCTTGCTCGCGACATTAAGCTACTTTAGCCAGCACGAAACTCTCCAAAGTGGGCCAGCCCACGATATTTACCCTGGTCTAGAGTTTCCACTAAGATACAACACTTAACACCATTGATACCAAACTGTATTGCATACGTCCGAGCCTAATGTCACTATTATCTCCACTTCAATGCTACCTTTCCACAACTTCACTACTCGACACGCATACTCTTTGTTCTCACCAGGACAGAAGTGAAGTGTTCGCGTTAATCTTGGTAGATGAAATGAAATGGAAAAAGAAGTGGAAAATCACTAACAAAAAAAAAAAAAAAAAATACTTTTTCACACAAATTTGGGTAATTTTTCATACGAAAAATTAAAAAAGGAGTGGGTAATTTTGCATTTTTGTTGAGTCGCCCAACGAAAAATCGTAAAAAAAAACCGAACCGTTCACCCCAGAAACCGAAAAAAACCCAAACATTTTTGGAAAAATTATCCAAAAACTGAAATTTGACCAAAAAAAACAAAAATGAAAAATCGCCCAATTTTTTTAATTCTGTTTCTACACAAGATACAAAATTCCCTTGTACGATGAGCATTTTCAAGGCCCATTTTTATTTTTTTTTAATTAAGTTTGCATTAAGTCCATTTTAATTCAAACTTTTAAATATAAAAATAAATAATCTCATGCTTAAAAATCTATAAAAACATTTCGTGCAAGGGAAAAATCTCTCCAATATTTCAAGAAATAATAACAAAAACAAAAGAAGAACCGCTGCTTTTATTTTAAATACCGTTATCTTTAAGAACTGAACGAAAGATCACACAAAAAAACGAAAAATCACCCAAAAACAAAAAGTAAAATTTCGCCCAAAAACAATAAACGAAAGGCGTGGTGTGATATTGCCCAATGTCATAAAGCCCAAAGCGAAAAATGTCACAAAGCCCAAAGCATGTCATATTTTTATTTAAAATTTAAAGAAAAAATGGTCACAACAGCCAACTAGAATGTCATAACACCCAGAGGGGAAAAAATTGGGCGTTATGGCATTCCATTTAGGCATTACCAAATCGAAGTTAAATGCCATATCGCCCAAATTAAAGCATTGGGTGTTATGACATTCGAGTTGACTGTAGTGACCATTTTTTTTTTTTAAATTTGGGCGTTATGACATGCTTTGGGCTTTGTGACATTTTTCAATTTGGGTTTTATGACGTTCAGCGTAACGATATGACACAGGCCATAAAACTTTTGATAGAATCTTGCAAAATCGGACTTATTTCCATTTGAAAATGAGGTAAAGCCAATGGTTTTTCACCATATGTCCAAAGCAAAGTTATAGGACCCCAATCCGCAAAAATTTTACAACAAGAAATTATACACAACTTTTTGGGCGTTCCATTGCTTTGTGCTTTATGACATTGGGCGATATGACACCACGCCAAAACGAAATTTTACAAAACTGAAATGCAAAATCGCCCAATTTTTTTTTGGTTATGGAATTCGTATAGAAATTCCATTCGTTTTTTTTTTTTTTTTGTGATCTTGCGGATAGCCAAATTTCGTTTATGTGTGTGGGAAATTTTTATATGAAAAATCATCCAAATATTTTGGGAAATTACACTTTTTGCTTTTAGGAGATTTTTAGTTTTTCTTGGGTAATTTTTCGTTCCTGTACGCATTGTTTTTATAATTTTTAAGCATAAATCATCGAATTAAAATCTTAAAAAAATAAAATGGAAAATGGATCTTGAAAATTCTGCTCATTTCGTACAAGGCAACTTATCGTAATAATTAACATTTAGCTAAAATTAAATTTTTTAAATTTTTTCTGCGTGTAACATATGTATTAAGGGCTTTTAATTTCAAATCTGGAAATTATCAAATTTTTTAAAAAAATCGCGCGTTTACACATTTTGAAAACATAAATTGAAAAAAAAAGGCAATTTTAGGTAAAAGTTAATTGCTCCAACTTATCTCCTGGCGATGGGAACCAAACAAACTTCTTGTTTTGAGAAAAAGTAACATAATACGAAATGTTTTTACAGATTTTTAGGCATGATTCATAGAATTAAAATTTTCCCAAAATAAAAATGGATAAATGAAAACAATTAAATAATATAAAAAATTCTTAAAGTATCTGCAATAACTTCAATTGTCGACGAACTAGTTTATTGCAGAATCGATGCTCAAAGATCTCATTTAAAGATCCATTTGTCAACATAGAAAACTCATTTGTGCCGTCTGTTTGGCGGCTATGACTGGTTTTATTCTACGTTATGTAAATTTTTGTAGTTTGCACTTAGTTTTTTAAAGGAATTTATTTCGTTGAAATTAGAACCAACAAAATAGTTGACGTCATAATAATATATACAATTAAATAATTTTAATATTTAAATATCTACTGCCAAAACTTGTCATGTTATGGTTTTTATCTTCAACTGTTTATTGAAATCTTTTTTATTTATTTAGCGTTTCGGTAGTTTGTTGTGGCTTTTGTTATAATTGAGTTGTTGTTGTTTTCACTGTTTTTATTGTATGATATCTGAACTTTAAACTGCCATATTTGATGGATAAATTAATTGATTTTGACGCCTGTTACAAAGAATATATCATGCTGTTTATTTAACTCAACAGTTATTTAACAAAATAAGCTGACCAGCTGTAGTTTTTGGGCAATATGAGCAGACAATCTGATACTTATTGCAATATAACAATTATTAGAGCTGGGTTGGTTGGAATTAATTTCTTGGAATTAGGAATTGGTAACGGGTCTTTGGTGGTGGCCGTGGCGGAGTGGGTAGAGTGTGTGGTCCATACGTCAGAGAACCCTTATTCGAATCCCACCTGACACAGAAGGTTTTTTCAATTAAGGTGGGACAAGACATTCGCGGCAGAGAAAACAGACCTTTTTTTAAAAATTTATAACTCAGTCAAAAAGAAACATTTTTCCAAATTTTTTTTTATTATTGTAGAGAATTGAACAAATTACAAGAAAAAAATTCAAAAAAATATATTTTTCTCCAACATGGTTTTATAGAGCTCCAAACTGCCGGCAGAGAAAAAAACGGGGCCTCGTAGTTGCAGCGCTATGAGTTGCAAAAATCGTCCGATCTGGAAAAATTTTAAATTTTAACAAAATTGGTTATCGTATGACACGGGTTTTTTTTTTAATTTTTTTTCAATTTTTGGTGATGTTCCAAATTTAAAATTGTGTTTTTTCGAAAAAAATATTGACTTTAAAAATTTATAAAAAATCGAAAAAAATTTAAAAAAAAGCTCGTGTCATACGATAGCGAATCAAGTTTAAAAAAATACAAAAAAAAAAAAAATTTCGTGAAAAAATGAACCCGCTAGTGCCGCAACCAGTACGCAAATTTCAAGCGCTTCAAAATTTTGTGCGCAGCAGAGCAGTAAAGCTTGCGATTGATTAGTTTGATACGATGCTTGCTTTGCTTGGTATTTTCAAGTTCAAACCAAGTGAATTTTGAATTGACCAAGTGAATGAATGAATGAACCAAGTGAATTACTTGATGCAGGTCTCTGATGCGTAAGACACTAACAACAAAAAAAAACTTTCTAAACGTGTTTGAAATCTTTGAGATCGATCTTTCACTTATGTTGAGTAATTTGTCATGAGCTTGATCTAATTTTTATGCATACAATTCTGAGTCTGAGTCAGCGCTGGGAGTTGCAAAAATTGTCCGATCTGAAAAAAAAATTACTTTTTTAAATCTTAACAAAATTGGTTGTCGTATGACACGAGCTTGAGCTTTTTTTTTAAATTTTTTCAAATTTTTGGTGATGTTCCAAATTTGAAAGTGTGTTTTTTCGAAAAAAATATTGGCCCTTAGTAATAGAAACGTAAAAACTCACTTCTAAACTCAAACTTAGTTAGGTGATTCTAAGCTACTTTTAAGATTTCGTAGTAATAAAACAAATCTTACAAAAGTCGACTTCAGTGCTTCTACTGTGAACTGATCTTAAATTTTGTGTCTGAACGTACCCTTTGTTTGGTTTGCTTAACAGCTGATTTTATTATTTGCTTATTTTTTAAACACAAAGCAAAATACATGGAAGCCGCTATAAAAGTAAATTTCTTCTTTTGTCTGCTTATGCTATTGTTTGTTTACTTTATTGCTTATTTATTTAATTGCTTATTTATATAATATAGTATATCTACCTGTATTTTTTTTTTTAATTTTACATCATTGTAGAATAAAGCGTTTAATCGGATTTTGTAGTTTTTCTTTGCACTTGTGCTTCTGGCATCATTTATTATTTCTAGATCCCGAAATATTTCATCGTCCATATTCACTACAATTGTTTCAAATGTCAATTTAAAATTGACTTAGATTCAGGCGAGCCACAACTAGATGTTTTCTAACTTAGAAGTGACTTTTTTGTTATTATTACTACCGATTGAAAGCTAAAGTCGAGTTTAA
Source organism: Coremacera marginata (assembly GCA_914767935.1). Taxonomy (NCBI): domain Eukaryota; kingdom Metazoa; phylum Arthropoda; class Insecta; order Diptera; family Sciomyzidae; genus Coremacera; species Coremacera marginata. The sequence continues at coordinate 53,271,176 of OU612047.1, forward strand.
GAAAGATTCGACTTAGAATTTCTTTATTACTAAGGGCCATTGACTTTAAAAATTCATAAAAAAATTAAAAAAAAGGCTCGTGTCACACGATAGCGAATCAAGTTTAAAAAAATACAAAAAAAAAAAATTTCGTCAAAAAATTAACCCGCTAGTGCCGCAACCAGTACGAAAAGCATGGTTTCGAGATAAACGCGAAAAAAGTTTGTGAACAAAGAAAAAAAAGGCTACCTGCCATGTCTGCTTCGTACTGTATGCCTTCGTTATCTTGTGTTGTGCTATTTCTTATAGTTTTTTGCAATCGTTTAGCAATTCGGGCTTCTTTGGAAGCTTCATATGCCTTCACTCTGGCGCATTTCAAACGAATTGCATCATTTCCTTTGGAAAAATTCAATCCTGTAGCTCCTATGGTGATACCAAGTAGTTGAAACATTTGCAAATAACTATACTATAAGGTATGAAATAACAACCACCAAAAGCCAGGTAGCAAGTAAAACAAGTATATACCAGCTGCCGTATGTAGGTAGCGCAAAAATTAAAAATGCGCTCTCACTAATCCGGCTGTAACTTTTGAATCCGTAAGAATTTTTCCATGAAATGTTTTTCTTAGAATCTTAAGAATATTTACTAAAATACAAAATTATTAAAAAAAAGTCGATTTCAAAAAACGGCCAATGTCGACATGACAAATTAAATTAATTTTTCTGTTCGGCCGTCAACTCCCTGCAGACAATGGCAAACCTCGGAGAGTAAAAACTGCCGTGAAAAGTTTCTTGAAAACATAAGCCGTTCGGAGTTGGCTAAAACTTGTAGGCCCAGTTCTCGATCAGTTGTATTCAAACATTTCACAAACACACGCACAACACAACTGATCATAAGAAACTTGGTCAAAGTCCTTTCAAGGGCTGAAATGGCCATTTCGTTTTTTTTTTTTAATTGGTCATCTCAATTCCTCAGGAATGGAATTGGAAAAAATAGTCAATTCCATTACAGGAACTGTAATTGGTAAGGTAAAAAGGAAATGAACATCTCAATTCCTCAGGAATCGAATTAGAAAAAATTGTTTATTCCGTTACAGGTATTGTAATTGAAGGTTGGAACTTCAATAACTTTTTCATTAACTCAAAACACCTTTAGTATTAATTGTTAGACTTTATTTCATTACGATAATACATTTATTTGTAAATATTTTCAAAATAAAATAAATTTTATCGTATGTAAAAATGATCTAAAATTTTTTGTAAACTTTATAGTTTTGCTAAAAATCAGGTATTTAAGACGATTTTAAAGCCCCATACATAACGAATTTTTTGTATATTATATTATTAATTTTAAATGTTTTTTCTAAAAAGTATTTTTCCTCTTTGGAATTTTCAATACAATTTAATAAAATGTAAATAGTTTCATGAATTTTAAAGTTTTTTAAAAAATTATGAAAGTTGTGTGTAATTTTTTTTAACATGAAGAAGAAATTCATTGAAAATTAGCATTTCCAACATGACCATAACAGTTTGCTTTGGGTTATCAACAAAAATTATCAATAATATCAATACGACTTATAATCAATAATAAAAACGAATATTATCAACTCATATTATCAACGAATAGTTGCTTTATAGCATGCCAAAACAATTCCATTTGTCACAACAGTCCCCCGACATCAAACCTGTACAGCATTTGTGGGATGAATTAGAATGACGCATACGTTAAAAAACATTTAGCAACAAACAGGAACTGAAAGATGCTTTGGAGCGTAAGTAGAACCAAATAATGGCTGAAACAAAAAAAAAAACTCGTATTTTTCATGAACAATCAATAAATGGCAGTAGTAGAAGCAGAAAGAGGTCCAGCTAAATACTTAATAAGCAACACTGTAAATATTTATTCAAACTAAATTTAAGTACATTTTCTTCTAGAGTCATCTATACTCTAGAGAAAACCTATACTTTTCTGTGCTGTGAAATAGATTTTTTGTGTTTTATGTAATACTGAAATATTTTATTTTGCATTTGAACTACGGATTAAATATTTGTACTCTTATGTATTTTTTTTTTTGTATATTCACTTTTTCCAAAAAAAGCCAAATTTTCATTTGCACGCGGTATTTGTGAGGGGTATGTATAGTTTTCTGTGTGACTGTGCATAAAAAAAAGAATGTTTTTTGTACTTTTGAGACCATTTGTGTTAATAAAAACAACAAAAAAAAAACGTATCAACACAAAATTTATATTTTATGTAAATATTTAATTTTAAGCATTTTTTCAAAAAAAAAATTTTTGTAGGACGAGGTAGGAAAAGTTATCTGCAGTTCCTGGTTATATTGAATCTATACTAGTAGATTAAAAAATAGTACATCATTTTATAGGATTTGTTTTTTTCCCCATCGAAATTTGTCGATTTATAAAATTTTTCATTTGATAATATTATATATTAAAATCGCTAAAATCGATATTAAATTTTATATTTTCTAAAATTTTGAATTCTGTTTACTTATCCAAATATTTTTTTTTATAATAAAAACTTTCCTTGGCTCAGTTTAATCAAAACACAAATTTTTGGCTGCATGTTTAAGGGGTTTAAGGGGAGGTTCTAGTAGAAATCGGCGGAAAATTTTTGTTTTTGTTTGTTTACTTTATTTTCATCATTAGGATCTTGAAAATATGTAGTAAAAATTATATTTCCCTATCTAATTTATTTTACGAGTCATAGCGTATTAGACGCGTCGGCCGAAAAACATGTATAAATGAGCGCTCGGAGCGGCTTCGAGGGACGGGCATTTTTGACTACCTAAGCGGTGTACACTTAGTAAGTTTGTGACTGTCTCTACAAATTTCTGTATTTTGTGCTCATATACCTGCACAAATACATTCTTCTCTATTATGTGCTCGTATACCTGAATACCCTCAGTCGGATTAGCGTTGTATACACCTCTTTTTGCCGTAACGTATTTCAGTTGTGTTTCGAACGTGGCAACTAAGCAGGGTTCCAAAAATGCCAAACACGTGAAAATCAGTGGGAAATTGTCAGCCAGCTCAGCCTCGAGAGAAGAAATTCCCCGATAAAATAGAAGCGGAAACTGAGTATGCTATTATTTTAGCGAACAAAATTAAAGACATGAATTACGACGACGTCGAAATTGATGGTGACCATAATGACGTGATTATAATTTTTCTGACTGTTTTCCAATTTTTATCCCAGTACTTAAAATGTGAAACTGTAATAGTGATGTTCCGTTTTCTCGTTCGAGTATCCGTGAATTTGGTTTTAATTTAGTTATCAAGTGTGATTGCAAAAAACAACAACGTGTTTCTTCGAGCCTTTTAGGAAATGATGCATACGAAATAAATCGTCGTTTGATGTTTGTCATGCGGGTTCTGGGACTCAGATTACGGTCGATCAATACTTTTTGTTCCCTAATGGAACTGTCTGCAAGCTTTGCAAATGGAACGTATTATTTGCATACTATTTGCGTACTATGCATTTATTCCTAATCTGCTCGAGGCATTTGAAATTATGCAACGTAAAGCCATTGCTGATGAAAGACAGAAGAACGTGGAGGAGGGAAATGAAGAAACACATTTGAGCGTGTCGGGCGACGGTTCGTGGAAAAAACGTAGCTTTTCGTCGTTTTTTGGAATTGCAACGCTGATCGGAAAATATACGCACAAAGTGTTGGATTTTGTTGTAAAGTCGTCATTCTGCCAAAACTGTAGCAACTGAGCCAGCAAAAAAGGAACTAATGAGTACGATATGTGCTATCAAACTCATGAAGAACATTGCAGCATAAATCACACTTAAAGTTTTGAAAACATGATGGAAATGTTTTGTCGATCAGAATCGCACAGCGCGAAATATGCTACATATATCAGCGACGGTATCACAAAAACTTTCCAAGCTCTCGTCAACTGTGACTCTTACGACGACCTTATTGTTCAGAAGAAGGAATCTATAGGTCACGTCTAGAAGCGAAAGGGCACAAGATTGCGCGCAGTCAAGAAACAACATGAAGGAATTGGAGGTAAAGGCTTTCGACCTGGTAAGTCCACCATAGACCAGATTTTCACGCTACGACAAATCCTGGAGAAAACCCACGAAAATCAAATTGACACACACCATCTTTTTGTCGATTTTAAAGCTGCGTTCGATAGCCCGAGAAGGGATTGCCTATATGCAACAATGTCTGAGTCCGGTATACCTGCAAAGTTGACTAGACTTTGCAGGATGACGTTGAGCAACACACGCTGCTCCGTCAAGGTAGGAAATAGCCTCTCCGAAACCTTCAAACCGAAAGAGGTTTTAGGCAAGGCGATCCACTGTCTTGCGATCTCTTTAACATCATCATGGAGGGGATCGTACGAAAGGCCGGTGTGCATCGTAATGGCACCATTTTCTATAAAGGTGTCCAGCTCCTTGCGTACGCTGAAGATATTGATATTGTCGGCAGAACCAGGAGAGATGTTACCGCTGCTTTCGCCGCTATCGAAAAGGAATCAGCCAAAGTGGGTTTGACGATAAATGAGGGTAAAACAAAGTATATGCTGTCTACAAACAAGGGAGCGCGGCGTTTAAGCCCCCGCGTTTCCTCCGGCAGCTATAACTTTGTAAGTAGTCAAGGTGTTTGTATACCTTGGCACCGCCAATAATTCCAACAACGAAATCAGCCTGGAGATAAAGCGAAGCACAATAATTGCTAATAGGTGCTACTACGGGCTCAGTAAGCAAGTAAGTTCTAGAGCCCTTGACGTAGTTCGGCGTATAACTGTGCAGCGACTACGCTGGCTGGGTCATGTCCATCGTATGGAGGACGAAGCTCCAGCGAAAAAAGTGCTCGAGGCGAGGGTCGCTGGTCAACGACGACGAGGGAGACCATGCTTTCGATGGATGGACCAGGCTGAGGAAGCCCTAACCGCACTTGGTGTATCCGATTGGAGAAGGCGCGCGTAAAGCAGAGGCGCCTAGCGAGAGCTGATGAGGTCGGTCGAAACCCGGACACGGGTTGTTACGGCCACCTAAGTAAGTCAGTAAGTAAGTAAGGTAAAGAAAGGCACAGGAAAATTGACAGACAAATTTATAAAAGATTTGACTTTTTACTATGGACTTGCTATTAGACGACACCCTGATGCAGCCGAAGAGATGAAAAAAATCTCTGTGGGCAACGTTCGATCACAAATGTTTCACGGATGAAGAGCCGAAACATGAAAACTGCCCACCAGGTGAAAACGGTTGGTGTAAGTGGCGTGTTGCAGAAGCCAAGAATGAACTCACCGATATCCAAGTGATAATTTACTGCAAAGATGCACAGGTAGAAACACGCAAAACGACAATGAATCTTTTAACTCTTGCCTGTGGAAACTGGTCCACAAACACCTTCATTGTGGGGAACAAACTTTCAGAATAGCAGCATATATATCTTCTGGCATCTTTAATGAAGGCTATTCATCCATATTAAAAACTATGCAGACATTAGGAATTGCCATCGAGACAAACTGCGTAAATTTTGCTGCGAAGACTGACGACCGGCCGCGGCGTGTAAAGTCAGCGGAGGAGAAACTCTTGGAGTTTGCAAAAAAAACCAGAATTTGCAAAAAAACTGGACGCCCTGGTGCAGCAAAACATGCTCTTTGAGGATGAGGAAGGGGCCCTGTATGGTGCTGAAATAGCTGATTAGATGTAAGTGTCAAGAAACAAACATTAGTTACGACTTTTTCTTTGTCAAACTTTAAACGCGTTTATCTCGAAACACCTTTTTTCCGCGCTGTACACGGTTTCGCTTCAATGACTTGTCCGATTTCGATGTTTGACGGCTCAAATGAAAGCTTATTCAATTTAGGGGGCCTTCAGGAAGTGTTTTTTCCAAAAACATTTATTATCATTACTTTTTTAAAGTTAAAGCAAAAGAAATAAGGAGTAAAATCAGGGTTTTTTCAAAAGGCCTCCATTTTTTTAAAAAAGGGTTTTATTTAAATCTTAAATCTACAAAGCCCCCAAATTTCATCTAGGTAAATAATTTTTTTTTTGTTTTTTTCGTTTCAGATCACTTGGCAGGGCTGCAGAGTACAGTAGACAGCGTACATCGGCTATCGCCGCGCACGGCTTTGATCAGCGAGACCTTCAGCCGCCATTTTGAATTATTTTTCATCGAAAAAATTGTATAATGTTCTTGAAATATCCACTAATAAATGCCACATAAGCTTTTTTCAAAGAAAAAGTCCTGCAATTCCGTTACGTTTCTTTTACAACATCGCCTTAAGAGAACTCTGGCACTTTTTGTTTAAGAGAACCCAAAACGAATTGAACAAAACATGATTTTTTTTTAAATATCTCAACTTTCAAGTGTATGTATTTCATATATTTTGTTTTTGTGTTATCTATGCCATTAACTATCGATTGAAACCAAAATTGTTAGGTTTCGAGTCATGCAAAATGTTGATTTTTGTCCAAGGGCCAAAGCAGTGTACGGCCACTTGACTGATGATGTTTTCAAAAACTAACCAAAATTAATTGTAAAGGATCAAATTAAATAAAAATACCTCATATATGGAAATCGGTTTTTTTTTTAAAGTTATTCAATATTCACACACTGACATAAAAGATGTCGAACCCTCTACTCTCAACTTCTTCATATTTCCAGGACGCGTAACCAACATGATTGCCGTGCAGACAAACGTTCGTGACCATCTACTGAACTCTACTCTGTTTATCGAGTTTTCCGCCTTCTTGTTAAGGAGTAGAAAATATTTGCTAAATTAAAGTTAACCTATGGTCACCCTAAATTCCTCACTTAATTGGTAACAACAAATTGACAGTTATTTTATTCAAAAAACGAGCTTGTGATTGAGAATCACAACAAATTCGTTGAATTCGAAATTTCTTGATATTAAGACCAAAAAAAAAAATAGAAACACTAAACCGGCTTTTTTGTTCACCGGATTTGAAGTCGCTGGTTAGCGCTTGAGCACAACAGCTGACGGCTACAACAGCAGAGTCGAATAAGCAGCAGCAGATTATCAGCAAGCGATGATCAGCACAAGCTTTGAGCGTTAGTAGCCGGCAGATAAAAAAAACATTCGTTTCAAAATAAAATTTCGTGTCATACTTAGAATGGTTTTAGATTTAATTGTGAGCTCAAAGTGTTAACAACTCGTAAATAAAACACAACAATCAGCACAAAACATCTACAATAATAAAAACAGAAGTGATAAAGTTTGTAACTTAAGAAGTGTAAAACAGAAGTTAAAAAAAAAATATAAGATAAACTATAATTAAAGGTCGCTGAACTACAAGAAAAGAAAACAAAATTAATTTTGAACAAACGCAAAAAAGTGGACATTAAAAAAAAACGAGCAGCTTAAAAAACATTTGTTCGAGTAAAATTTACAAAAAGAGTCAACAAATGCATATCCTAAAAACATTACTCTCGATCTTGAGTTGCATGTTCCTGTCCACTCTAGTTCCGCCGGTGCAGAGCTACGCCATTGGTCAGCAAAAATACGGCAGCATAAAAAAGTTTCCCTATCAAGTGATGCTCATCGGTAAACAGCTATGGCGCAGGCGTGTTCTTTGTGGTGGCACCCTCCTAGACAATCGCTGGATACTCACCGCGGGTCATTGTATAATGGGTGTCACGCACTTTGATGTCTATCTAGGTTCACGCTCCATCGATGACATTCTTGAGCCGAGTCGCCTGGTGATGCGTACCAATAAGTTTATCGTGCACGAACACTTCAGTCCGATAACTGCGGCCAACGATATAGCGCTGGTTAAGCTGCCCGCAGAGGTGACCTTTAATGAACGTATACAACCCGCAACTCTGCCATATAAGTTCATAAATGAACAATTTACTGGCTATAAGGTGGTGGCTACTGGCTGGGGTGCAGCTGGCGAGACAAGCAGTTCAGACCCCATGCAATACACTGAATTGCGTGTTATTTCGAATGCCGAGTGCTTCGAGGAGTATGATGTGGTGACTAAGGGCGTCATCTGTGCCAAGGGTCTTAAACACGAGACCGTCTGCTCTGGTGACTCTGGTGGCCCACTGGTGCTCAAGGGCACTCAGTTAGTAATTGGTATTACGAGTTTTGGCCCTGCCGATGGCTGTGAGACCAATATTCCTGGCGGTTTCACTAGAGTAACGTACTATATGGATTGGATAATGCGCAACATAGGTACAGAACGACCTCAGGAAAGTTATGTGAAGCATATTGGTATGGATCGGGACAATATTGTTTAGATATGCTCGATATTTGGGCGGGTGTTAAGCGGGGTAGTTTAAATGATTTTTTGACTGATTCATAGCTTTATTAGTGAAGTGTTTATATCAATAAGCAAAATATTAAAAGTTCATATACATAATTTATTAATAGTTATAAGACTAAGATTGAGTATTAAGTCGGTAGAAGATAACTAAGATTATTGTATATCAGTGATTCTATGTCAAACCGAACGCTTTTCGAAACTCACATATTTGTACATTTTTTTGTGGGAAATTACAAAAAAAAAAAGTTTGCCAATCGGACATGTAGTAAAGCAACTATATCTTCAAAACCGCTAGTTCTACAAATAATTTTTTCACATTTTTTAAAGATCTTTTGTCTTCTTTGTGGTGTACTGTTTCACCAACACCTTTATGAAATATTTAAATTTTTTTGGCGTTTTGATAACATTGTCATAACTATTTTAAACGAATTTTTCAAAAACTGCCTACACAATTTTACATACAAAAAAACTTTAATTTTTAATTAAAAATGGAATTTTTAGTATTTTTTTTTTTTTGTATTCCTTTTGGTATTTTAAAAATTTTTCAGCTAGTATTATAACTCAAACAGCTTTTTTTTATCAAGAAATAAATTTTAAGTGCAGGGGAAAGCTGTCGGAGGTACAGGGTTGTCAATATTCGAAACGCCCATCTGGCAATACTGTAACTTTCCGCAGTAATGCCAAATCGACTAATGACATACCGCGTTTGAAGCGTCATTCCAAGCAAATGTTTACAATGGAACAGTACACGCCACGCAAACGCTCTAAAATTGTTGAAATTTACATTCAACAAAACAAGTCAATAGTGAAAACTCAACGTGCTTTCAAAAAAATAAATAAAGTGAAAAGTGCGCCTTCTAAGAAAACAATTTATCGTTTGTATGAAACTGAAAATCCACAAGAGATTCAAGAGGTACCTCTTCACGATGCAAAAGTCACTGTTTGGTGCGGCGTTTGTGCTAAAATGCTCATTGGGCTGTTCTTTTTCGAAGATGATAATGGCCACAGAGTTACTGTCAATCAGGAGCGTTATCGCGATATGATAAACAATTTTTTCATGCCAATCGTTCGTCGAAAGCGTATCAGGCACTACTGGTTTCAACAAGACGGCGCGCCACCACACACAAGCCGCACTACAATCGATTTTTTGAAGCAATTGTTCCCTGGCCGTTTGATGTCAAAAAATGGTGATTTCGATTGGCCGCCAAGATCACCAGATTTAACGCCTCCAGACTTCTTTTTGTGGGTTATTTGAAATCAAAGGTTTACGTCAACAAGCCAAAGACCCTAGAAGAGCTGAAAACCAACATCCGTCAAGAAATAACCGCCATTCCCATCGAAATGTTGAAGAAAACCATGGAAAATGCTGCAAAACGGGCACAATATGTCGTAGAGGCCAATGGCGACCATTTACGAGATATCATATTCAAGAAATGATGTATGCAAATCTACTTGAACCCAATTAAATGATATTCATGACGAACAGACAAAAAAATTGTGGTTTCTTTGATTTATTTGAAAATAAAATGGGCGCTTCGAATATGGACAATCCTGTATATATTACTAGCTGAATAGTTATAAAATATCGTAAAAAGTACAAAAAATTTCAAAGTATTTTGTATGAATGCCTCAATACGACAAAAAATAGCTAAAATTGCTGACACCATTGACACCATTGATAAAATTGTACACCACATAGAAGTTTAATTGAAGATCTTTAAAATATGGCCTTAACAATTTTTTGTAGGACTAACGGTTTTGAAGATATAGTTATTTTACTACAAGTCCGAATGACAAATTTTGATTTTTTTCTTATATTTTCACTGTGTATAACTAAAAAAAAAAAAAAAAAATTCAGATATTTCTATTTTTTTAAGTACTGTCGACGTGCAAAATTTGGAAAAAGAATTGGAATTGTCAAAAAACCGTAATTATAAAATATACACTAATTTCTTGTATAAAGTTTAAATGTTACTCTTTACTATTATCTAAATAATTAATAATAGTTAATGAAATTATGTGATATTTTTAGTAAATCAGTTATTTATTTGTTAATATAAATAAAATATATCTATTTAAAGTAAAAAAATATGTAATGAGTTTTAAAGTTATTTGATTATTTTATATGCATAAGTAAAAGAAAACAAAAAACCAAGATACGTATTAAGAATACTTTAAAATATGCAATATTGTATTAGGTATTCGAAAATGTTCGGTTACAAATTTTACCAAAAATTAAACACTTTTTTTTATATTTGAATCGAGCTTTATTAAACCAATTATGTGCCGATTTGATCGATAATCTTTTGCCATTTTTGTGCTAAAACCATTATGCCATTTGTGTATAACTTAGGTTTTCTGAGCGATAAGCTGATCCAAGTGCGTTTTGTAGGTCTCCACAGAATTTAAATTTACACCATTAGAAGAGCTCTGCAGATATCAAAACAAATAATAAATTGAAGGTGCAAAAGGTCCGGGCTATATAGTGGATGTGTTAAAACTCCTCAGCGAATCTTTCTCATTTTCTGCCGGGTGATAACAACACACAACACCTTTTCTGCTGATCAATTCTGGCAGTTTTAATCGAATTGCTTGCTCCAATCTCGTTAATTGTTGACAGTAAAGAACTGAATTAATCTGAATTAAACTGAATTTAAATAATGAACTTTCAATCCTATCAGACGCACAGCATTTTTTGGTGTCAATCCAGGCTTTGCCACCGTTTGTGAAGCTTTACCTTGCTTCGTCCATGATTTTTTTCGCACATTATTGTCGTACATGATCCACTTTTCATCGCCCATAATCATTGGCCTCAGAAATGTTTCGATTTCGTTCTGTTTAAGCAGAGATTCGCAAATCGATATTCGGTCAGTTAAATTTTTCACTGTTAATTCATGTGTCACCCAAACATCGAGCTTCTTGGTGTATCCAGCTTTCTTCTAATGGTTAATAAGTATTTGGTGATGAATACCTAGTTCCCTAGCAACGTTCAAGCTGCTTATGTGCCGGTCTTGCTTAATTTTTTCCATGATTTAATCGTCTTTTTCAGTTATTGGTCGACTAGAGCGAGCTGCATCTTTTACATTCAAATTATCAGAACGAAAACAAGCAAACCACTTCGCTGCTGTTTTTCTAGTTAAAGCATCGTCTTCGTAAACTTCACAAATTTTTTTCAAGAGCCTGTGACGCATTCTTACCTTTTCTATAATAGAAAAGCAAAATATGATGATAATGTTCCGAATTTTCACTAATTTTTAAACTTAGATAACTTTTCATAGAACAATGCTATTTTAAAAATGGCAGCATTCAGCGGAGTCAACTGTTGGCAACAGTTGCATAAAACTTCGCTGAATATTACAATTATGGAAGCGCTCACTAAAACTGATGAGTTAGCGGACGCCATTAACAACATTTGACTTCGCTGAATGCGGCCAATCTCTTCTAGTTAACAAAATAAAGCTTAAAATGTTACCTTTCAAACAAGCTATAGCATTGCCAGGTGCAATTTTACCAGAGATATTACATTTTAAAGCCATCAAGCGATAATTTGTAACCGAATTTTTTCGAATACCCAATAAAAAAAAGGGGAAAAAACAAAACAAAAAAAAAAAAACATATAAACACAAAATATAAGAATTTGAAAAATGTTCGAATATGAATTTTTCTTTTTTGCCCTAACTAATAATTTCAGAATTCTTCAAATATTTACCATAAACAATACGTATTTTACATAAATAAAATATTTTTAATAAAATCCCACCCTACAATTTATGATGTTTTTTAACAGATTCAAGTTGTTTTCTTTAAAATAATTCTTAAATGTGCGTTTTTTTTTAAATAACAAAAAAGAAGATCCCCAGGGTTTACTGGGAAAGCCTGCACCGACGCAATCATCCACTTGGACTATGAAGACTCAAACGCACTCTCATCAAAAAGCTATGTATCTATTCTATCTTAAGATTTTGTAAAAGCGTTTGACAGAATTAGAGCGCACGGAACTTTGAAGTGTCTTAAATCGTAATGAATGGGGTCAAAAAACATAAACTTCTTTAAATTATTCTTAATGGCCTACTCAAGTTTTTTAAGCAAAAATAAAATTCGAACGATCGAAAGTATCGATCATATTTTCTTAACAAGTTAAATAAATTTGGTAGCAATTCTTAGTAATGCTGTCCACCGTTTTCAAACAGCCTTTTCGAGAAAAACGCGTTTAAAGTTTTAGAAGTAGTTTATTTAGGTATATATGAATTTTTTTAACTTGTATTTGAATTTAAAAATTTCGGCGCAAAAGAAATGAGGTTTGGTGACTGGTGCATTTTTTGGTACTTTCTTTTTATGTTTGATGGCACCAAACATGTCTTAGTTTAAAAACATACACTTGAGTGTATGAATACATTGAGGCAAGTACATTGTCTTCTCTTCGGACGATTGTGCTTATAACTAAAACAATTTTTATTTAATTGACTCAATACTTTCTGAAAATATTTTTAAGATGCTATACATTTGAAAAATTTAAGAAAAAAAATTTTAGTTTTGGTCGCCGAAAAACTTTAGTAGGCCCTTAAGCGGCCGAAAGTTTGTAGCCAGATTAAAGCTTAAACTTATCAAATACAGCATGGAATTCCTCAAGGATCTACACTTTCAGTATTTGGATTCAGAAATAAGCAGTATTTTGGATTTTACCGATTCTTATATTCTTTAGTGGCGGCCGTGGCGCAGTGGGTAGAGTGCGCCCATATGTCAGAGAACCCTGGTTCAATTCCCACCTGACACAGAAAGTTTTTTCAATTGAATTAATTCTTCTGTTCGGCCGTCACTTCTCTGCAGACAATGGCAAAACTCAGAGAGTAAAAACTGCCATGAAAAGCTTCTTGAGAACAATACCTTAGGATTTTGAAATACAATTTTGTGTTTCAAGGTTGAAAATTAAAAAAATTATGATTAAATATATTAGATTTTATTTTTTTAGTATAGCTTATTTTATAAACACCCTGTACAAAGGTGGATATTTCAGATACACACAAACTTCTGAACAATTTTCTTTTAGTAAGAATGAACAATCATCTTACTAAAATTTAAAATTTCGTCCTGATAGCTCGGTCAAATGTCATACAGTGGAACGGTGTAAATTTTGATGATTTTCATAAAATGTTCACCAAACATCTCAGTAAATAGAATTGAATGGCTCACCTGTTTAATAAGCATTCTCAAATACGTCAACTTTCCACTTATACCTTTGCCCCTCCCTTGAAAAAAATCTGCCAAACGTCCATGGTTTTAAGCCAGATGTAACATTTACTCAGAGAAATTCCTTGCAATTTCGATATGATAAACGCTTTAAATTCATTAAAAGCTTTTATAGTTTTTATTATTGTACTAGTTTTTATTGTGCATTTTAAATAGAATTTCTTGGTACGTTTAAGATTTTCATAAGAATTAATTTAGCTATCTTTGGTATAAATGATTTTTTTGTCACAAATGAAATATAAGCAAAAAGTACATTACTGCGTATAACTTTGTTTTCGCAAAAATTGGATTTGATTTAAATTAAACAAAAAAATAATTGATAAATCTTTTTTTAATTTGGATCTGATACAGTTTAATTGGAACAAGCCACGGCTGCAGCCTTCTTTTGGATAAGGCAATCGAGGGCTTTTGTGACGTCACTGAAGATACTGTCCACATCGCGTTCCGCATTAAGCTGAAAATATAAAACATATATATGCATCCGATTAGTTTAATATTTCTTTTAAGAATTTTTAATGCAACTAACCGTTAAAGTCTTTTCGGTGTATTGCGACAAGATAGCGTTTGTATTGCTTCTGAAGGTGGCAATGCGAGTTTTAAGGGTTTCCTCATTATCGTCGGCACGTTTTTCGGCCGAAGCAGCTGCTCGTGTCAAAATACGCGCTACGAGTGTTTCCTGTTGGGTTGATAAAAAAAAAAAAGCCTTAAAGATTTTTTATAGCGGAAAGAGGTATGATTTTAAAGATTATGTTTTTCAATACAGGCTATAAAAAAAGAAAAGATTTGAATCTGTTTAATTGCAATAGAGAGGTAAATTATTGATAATAATCTTAGGAAAATCAGGAAAATGTGTGGAATTAATTTTAAGAACATTTTAGCATCCCTGTAAAAAATGCGATTAAGAAGCTAACGCTTAAAAACGAGCTTTTACAGCAACACAAAGGAGGAGAATTTAAGTGGATAGAAGTGGATTTTTTACGACGCTTTGTAACTGACGCTTGTAATCTTTTCATTTTACTCGCGCATAATATAAATAATATCGTTAAAAAAGCGTTTCAAAAAAGTACAGAATTTAACCCTAGAATACTAAAATTCGTTCACTATACGCTATATTACTCGTTAAGAGTGAGTAAATTTTACGTAGGTTAAAATTCTGGGGTTAAGATTATGAAATAGGAATGAAACTTTTTTAGGAAATTTCAATTCCTGAGGAATTGCAATGTTCAATTAGAAATTTCTAAGGAATTAAGATGTTCAATTTCCAATTACAATTCCGTAATGGAAGTGACCATTTTTTCCAATTCAATTTCTGAGGAATTGAAAAATTCCATTACCAATTACAATTCCTGTAATGGAATTGACAATTTTTTTTCCAAATCCATTCCTGAGGAATTGAGATGTTCAATTATCAATTACAATTCCTGGAAAGGAATTAACCAATTCTTTCCAATTCTATTCCTGAGGAATTGAGATGACCAATTACCAATTCCTAATTCCAAAGAATTGGAATTGAAACGTAATGAATACTTTACGACCCAGCTCTGTTGAATATAAATAAGCCCACGACAGCTTGCGACTTGCAAACGGCACGAAGTCCCAAGTAATGGAAAAACTTAATGACTTCGGCAAAAAAGCTTAAAAACATTGAAATTGAAAGCAAGTATCCAACTAACGCAAGTATCCAAATAATTCAATGAGCTAGTGTGGGAATTGAACTACATTCAATGTAGTGTAGCTTAAGCGTACAAGGACTTTTTAGAGTTCAATGGACTCCGTGGTTGGCAGTTTTAGGGGGTAGCTGAATTCGAATTTCATGTCGGAATTTTAATCCTGAATTGGGGTACACATTACCGATCATGAGTGACACCAGGAGCTCGGAGTGGCGTCCATCTTGGTAGCAGGTCATATTCGGTATATCGATATGGAAAAAGCCTGCGAAGGTATAGCATTTGACCTAAAAACTTGTATGTACGGGGACAGTCTTACCCGTCAAATGGGGATGACCCTATCTATCCACTGCATTGAGACTAGAAATGGAGTGTTGAAAATGGATGTTCTAGAGGGTATAAAATGGTGCTATAAATGTTGGGCCTCCCTGGAGGTAGCCCGTCATGGTTTTAATTGTACCCTCAATCTGGCACGGCGGTCACTGAGGTCGGTGGTAAAATGGTGTAATTTGGGGAGTTCTCATACTGAGCACGGCAGTCCCTGAGAGCTTGGTCAATACTCTATCTGGGTATATGAGATTTTCGGATCAGCCCGGACTGCCAGAATAAAAGTGACATAAACAGGTCTTCCTGTTCTGGAGGTACCAATCAGGTGTAATTGTTTCACATAACTGAGCCGACAGTTTGTCATCAATTAAAATGGCCTTTACAGTGCTTATTGAGCACAGCCAGATGCAAATATTCACTCCTTCATAATTGCATGAGTGGATTTTTGGTCTCTTTTGCGGGGATGTTGTGGTCCCTCATTGACGGGATCGAGATGCCCAGATGACTGTCGTGAGCTGGCCCTTCGGGGAGGCCCGTAATGGTTGTGGTTGTGTGAATGCTCCACAGGTCTAGATTGACCGGCGGGGTCGAGCAGTGGTACGACCGGGCTGGCATATCTGTCTTAATATGCAAGAGATTGGGTAGGTCTCTTCTTCACTAGTAGATGGAATGAAGGTACATCACTACTCGAATCTAAACTGGTTCTGCTATTACGGACAGTATGTAATTATTGCATAATGCTCCTAATCAGCAGGGCACGGGGTGATGCTCTGTGTTTGTGAAACAGCTTCCATGTTCGTGTTGCTCCACCGAATGCCTCGTATGCTTTACGAGTTAAAGCATAAACGGGTCCGTGTTGTAGAACACATAAGTTCTGGTTGTCTGTTTCATGAACTATTACCCTAGGTCTGGAGACCCGAGTAATTAGCCTTTCGGAAGGAGTACTCGTAAAACCAGATTCGTTGTTGTCACTCATGATCGATGTGTACCGGATTTAATACGCTTAAACTTTTCCTACACAAGCTCTTTAAATTATTTGGATACTTGCTTTAATTAGATACTACAATTAATTGGACACTTGCAAGCTTACAAGCTTTTGCCGATCGTTTCAAGCCTTTCAACTTTCGGATCCGACAAAGTAAGTCACAACAAGTCAGTGAATTTCTTTAAAAACTATCTTAGATCTACTCAAATACTACTTCAGCTACTACTTGGTACTTAAAAAGGTACTCAAAAGCTTAACTTTGCAGCTACCTATAAAATATTTCTTTTCAAATAATATTCATACTTACATCCGCACAATCGAAGAAAATAATTAAATCCGCTGGAGCAATCTTTTTCTCAAAGGCCACACCCTGATCCTTCTCACGTGGATAGCTAAAAAGTGATAAATTAGTTTTATGAAAAGAAAATTTAAATATTAGCCAATGTCCTTTACATACCCATCAATTAGGAAACCTTTAGAATCGCCCAGTTTTAAGCGTATGGCTTGTTCTAAAAGGCACAGAACAGCTTCGTTGGAGACCAATTTTCCCTCTTTCATAATGGCTGCCAGTTCACGACCCTTGTCGGAGCCGGAGGCGACCTAAAATTCGTTAAAGTTAAGACTAAAGTTGATGAAAAATATTTAATTGGGCTTAGATTTTCATCACTCACCTCAGCTCTCAGTAGATCACCGCTGCTTAAATGGGTGAAACCGTATTTCTCAACAATTTTGGCACATTGTGTACCTTTACCACAGCCAGGACCACCCAAGACCCAAACAATTGGTACGCCAACCTGTAAAAAAGAAAACAATTTTTAAGAATATAATGTCAGTCATATGGGACATTCAAAGCCAAATCGAACACTTGGTGTCTATTAGAATCAAAGTGAATGTATTACACTTAAAAAAAAAAAATAATAACTTTATTTATGATTTAGTTTACCACTATTGATTACTATTGATGACTACATTGATGAAAGTTTGCCTAGGACAGTTAATGATGAATTAAAAAATGATGAATTCCAAATGTATCAAAATTCCTATGTAAAGCCTGGTTTTCACTATGTCAGTTTTATGACAACATAAAATTTAATAAATTAAAATATCACCTACATAAAATTATTCTATATTTTTTGAATAGCTCTGGCATTTTCCATATGATTGACAGCAATTGATCATTGAAATTGACAATAGTGAAAACAAAGGCATTCCAGCTTTTATTATTTTGATTTTGGAAAATTCCTAAAATTTTCACAAAATTTTGGTCCGTGCAAAGCCTAAATCAAAATATGACATTTTTGAAAACGATTTCTAAGCTGAAAAATATTTTTTCAAAATTTCTTTTAAAATGGAAATATGAATGTTTTTTTTCAACTTTAGTATTTAATTTGAAATTGGAAACTATTTTCATGAGAAGAAAATTAAAGGGAAAAAAACAAGAGGCTTAACCTTCGTACAAACCCCAGTGTTTAAAATCTTTGAAAAAATTTAAATATTAATTATTTTGTCTCAAATAAATCATCAGAGATCATCTTTAGATAGTACTTTAAGCTGTAGAATAGTTTGAGTTGAAAAAAAAAATAAAGATCAGCGTTCATTAAAAATTTCAGAAAACTGGAAAACTTGAAAAAATGTTTTTTTTCCTTACTCGTTTTACATTACGAGTTTCGATTTCGAAGATTTAGATATCGAAAATCGACGACAAAAAGCGTGGGGTATGTACGTACTCCACGAGGCCAAGTGAAGGTTAAGTCTACTTTAATGAACCTTCTGAATTTAAAGGGGGTTGCTTGGGCCACAGTGGGAATAGTGGCCTATTTTTCAATACCATTATAGTCTACGAAAAAAATGCTACCTTGTACGAATGATACAATTCTTTGGCGACAAGGAATAACGACTAAACTCAAAATATCGTAAAAAAGCGATATGGCAGTTCTTTTTTTGCCAATCTTTGGAAGGATTCAGAAGTCTATTTTTTGCACAGAGTAGTTACTTATGTCTGCACCTATTTCGTTGGTTTAACGGTTCATATATTTCCGAGATAAGGTCGTAGTTAGTGCTATTAAAAAATCGTTTTTTACGATATTTTACTAAGCAACTAATATATAAATATATAAATATTCCCTTGACATGAAATGCTTTTTTTTTTTTAATATCTAAAAGTGAAATACATTTGACGTACATACTTTGATTACTTACTTTGATTCTAATAGACACACTTGTAAGTTTTTCTTTTTAAATTCTATTAATTTTAAGTTTGTTTTAACTTAACTCGTAAAAAATTCAACGTATTCTCTTTCTTCAAACAAAAACTTAAAATTCAAATGTGTTCCGCTTTGGCCCGTAATGCCTCAAATATTTTTTTTTTTTTGACAATTAATACATCGAGATGCAGACAGATTTTTCATCAAATAAAAAATATATTTTTCTTTTGTTATTGTCTTATTTAATGCATTAGCTGATTAATTTGGTTTCGATTAAAATGCGCAAAGCTTTTATATATGGTTAACAGAGTTAAATTTTCAGAATTAGTGGCTGTTTTTGTTATTTTTAGGCGCTTGAATTTAGTTTTTTTTTTTGTTCAATTTATTTGTTTCAAATCCTAGTAGAAGCACAACAAGCCGCATTACGTGACATTTTGGGATTGCCAAATGCTTATTTTTTTCATTTGTTTTTATTTTAATATTTTTATTGCTGTTTATTGTTGTTGTACTTACGCCA
Organism: Coremacera marginata; assembly: GCA_914767935.1. Classification (NCBI taxonomy): domain Eukaryota; kingdom Metazoa; phylum Arthropoda; class Insecta; order Diptera; family Sciomyzidae; genus Coremacera; species Coremacera marginata. The sequence continues at coordinate 53,290,376 of OU612047.1, forward strand.
TATTGTGCTCTTCGCAAAATCTCAGCCTGAGCTTTTTCATTGGCTTCCTTCTTCATGGCCATTTGGTGACACATGAACAACTATATAGAACAGGAGGAGGGGGTACGAGTGAAACATTGTGATATTTGTTTTATTTTTTAATGTTGTTTTTATTATTTTAGTAACGAATTATTATTATTATTATTATTTTTTTTAACGAAAATTGAGTTCTTAGAGTAGGGAAAATTTTATATTTTTTTTTAAATGATGACAACATATTTAAAATAAATGAGATACAAATCAAAATTATGACTAAAGCTTAAATATTTTATAAAATATTAAAATTATTTGAATCATGCTTAAGCCTTATTTAGAATGTTATTAAAATGCAAAAGAAAAAAAGAAAAAAAATTCGGAAAGCTTAAATTTTTATGAATATGTTAAAAACAAGTTCTTACCTAATAATTTCGTAAGTATACAAATATTAATGCGAGTTTTTCTTTAAATTATGAAGTGTGAACTTTTATCTTAAATTCCAACCTGAGCTTCTACTTACACGAGTTCTTGAACATTCTCAATAATTCTCAATCTATTAAAATTTCCTTAGATAAGTCCAAAGTCAAAGCTAAGGAACTTCCATAAGTAGAATTACATTTGGGATTGTTTTTTTTTAGGTTAGTTAAATACAAAAGGTATAAAGTTAGTAGTTGCCGCATTCTGCCTACAGTCTCCCAATTAAATCATCGATTTCAAAATTATTTAGTAAGCGAAAATCTATTTTAATTTTAATCATAACAACGAATCAAGCTGAACGAAAAAAAAACAAATCAATTCAAACTGAGAAGCACTTGAGGCATTTTGCCAAATGACGACTAGTTTTGCCCAATTTTGCCAAATATATAATTTGCCACGATATTTAACCAAGCAGAAACATGAAGTAATCTTTGGCCAATAAACTGAATGTGGAATTTTCTGTTTTCTTCTGCAAGTAAAGGTATTATAAAGTATGCATTTTAGCACGGGACCTGAATGCGAAATATCAGAAGGTTTATTGACAATAACCAGATAACATACAAAATTAAGTTATACAGCCCAATTACCCCAACCTACACGCAAGGGAATTCATATCTCGACCTTTGCCTTATGGACGCACGCATGCAATTAGAAACCATTCGCGATAGCAAAACCCCAGTGTTGCCTTATTAATGGTAACATCCTTTATCAAGGACTCCTTTTTTGCCTTTGCCTGTCAAAAAGAAAATCCTAAAGTAAATTTTAGGAGAACGAACTGGTGTAAATTTGCACATAGGGCGAGAATGGAATATAGGAATCAATTCTGCGTTTGTGAACTTCCTTACAATAGGAACATCATGTATAAATTCAACTGTTCCAAAAACAATAGACAGTAATTCTATGGATTCTTACTTAAATCGAGATATTAGAATGCTTTAGAGTAGCAAAAGTTTTCTAACTACACAAATTAATAACATACGTCACCGAGCTACAGATGTAACGAACAATAGAAAGTTAATAAGACTGAAGGCCATATTGAGAAACGTCAAAACCCTGTTGGAACAACAATTTATTTACAGTACTAACAAATATTGGAGGCAACGAGTGGAACAAATTGTTTAAAGCAATTCAAAAGCAATGTATCTAAAAATGAATCGACTTTATAAACCACACACATATAATGCCATTCCGGAATTAAAAATCCCACTCACATCTGAATACTTTATTACCCGAGCAGAAATCGATAGAAGGTCTATCCCAATCATCAATAATAAATTCGTTGTTTCCGATGATATGTCAAAACTATATAATATTGGAGCACAATTCGAAACGGTACATAAAATCGAAACTAAAACAGGTACTCATGATAATATATTTGAAAACGAAGTATCTAGATTTAAAAATTCGTCTTGTAACTTTCTCAGATAGTTTAAAATCCGACGAACTAGAATACAGCCATACTTTAAACTACTTTACTGCACTAAACGATCTAACAGTCATCTTCTATAAGTTGAACAATGAGCATTCGAACGGCATAGATAACATTCCTAATGTTGTTTTAAAACATATACCTATCCAAATGGTCCGAAAATACTGCATAAGTTTCAATAATTTGCTCAATAATTCTTATTTCTCTAGCAGCTGAAAAGTTGCAAAAGTTGCCCAATACTAAAAAAAAAAATAAAGACCCAATAAAGGCCAATAAGTCTTTTACCTAATATTGGTAAGGTATTTGAAATTGTTATCAGCAAATCGATCTTATTTACATGCGATCAAAACAGCGTAATTCCTCAAAATCAATTCGGTTTCAAGAAAAAGCACACAACAGTGCACGCCATAAATAAATTAACATCAGATATTTGCTGGCATCTGAATGTTAAAATATATACTGCGGTTTGTTTGGTAGATATCGAAAAATCCCTTGATACGGTTTGGTTAGACGCGCTTAAATATAAGATCATAAGCCAGGCCCGCAGGCAAGAGAGGATTTTAGTTGTTAATCCCCCCCGTCCACCCCCTTAGGGTCCAGAAGGTATAAAGAAATAACACAAATGAGACTATTAAATTCAAAATGTGATTTTTTTTGTGCAGCGACTACGCTGGCTGGGTCATGTCCATCGTATGGACGACGAAGCTCCAGCGAAAAAGGTGCTCGACGCGAGGGTCGTTGGTCAACGACGACGAGGGAGACCATGCCTCCGATGGATGGACCAGGCTGATGAAGCCCTAACCGCACTTGGTGTATCCGATTGGAGAAGGTGCGCGCAAAGCAGAGGCGCCTGGCGAGAGCTGATGAGGTCGGTCAAAACCCGGACACGGGTTGTTACGGCCACCTAAGTAAGTAAGTAAGATTTTTTTTTTAGATAAACTGTGATAATGATGTTAATTTTCCTGAAAACTTCACTTAAATATTGAAAAATTTTTTTTGGCCAAGTGAAAGATTGATTTTGCTTATAAGAGTCATAAGCATTATATTGGAATTCATCTCCAAGGAGTTTGTATATTAAAAATCAGTTTCAATGCTCAAAAGGTCCCTGATATCCAGTAAAATATTTACATGAAATTATACCTAGAACGAATATAATTTTGTAAATTGAGGAAAATTAGCTTGACATTTTTTATGCCATATCTACCCAGCACACCATAGTTGACGACTATGTCGAAATTCCGACTAATTCGTAACTATTTCGAGCTGTCTTAAAGAAATCATTACAATTTCGTTATACAAATATCGGAACAGTTTTACTTTTTATACGAATATATATAAAATTTCGTTATGCGACTGTTTGTACGACATATTAAAATGCTAACAGAGTAAAATTTCCTTTCTTTCCAACTGTCTGAATTAAATCATAACTTTTTCGTAACATTTTCGTTAGGACTCGTTACGATATCGTTACATTTCGTTACAAAGTCGTGTCAACCTCTTCATACGATTTTCGTTACGATTTTGCAACGATAACGTAACAAACATTTCGCAATCTTTTCGATTTCGGAATCCGATTTCGTTACGAAATCGTTAAAAATATCGTAACGGGGAAGCTGGGGATCAATAAAAGCGTAAGATAGCCAAAAAGAAACCAAATCTAAAGAGTAAAATTTTTTCTTCCCCTGTTTATATGAAATGTTCATAAAAGTTGTGAATACAGCTTCACCAGCTGAACTTATTAAAAAATGTTTGCATTTTTCATAGCTGATTTTAATTTTGATTTTAATAAACTGCAAGAAATCTAACTTTTTTTGCTAACTTTTGGAATACTTTTTAAAAGAAGTTAAAAATTCTCAATTTGGATCATTTTTCAACAAACCATAGGCAAAAATCAAAAAACTTAGTACTCAAAATTGATTTATAAAAAAAAAAAAAATTAAATAAACTCTTCTCATCATTCATTTTAAAACAGGCATATTCACAAATAGTCTTAAAAGAAAACGGATTTGCTTAAAAATTTTCATACCCTTTAGTTATTACTGGTATGTACTTATAGATTTATTATCAAAACACTCCCCTCCCCCCTCCCCCCTAAGGTAAATCCTGGCTACGGGCCTGTCATAAGCTACGGCTTTCCCCAACACCTCATAAAAATAATATCTCTAACAAAGGGAAAAAAATTCGTCGTAACGAATGGTAAGATCACAACAAATAGAATATTTGACGTACCAAATGGCCTTCCACAAGGCACAAGCACTGCTCCAATTCTATTTAACATATATATTTCCAAGATACTAAATGAAATCGATTAATCATTAGCAAAATTTACGAAATTGAAAGATCGTTACAATACAAATTTAAGCACTTTAATCACTTTCAGTCGAAACAGTGAACTTCACAGACCGAACGTCCCTCGAAGAAGGCGAAGACGGTGCTATCGGCCGGAAAGGTTATTGGCGACAGTATTTTGGGATGAACGCGGTATACTCTACATCGATTACCTTCCATCGAAAAGAACGATCAATGGCGAATACTATGCAGCCGAATTGGACCGTTTCAACGACGCTTGGAAAGAGAAACATCCCCATTTGGCGAGAAAAAAAGTGCTCTTCCATCAAGACAATGCGCGCGTTCACACATGCCCAGATCCCATCGCAAAATTCCATGAATTGAAGTTTGCAAATTGCTTCCTCATCCAGATTTGCGGATGCGACTATTACCTCTTCCCCAGCGACTATTTTCTGTTTCGAAACCTGAAGAAATGGCTCGGCGGAAAGAGATTCACCACCAGTGAGGAGCTCATCACCGAATCATAGGCCTATTTTGAGGACCTTTCGAAAACGTATTTTTCGGATGGGATCAAAAAATTGGAGGAACATTGAACGAAGTGTATCGACCTTAAAGGATACTACATTGAGAAATAAAACGTTTTTTGTCGTAAAAATCATACCTTGTTTCATTTTTTACGGAATTATTAAACGGCCCTCGTATTATGTAGTTTATTGTGAATAAATTTAAAATTTTTTAACATGTGTTAACCAGAGATATTTGACCCGAAAGTCAGAAAAATTCAGCAAATTTCTCAAAATTCAGATTTTTAAGAGGTTGTAAACAAAAAAGTTCATGAGTCAGAATGTTATAAAATTTATGTTAAAACAACAAGTTAAAAATGTACTCTAGAAAAAAAAGTTACAAAATATCAAGTTTTGGACAAAAAAAAAAATGCAATAAATTTTTTAATATGAAGAAAATATTTCATAAGCTTTTTTTTATATGTCAGATTAAAGGCCATAGTGTGTTCACATTATGATTTTTAATGCATCGTGGGGAAAATATTTGTCATAAGATGGCATACTGTGATTTTACACACTATTATGGGTTTGGCCAAGCAACGCTGAAACCTTGTCCAGGACAAATTAAATGAAATAATTTGTTCAAATATAAGAACAAAGGAAAGAGCAAATATATCAAAAAATTGACAAAAATATTACCTTTTGTTTGGCATACTTTGATCTTGCACACTATTTATGGTTTCACCAGGCAACGCTGAAATCCTTTCCAGAAATCATTGGAAGATATCAAAGATCCTTCATAGCTTCTACACTAAATAATTCCCAGAAATGACATTTGCACCAAAATGTCGGGAAAAATATTTGCCATAAGATGGCATACTTTGATTTTATGCACTATTATGGCTTTGGCCAAGCAACGCTGAAACATTGTCCAGGACAAATTAGATTAAATAATTTGTTCAGCTCATAGTTTCTATACTAAATAATTCCGGGAAAGAGCACATATACCAAAAAATCGGCAAAAATATTACCTTCTGTTTGATATACTTTGATCTTGCACACTATTTGTGGTTTCACCAGGCAACCAGAATCTTTACCAGAAATCACTGGATGAAATCAAAGATCCTTCATAGCTTCTATACTAAATAATTCCCAGAAATGACAGTCGCACCAAAATGTCGGGAAAAAAATCATCAATCCCATTCCTAAGGAATTGAGATGACCAATTTCGAATTTCTAATTGCAAGGTATTGCAATTGAGGCGGAATTAATTTCAAGGGAATCATTACAACCCAGCTCTGCCTGTAACGTTATAGGTTGCAAAAAAAATATGGCCGCCATTTTGAAAGTAGAACAAAAAAAAATATTTCTTTGAAAGCAGTTCTGAGGTCCAAATTCATTGGAAAATTTTTAATTAAAATATAAAGTTTTTTAAATACGGTCGAGCAACCAACTTCCGTTTTTTTGGATCACTTCATATGGACTGACTCTTAAGTCATTAATTTGCATTATTTTTGCTCAACATCAAATGAACATAAATAATACATTTTTTTTTTAGTTGACATCTTAACTATAAATAATAATTAAGTCAAAAACTTTCTGAATACAAATAAAATTTATGGACGAGCAAACAAAATTAATTTTGTCAAATTAACGTACGAGTACATTAAAATAAACGCACACATGCAGATGCAAAAACTTTGTCTATTCATTCATGGGCTTGGGTCTGTGGGGCCTCAAGCCCATTTTTATACACAGTATAAAATCAACAACAATAACAACACTTTGAACAACACCAGTAGCTATTCAAATTTTAAATACGCAGATTTCGAACCATTATTGATGAGTTGCTATAATTTATTGAATTAATAAAAACAACAGAAGTAGTTGCTTTGTTTAAAAAAATAAAAGAAAATAAATTAAAAACTAAACACTTTGTTTATTTATGCTTCAGGGGAAAAACATGAAATAAAAACGCGTGCTTGGAATTAGTTGCTTTGATTAATGTCAGCTGAACTGGAGTTAAGCGTTTATTTTATTATGTTCATAGACATATGCTAACCATATTAATATATTTTAAGACAATGGATGAAGTCAGATAAATGCGCAGAATAATAGTTTATGGCACTTTGTAGATTTTAATAAAATTGCCATCAAATTTTTGACTTTAGTTTAAGTTTAAGAATCTATCCAAAATAGTTTTTAACTACACTGTGCAACCAAAAATAAAATAAAAAACTTTTTCATAAATAACCAGAAGATAATTTGGTTAATCGAGCGTGGTTGCAATATGAGGTACACATATATTTTATTTTTTTTCTTTACAATTTTGCAATTTTGCCCAAGTGGCGTTGAGGAATGTTGGCAGTCTTGAGAGGAAGGTGCTACATGAGGCAATCTTTTTTAAGTCTCGTACACTTATCTGTTTATTTTTCTGTTCGATTCAATAAAGCTGAAACGCTTCAATTTACAAATGAACAGATATTAAGAAAAATTAAAGTGCCAATAGCTTGTGTGTTTCTTTAATTTTTGCAGATTTTAATTTTTTCTTTCATTCATCAAATTTTCAAAAATAAGCAAAACGTTTAACAACTGATGGTCGTTTATATAACAGACGTGTTATTTGGAAAATTTGTAAAATATATGCATACTATTTTTTCTTTATATTAAAAATCTAAATAAAATTAATGATGCTGCCAACTTTTGTTTGAATTCTTTTGAAAACTTAAAATTTCAAAGTCTAAAAAAAAAAAAATGTAAAAATAGAATAAAATTTTTAAAATTTTTACATATTTTGCAACAAAACTTAATATTAATAACATATCAAGAACAATAAAACAACAAACCGAAAATAATTTTAAGTTGTTATAATTATTGTTCTTGTTTTTCGTCACTTTAAAAAAATAAAAATTAAATACTACTTTGTGAATTTTTAAAATAGAATTTGAATAGACACCAAAGAATTGCTCTTAAATTGAAAAACGTTCTTCAAGGAATTTCTGAAGTTTTATTTACTTTGAAAAGTTCTCAGAGTAGCTAAAAAAAAATAAACTTGACGTAGTTTCAATTCCGTAAACACCTTGATTAATGAAACAAATTAATTGAAATCAATTTGGTTTAATATCTTTTTGTATCTGTTTATTTAATTTACAAATTTTATTTTTTGAGTGCTACTGGCGAAATTGTATTTATGTAATTAATCTACAAATTTTATTTTTTGCGTGTTGCTGGCAAAATTTGGCGTTGCATTAAAATTGCGCAATTTAACAAGATGGTTGGATAAATGGTGGCCTGATTCTTTCTGTATTTGGAGCAAATAAATTAATCATGGATAATTTGTTGATGTTTAAAAGATGCCTCAAATCGGCTGCTTCAATAGACGGTTTGATTTTGTGCATAGAGTTTGCGATTTTTAAGAAATACAGCTAAAAGTTTAACTTATGCATATCAAAGTGTAAAAGTATGGAACTCCGCCAGGTCTAGCTTGCGCCTGTCTGTCCCAAGCCAGGATAAAGGAGGGGGGTTGGTAATGGGATACGTCCCATACCGTAAAAAGTTAGAGCCAACCAAGAGCTCGGGGTTGCGCCCATCTTGGTAGCAGGTCACTATGTAAATCATTGTGAAAAAAGCCTGCGATGGAATAGCAATGGTCCATATAACTTGTTAGCACGGGGATAGTCAAACCTGCCGAATGAGGTGACCTTATCTAACGACGGCAAGGAGACATGGTCTATATGGCCAATAAAAGGTTAAATTGGTGTCTTAAGTCACGGAAAGATGTCAACCACGTGAGGTTTAGGGCACGGGTCAAAAATCGTAGGCACTTCGTTTAAGGTATGTTAAGGGATCCATGCCTTAAATTGAAGTGCCAGCCAGATACGAAATAGTGCTATGTGCACAGTCAAAAACAGAAATTCTATATATATGGATATATGAAATTTTTGTCTCTTTGCTGGGATGTTGTAGACCCCCATTTCGACGGGACCGAGTTGCCCAGATGACTATCATGGGTTGACCCTTCGGGGAGACTCGTGCTGGCTGTGGTTTGTGCACATCGCTTGTACAGGTCTAGATTGACCGGCGGAGTCGCGCAGTAGTGCGACCGGGCTTGCATACCTGCTTAGTATGCAAGAGATTGGATAGGTCTCGTCTTGACCAGTAGATGGTAATGAAGGTACGCCATCTACCGGTAGCCAAACTGGTACTATTAAAGGCAGTATGGAATTCTTATTGCATACTGCTTTTGCATAACAGGGCACAGGGTAATGCTTTTGAGTTTGTGAATGTGACATCTAGTACGTGGTTGCTTTTCTAGGTGTCACTTGTATAATACAGGTCTGTGAAGAGTATTTCAGTTGCACATCCTTTTTGGATGTGAATTTTTTAATACTACATGTTCATTCATGAACTATAACACCAACGTCTTGGACACACAGGAATTAAGCCTTAATTTGGCAGGGGTCCTCTAATAAACTTAAAAGTGGATTTCTGTAAAAGTATGGATTTGATGTGAAAAATTTTTACCAGGTCTATGCATAAGTTATTTCCGGTTTGACTAAGAGATGACACTAGCGAAAAGAACGCAGCGTATTAATTTGACACACATGTAGGTAATTTTGTTCGTCTGACATTTAACTAGAAACACACATAAAATGAGTCCGCCAAAAACTAGCGACTTTGTTTTATCGTTCAGTGATCATGTCGAGTTTTGTGCCTGAAAAATAACATTTGCAGCACCCGTTACTTTTCTTATTTAATCAAAAACAAAAAAGGCTGTTGAAAGCAGGGTGCGGAAAAATACGTTCGCAAACGATTAAAGTAAAACTCATTTTTAAAAATATTTCGATTGAATTTTATTTTAAAAATACTTCTCATGAGAAACTGACAGCAACGATTTTTCAAAAACAACAACAATGTCAACGAACGTTCGGCAATAATCGTTTGAAAAAAAAATCAATTTGAACAATTGTTTAAAGTGACCGATCTTTAAACATACTGAGCGAACGAATATTTTACCGAACGAATCATGAAAACAATTGTATTTTAATCGATATCGAACGTTCACTCAAAATTTATTTTGGACCCTAGGAGGTCAATAAAAATGTTGTTTTTCGCTTTAGAAGAATTGTGTTAAGATCGAATGTCAGAATTAAAAAAAATTTTCTGTGACTCAAAGGTGGACCCAAAATTGTTTTTTTTTTAAACAATTTTTGCACATGTGCTTGAAGTATAAGGGGTCGCTGATTTGAAATTTGATGTCAGAATTAAAACAATTTGGTTTAACAATAGGGTGGACCCTAAAAATGTATGTACACATTCAACATGTGCTTGCAGTATCGGAAGTCGCTGATTTCGATTCCAATGTCAGAGGTACATACATTTTGTGTGATACTAGGGTGAACCCTACAAATGTGCTTTTTGTATGGGGTCGCTGATTTTGAATCTTGTGTCAGAGTTCAATGAATATAGTGCGAAATATAGTGTAAATGCAATCCCGTTAACATGCCAAGTTCCAAATGAAAACAATTTTATATTGGTCAGTGAGACTCAGGCCCGTAGACAAGGGAGGAGTTTTGGGTGGTCAAACCCCCCCTTAGGGTCCAGAAAATATAAAAAAATAAAATATACGAGTGCAGCGCTGCCAGAATGGTGTAGTGGTCAATGTGTGCGGTGTGCATTCTATATTATAAATATTTAATGGTTACAATTTTAGCTAAATCATAATAATCTAATATTGTATTTCGTTTGCATTGTAGAAAGCGTTTAAGAATCCTTTTAACCTGAAAAGTGTCCAGAACTGCATTTGGAACCGGCAGTTGCAGGAGGTGGTAGTATTGACAGTAATGTTTAAAGCGGTCGTATAAGTAGTGTTATTAACAATATTTCACTTGTTATGTTAATAATTCTAAGTTTGTGCGTTTTATGTGTATGATTTCAGAAACAGAAATTTCATTCGATACATCCGAACTGCCTTCGACTTCGGCAGTACATAAAGGTGCAAGCTCCGATATTTCCAATTTCTAATTTTCAAAACATTTAAATCCTTCCCCCCACTTTTAATATTCCTGTAAGTGGTTCGCATAATCTACGATTTAAACAGTCTTGGTTGAACCGTTGGCATTAGTTAGCTTACTCCAAATTGAAAAACGGAGCTTATTGAAAGTTTTGCGTTTTTTTAGCACTGACGCGGGATCTAAAACTCTTGGGACAACAAAAATTTTTAAAAATAAAATTTTCAAACCTTTTGAATGTTGTCGGAAAAAGTCAATTAAGTTTAAAAAGTTTGCTTAGTGATCTGTCAAAGTTTAGGAGTTGGTTGCGGATTTACTTATAAAAAATGTTAGTCTTCTTATCGTGGCAATTTTTCTAGTAGTTGAAAAGTGGCTTATAGTTCAACATTGCTTTATACAGAATTTTAACCCGATAGTAGCTTGTAGGCAAATTGTTTAAAAACTATAATAAGACGCTTACGAAAATATCGTTTGAAAGGAATTTGCATTGTAGGTCACGTTTCTAATGGTGTGGTAAATTTTTCCAAAATTACTGTTTATATACCTTTTCTTGGTGCAACAATTTACAACATGGAAGTACTATTTACAAAGCACAACTGGCTTTTGTCATCGGTCAAATTGATTTTGATGAAGAATTTTACCTTCATCTGGTAATGCTACCATAGGAAAAAATTAAAACAGTATTCAGCAGCGGATGCTGGCGCACATATTAGGAAAGTGTGGTGATAGGTGAAGGAGTGCAATTGATATTTGAAATATATTTCTAGAAGTTCTATGGGCGAGTACCGCTTAAATGTGCATTCTTAAGAATACATAGGGATAGCAAAGTCACAGAGGAAGATGTATTGTCAGAATTGACATAAAACAAAAAGAGAAGACAAACATATAAAAATAAATAAAAGTAAGTTCTATTAAAAATTCATTAAAGTTTTTTACTAAATTCCTTTGATTCATCGATATCAAAAAATATCGATATATTTTTTATGAAAAGCCCCCCTTGGGTAAATCCTGGCTACGGGCCTGGTAAGACTGATGCTTTTATTGGCTCCTTGTGTAAAAAAATGCCTTGTCAAGAAAAGTAGAAATAGTACAAATTTTATTATTTGCATAGTGCGTACTTCTGAGAAATAAGAGTTTTGCATGCTTACTGGCTTGACGAAGCAATATTTAAATTGGCTGAGAACTGCGATCGATTCGTATTAAAGTTCCGTTTAATGAAGTAATATAATTAAAATTGTTTAAGTAATTCTATTTTATCTGTTAAGGAATATTTCGATGAAAAATGAATACGTATTTTTTGTATTTAGGTTATTCTTTAGTTCTTGCCTGAACTCCTAAATTAATTTTTTAAAAATAGGGGTCCACCCGAATGATAAAAAATTTTCTAAGTTCTGATATCTGATTAAAATCACCAATTACTAATTCTCCCATTACATGTCTAAATTAAAAAAAAAAAATTATAGTGGACCACCGCAGTGTCAAATACATTTTTTTAGTTCTGACATCAGGCTTAATCCAGTAATCCACTAATACTGCCAGCACACAAGTATTCAATTTTGAAAACAGAAACATTTTTAGGGTTACACCCTAGTGTCAAAAATTTTTTATTAAGATGACATCAGATTCAAATTCAGCGACCTCCACAAAAAAAAAAAAAATTTTAGAGATTCACCCTAGTGTCAAAAAAAGTGCTGGCCAAATCCTTCCGGAAGCCTTGGATCAAACTTGCCTTCATTTGTGCACTAGAAACCAACAAAACTCATAAAAAAACCCCATAAGTTATGATCCATAACACACTCAGAATATGAGTCCAAGATACGATCGCCATCGATTAAAATATAATTTCCGTATTGTATTTTATGCCAAATAATATTTGTGCTGCTGCTGCGCAATACTTCTCACTCGTGAAAAACTCACTTTTTATGATTGTTTGCTAGTGAACGATTGAGCTCTGCTGGCTTCGCTTTATTTATCGTTCGTGAGAAGTATTGAAAATAAGTATTTTTGTAGGGAACGATTAATGAGAAGTATTTAATTTTAATCGTTCTCCGCACTCTGGTTGAAAGTTATCGTTTGCTGGTAGAATATATGCGGCGCTAACATAAATTAAATTTCCTTCGGAATTGAAAAAGGGAACCTTCATTTCTTAGACAGGGGATAATGCTTTTAAAGATTTTTGTTTTCTTGTGTTCTTAAAAATTGACGACAAATCCAAATATTTGCATTTAAACTTTTCAAAAATTCCGTAAACATTGTTAATAATAAAAAAATTCTCTTTTTTGGTGATGGCTGATGGTGAACACACTCTATCAATTAGAACATGTGAGACCTGATTTCGACAATTTAAATGTGGTGATTTCAATGTGAAAGACTGTGAGCGTTCTGGTAGACCACAAAAATGCGAAGACGAGCAATTGCAGGAGTTATTGGATGATGATTTAACTCAAACACAACGGCAATTGGCAAAAGCAGTACATGTGTCAAAAAAAACAATCAGCAGATGTTTTTCGAGCAATGGGGAAGATAAATAAACTCGGTAAATGGGTCACTTGTGACATTTTACTTCAACGCCACGAAAGAAAATCATTTTTGCATCGAATTGTGACGGGTGACGAAACTAGATTTATTTTGAAAATCCGAAGCGAAAAAAATCGTGGCTTTCACGATTCTGGTGAACACCTAGGACAAATCGCTTCGTCAAGAAGACCATGCTCTGTGTATGGTGGGATCAGAGCGGTATTGTGTATTATGGTCATACACAGAATGGGTCAGAAGACATGGCTTAACAGTTCCAGAATCTGAACTGAAATGGAACGTTTCTTTTGTAGAACGGAACTAGTTCAAGGAAACATGTCCGAGGAACTAGATTATTTCTTCTTACACATTTGAGCTGCAAGATTGAAAGAGATGTTACGCTTCATCGATTTCTTCTGTTGTTTAGAGTGGAGAAACTATCTATATAATACATACTATATTTGAATAATAAAAGATAAAGAAATATTTCGCAGACTTAGAGGAACTCTCAACTCTGAAAATCAACGACCTCCTTTCATTTCTAAATCGTACTGGATGGCTATAGCGACCGGCATCATAACTGTTCAGCACTACATACTTCAACACACAGGAATAAGAGGTTGTGGCACCAAAACGGCTCAATAGAGCTAATTAAAAACCAACCAACCAACCTTAAGCAGTTTATAGTTCAGGGATTGACATCGAGTTTTTTATTTTTTAAGGCATATACACTAGAGCGGTGCGATTTGTATTGAAAAAATTTTGCTACTAAAGGACACTTATTTTCTGATTCTACGTTCAATTCTAAGCAAAAAAGTCCATTACACCTAGGTGTACGATAAATTTCGAGGCGCCCCATTTTTGATTAAAGATTGTATGAAAATATTATTTTACCAATATAATTCACAGTACAACAAAATTGAAGTTTTTGAAAATCCCAAGGGATTTCTCTCAGGTTTTTAAAGGCTTTGGGTCCGCTAAATTCGTGGAATTCAATTCAATTCTTGGATATTCTTGGTGCCTCATGGATCTTATTATTACACAGAAATGACGTCACAAGAAAAATAAAATGTTATTTTTTTAAATTGAATACTTCTTTAAAAGTAAACAAACAATTTTTAAATTCTGTAAACGTAACGGAATAATCCTCTCGTAAAACACACCTAAATTTTTCACAAAAATGGATAAGTTCCTTTAATACTATAGCTTGTTGAGTCCGTATCCTTATTCTCCCTAATTTGTGGAGAGAACAACATTGTCGTTTACCTTTTCATATCACTGAAAATTATTTTGTTTTAATTTCAAACGAGAGTTCGTAAAACCTTATCATTGAGGAGTAAAATATCCCTCACTCACCTCAATACAATTCAACTCAGTGCATTTCGTTTTGTTTCTTTCATTGGAAATGAAAAACAATCGAGCGATCATTCGTTAATCTCCGAATGAGCAAGCGAATCGTTTATTTGCATTTCTCTTTCGTTGCTGTTCACAGCATGCGCTTTTGCAGAGCATAAGCCGATATATGAGCTCGCTCTTTTTTTTCTCCTCACTCAGATTATTTGAAAATTATGCACTCTTTTCAATGATAGTTACATACAGTGAGAACTGAGTGAGTTTGTTTTTTATGTTATAATTTTTTTATCATTCGTTTCTATTGGAGCTTGTTTGTTTTCTGTTTTTTTACGAAATCGAGCTGGGGCCAACACTAGGTAAAAAAGGGTCGCTGAATTCGAATCCGAGCACAAATAGAGGGGTCTGTCTGCCTCCCATTTGCAATATGTTGCTTCCTTCCTTAGAAACCCCCAAAAAATGCTTAATTTTTACCTATTTTGCTTCCCCTCTATATCTTTCGATTTTATGTTGTTTCATATCTCGAAGGGGATGCAAAATAGGTAAAATCTAACCATTTTTTGGGGGTTTCTATAGAAGGAAGCATTTTTGAGACACACAAGTAGGGGGTATATCTTCCCCCATTCACCATATTTTTAGGAAGAGACCGAAACACGTGTTTTACTTACAATTTGACTTACAGTGGACAGTTAAACACGTGTTTCGACGTCCCCCTAAAAATGTGGAAAATGGGAGGTAATAGACCCCTCCATTTGTGTGTCTCAAAAATGTCTTCCCCCTTAGAAACCCACAAAAAATGGTTAATGTTTACCTATATTGCTTGTTAATAAGCAAATATCAAAATGATAAGTATCAAAATACTTCACAACGATCAGCGCTCTTTGTACACGGACGAATAACCAATACAAGTGTGTAAGGAGTTTATGCGAGAGCGAATTGCTCTGAAAAGATTTTTCATTGCTTCTGTTTTTATAAAGGATAACTCGAAAGAGCGAGAGCTAATTTTGATTGCTCTACGCACTCTGTTTCAAATACATAAGCATGGCAGAATTAAAAGGTAGGCTCAAGTTGGAGTAAAAAGGAACTTGAATGTCAAAATACAAAAAAAAAGGTGGTCAAAATTTAGTTTTCTTATTGTTGTTGTTGCCTTTTTCATTTGACGTTTAGCGCATGGTATAATGATTTACAAGGTAGGAGTGACAGTTCTGTTGGCGATTTGGTGTTGTCAAAAACACATTGAAAAATTGAAAACGAAGAACCAGCAAAACAGATGACAAGTTACACTTTGTCATGATACAATGATAAGGTAGGACCGCTTCGCTGAGTGCTCTCACGCGTCAACGAAGAGTGGATAATGAGAAGGAACATATATATCAAAACGACGAATTTCGTAGAAATTGCAAATGAAGAAAATATTTTATGTTTCCAAGTTGCAAGCAGTGCGGTCGCGGGTGTTAAATTTGTGCTAATTTGAGTGAAAATATTATAAAAAAAGTGTAACAAAAACTACAAAATGTGAAAGAAGTCTTAAAATTGCAAAAAAAACCTGTAACAGTTTTAACCTAAAAACAACTGCGAAACGTGAGCATAAAGAAATTCGCGATGAACAGCTGATTTTGACACCAATCTCGCTTTATTCTGCTTTCTACTCCATTCCTCTCCGAATCGACCCTACCTTATAATTCTGCCATGCACTTTGTATTGATTTGCCAACTCCCGATCGCCGCTCGTGAGAAAAAAGGTAATTGTCAACGCTACCCAAGGATTGCCAGTTTTGTGGGAAAATCCCATTCGTGGTAATTTTTAATTCCCCTTGGGAATGTATTTTTTTGGGAATTCCCATGGTATTTTTTAATTCAGCGTGGTATTTTTAAATTAGAGTGGGAATTCAGTGTGGTATTTTTTAATTGCCGTGGGAATTCGGGAATTTCTTTTTTTTCATATGATTTTTTCACATTTATTAAGCAAAAAGTTCATATGAAATCATTGCCATTATACGCATTAAACGGTGTGTTTACACCACGATTTTATGTCGTAAGTTACCTTTGTAAAATTCCTTAAACTTTTGTTGTTGCAAAATACGCTTCTGTAAATATATCGCTCTTATGCTATGAACATCATTAATGCGGCGTTCATTGAATACCACTATTATATCTTTCGTTTTTTAGTTGTAACGGGTTAGAGTAAACGAAGTGTTACGACTTTTTTCGTACGTTTTCATTTTCTTGTTACAAAATGCTTTCTGAACATCTCCAGATTTTCCGAAAATTTTGATTTATTTGGATTTTTTTTGGGATGTTTAAATGCATATGGGATTTTTGGTGGTATTTTTAAAAAACGCGGTATTTTTGTGGTAGTTTTTAATGATCGTGGGATTTTTTGTGGTATTTTTTAATTGAGGTGGGATTTTTTTTTTGTTTATTTTGACCGTGGTAATTTTGGTGGTATTTAATTTATGGTACTGTGGGAAAAAGGTAATTTCGTGGGAATTGTTTCGAATTTTGACGCTACCTTGTAAATTATTGGGCGCATTCAGCGTAGTCAACTGTTGTGAATTATTATGGTAGCGATACTTTAGTGAGCGATGTTTTTCTCTGAATTTGTTGTTACTCTAAACGTCAGAAAAGTTGTCAAAGTTTAGAATTTAGAGTCAAAGTTTAACCCTTACTTTCCTTGTAAAAGAAAAGATTATATTTTTCTCATTATTTCACCATTCATTCTCTAAACCTCAGTACATTTCAAGCTTTCAGGTGTGTGCAAGCTTTCGCATTGATCAGTCGTGTTGTTATTCAAGGTGTTCAAGAAAAAAACATAAACTTGTAACTACATTTTTTGAGGTGTACCAGTTAAAGGTTAAAGCACTCAACAGTTGAGTTCAGGTAGCATAGAATTTTTTCGCTCGATTAAATGGCGTCCGCTACCTGATCAGTTTTAGTGAGCGCTCAAATAATTGTACCATTCAGCGAATTTTTACACAACTGTTGCCAACTGTTTAGTTTTCATTGGGCAGTAGTATCCACTTGTAGAGACGAAAATGGAGATCTGAATACGGATACACAGTGTGTGCTTAGATTGTGGAGACAGCACTTCTCCAATTTACTTAATGGCGACGATTCCACCAATGCCGCCCATCGAGAGCACAGTGCAGTGCCACCAATCGACGATGACGGAGTGGAAGTATCACCACCTAGCCATGAAGAGGTTCAAGTTGCTATCCAACGACTCAAAAACAATAAAGCAGCGGGTGCTGACGGCCTGTCAGCTGAATTGTTTAAAACCGGCGGCGATGAATTGATAAGGCGCATGCATCAGCTCATCAGCAAAATATGGCTAGCAGAAAGCATGCCCGACGATTGGAACCTCAGTGTACTGTGCCCTATACTTAAGAAAGGAGACCCTACAATCTGCGCAAGTTATAGAGGTATCAGTCTTATTTCCATCGCATATAAGGTTCTCTCAAGCGTACTGTGTGAAAGATTAAAGCCAATTACAAAAACACTGATTGGACCTTATCAGTGTGGCTTTCGACCTGGTAAGTCCACCATAGACCAGATTTTCACGCTACGACAAATCCTGGAGAAAACCCACGAAAATCAAATTGACACACACCATCTCTTTGTCGACTTTAAAGCTGCGTTCGATAGCCCGAGAAGAGATTGCCTATACGCAACAATGTCTGAGTTCGGTATACCTGCAAAGTTGATTAGACTTTGCAGAATGACGTTGAGCAACACACGCAGCTCCGTCAAGGTAGGAAATGACCTCTCCGAAACCTTCAATACCGAAAGAGGTTTCAGGCAAGGCGATCCACTGTCTTGCGATCTCTTCAACATCATCATGGAGGGGATCGTACGAAAGGCCGGTGTGCATCGTAATGGCACCATTTTCTATAAAGGTGTCCAGCTCCTTGCGTACGCTGATGATATTGATATTGTTGGCAGAACCAAGAGAGATGTTACCGCTGCTTTCGCCGCTATCGAGAAGGAATCAGCCAAAGTGGGTTTGACGATAAATGAGGGTAAAACAAAGTATATGCTGTCTACAAACAAGGGAGCTCGGCGTTTAGACTCCCACGTTTCATCCGGCAGCTATAACTTTGAAGTAGTCAAGGAGTTTGTATACCTTGGCACCGCCATTAATACTAACAACGAAATCAGCCTGGAGATAAAGCGAAGAACAATAATTGCTAATAGGTGCTATTACGGGCTCAGTAAGCAACTAAGTTCCAGAGCCCTCTCTCGATCGACAAAACTAACACTCTACAAGACGCTCGTTCTACCTGTGCTGCTTTATGGCGCTGAGGCATGGGTAATTTCGCAAACTGACGCAGCCGCTCTGGGGGTGTTCGAGAGAAAAGTTCTTCGCAAAATCTTCGGTCCTGTTCGAGTCGGCGATGACTATCGCATCCGAATGAACCACGAGCTGTATGAGCTCTACGGAGACATTGACGTAGTTCGGCGTATAACTGTGCAGCGACTACGCTGGCTGGGTCATGTCCATCGTATGGACGACGAAGCTCCAGCGAAAAAGGTGCTCGAAGCGAGGGTCGCTGGTCAACGACGACGAGGGAGACCATGCCTCCGATGGATGGACCAGGCTGAGGAAGCCCTAACCGCACTTGGTGTATCCGATTGGAGAAGGCGCGCGCAAAGCAGAGGCGCCTGGCGAGAGCTGATGAGGTCGGTCGAAATCCGGACACGGGTTGTCACGGCCACCTAAGTAAAGTAAGTAAGTAAGTTGCCAACTGTTGACTACGCTGAATGCGCCCATTGTATCATGGTTTAGCGTTCTCACAGCTTTGTTGTTGCAAAACTTATTGTTTAAATGTGAGCCTACCTTATATGTAATTGTATCATGCACATAAGTTTCTTCTTAGACGCTCAATTTATATTTATTTCAAGTTATTTTAACTGTAAACAGTTAAATAGCTCATTACTCTCAAGACATATTTTTAATATATAATAAATATTTATTTAAACAGTTGTTCTTAGAGGCAACAATATTGCTCATGTAACTTTTTTCATATCTCAGATCTGAATACAAAGAGCAGCGAAAGTTCTCGTATTGCGATAACAATATCCGTGTAAAGTCACGAACTTACATAAATTTGCTTAAAATCGTTAAGAAAGTGATACAAATGAAATTATTGTTGACATAATCTGTTATCTTAGTGAAAATCTTAAAAATTTAAATTTTTTTCATTTTAAGGGGCCTGTTATTGGCTACAAAACGACGCCGCAAAGTCTAATGATAGCGTGGGCGAGCAACCTTCAGCATGGACGCGCACATAACAACGTGTATAATAATGTTCGTAGTCAAAAAGATAACAATAAATTTTCATGAAATTCTCGAAAATGAAAAACTTGATGAAACGCCGCAAAGCTCTGCTGTTGAAAAGAAAGGCCGAAAAGAAAAACTATCAATAGCTAAAAATAGGTGCACAATATCTTGTTGGCAAGCTGCACCCATCCCCTACTGTGTCCAACAAGCATGGCTAACTTAAATTTCATTGTCACTGTCAAGTATTATTATATAACATACGAGGACTACCTAATGCGAGTAAGTAGAGCAGCAGGAGTCAAGGTCGTTGCTTTCGATAGGGTTAAACTAACACACACACAGAAAAACAAAAAGCATTCAAAAACCATTCACAAAGCACTCAAAAAAGGTAAATCACATTCGGAAAAAAACCTACTTCAAGTGTTAGTTTAGAGTTAAGAGTAACTCAAGAGCTTGATTATTGTATTTAAGCATTTGTAACTAATAAGCTTTTTTAAAAAAGCTTAACTTATCGGTGTTGTTTATTATTATTCAATCTTAACTTTGTTGCTAACTAGTTATTGTTGTTGGCAATTTTTTTATTTTTTAAACTTTTTTTTGTCGCAGTGTATCCATGCTTAACACGTCGCTAATCTCACAAATAAATACTCACCATATTGATGTAGAGTATTAAATAAAATTTATGCAAAATTATTTGAATTTGTCTTGACTTTGGATTTCACTGTTTTTGTATTTTTTTTTTTAATTGCGAAATTTTTTGTTGTTTGGCAACACACTGCACGAGTTTTTGTTCTTGTGTTTAGCGCACTAGCCCGACTTTGTGCACCCTCTATGCAGCAGCAAGTTATATTCACGACTAAACATAGCCAATGTTACGTTAATCTAAGCATTAACATTATTTTTACTCGTTTGTACTTGCATAGAGCTTTTGCTGCTTTGCTCATTCAGAAACATAAAGAGACGGATTTTTTTTTTATATTAAAATATTACAGAAAATTTTGTGTTTATTTCTTTTATTTGCTTGTTATAATGACTTTTCTACATAGCTTTTCTTTTTTGTTTTTTGTTTTTATTTTCTCATGAAAGTTTCGTTCTCGTTTGCTGCGATTTAAATTGACAACAAGTAAAAGCTTTTTTATCTGCACAGAAAACCCATGCCAGATCAGTGAATTTTCCGTCAAATGTACGGATTTTGATGTCATTTGGGGGAAAAATTTCGAAAAATCCGCTAGTGGAATTTTTGGTGGATTTATTTGTAATTTTTTAGTAAATTAAGCTAAAGGGAGGTTTTAGGCAAAAGTGGTTAAAATTAAAGCAAACTTTAGAAGATATTTATAAATTATTATATAAATAAAAAATTAAATTTCGCATGTCAATTTTTTATTTTCATTTTTTATAAATAAAGATGGCGCTGAAGTTGGTGTCCTTCAAAAAAGGTCAAAATAGGGCCACATCATAGCGCGGCTCCAGATCGTCTAAAAAAAATCCATTTTAAAATAGAGCCCTGAATGCACATATTTTATCAAAATGAAATGAAAATATCTAAAATTTAGAAACTATGAAGCGTAGAAAAAAAGGTCGAAAAAATTTACGTTATTTTTGACCATATTATTGCGTGTAAAAACTAGACAAATTTTTCAAAGCAGCTCATTTTGGTAAAAGATATGTAGAATTGCATTACAAACAGATTAAAACAAATGAAAAACGGTCGATTAGTTTATTTGCAGTAGTGTGAGCCGTTTTGAAACTTTAAAAGCATCAAAGCGGCCAAACTGCAAAACAAAACTGTAGCAATTAAATATGTTTTTTCTCTACAACTATACCAGTTTATATTCGGGCTTCTTCGGTTTGATCGATTTTGTACTCTGGCGCACCGGGCTTTAAGCGCTGTAGAATCTGTATTATAAGTCGGATGATTTGACAACAAAAATCAATTAAAAAATTCGATTTGTCAATTTAGTTGTAGTCGAAATTTAATGTTTTTATTAATAACTATCTGTATACCCGGCTTAGCTCGGGAGTGGATATAAATAATTTTCGATTTCATTCGTCGATTTAAAAAAAAACTTCACAAACTATTGTAGGAATTTTGTGTCCATTTTTCAAACCGGTAACTTCGGTGAAAAAAGCAAAACGTAGATTCAACACCAAAAAATTAAGAGAAAAAGTTAGGGAAATCGTGATTTGAGTGTGCGCGCCGCCGATCGCTTGCAAAAATATATTTTCAAGTCTTATACTGTATTCGATAGATTGCACATTTTTAAAAACAAATCAGAGCAAAAACGAATTTTTGGTAATTCGCGAGGAAACTGGATGAAAATTAAATAAGCAATGAAAATAGAAATTGAAATGTCAAATTAACGCCAGCTTACGACGCAACTGACTTGCGCATGTGTTGATGCGTACTCAAAATCCACAGAATTCGGCATCAGCTGTCCTGATTTGCGAAATGAAATGGAATATAAATACACATAAAGAAGAAAAAAGTTATAATATTTATCACCCTTCGAGCTTTGCTCCGTCTTACTGTATTTTATAGTACAGCGCCCTCTGGGGGCTGAAGACATAGCAAAATGCGTAGGGCCAAAAGACTCACCGCACCCGACAACCACATATAAAAATCATACTTATCGGATGAGTTGTTTTGAGTTTTTTGCGGTATTTGTACAACAGTGCCCTCTGGTTTTCGAGATAGAATAAAAAATTACCGCCAAAGCCCTTTCCATACTCGATAATTAAATCCTATATATATATTTCCTATATATAAATAATTCACAAAATTTCACCTAAATCGGATGAGCGGGTTTTCAGTATTTCACGATTTCTTAAGCGATTTGTATTACAGCACCATCTGGTGTTTAAGATAGCGCAGAAAAAAAAAGTTCAAGATACTCACCGTATCCGAAAGCTCCTATGTAAAAAGATTCTTAAAACATTTGTACTGCAGTACACCCTCTGGTGTTCAATATAGAACAGAATAGATAAGTGCCCGAAAACCCCTAAATACAAATTTCATTTGTAGGGCCACCTACCGGATCCAATTGCGAATCTTGACCATCCAGGAATCCAGTTTAATAACATACATACGTACAAATTGTACAACAGCGCCCTCTACTTTTCGAGACAGAGCAAAAGAGATAACGCCAAAACAGTTGCCGTATACGAAAATCCTTTAGTACAATTGTTCATTCAAATCGGATGAGCGGCTTTCTACTTTTCACGATTTCTTAAAAGATTTGCACTACAGCGCCCTCTGGTGTTCGAGATAGTACAAAAAAGATAATTCCAAAACAGTGACCATATTAGAAACCCCTACATACTAATTTTCATGAAAATCAGATAAACAGCTTAGAAGTTTTTTAAAATATTTGTACACAGCGCCCTCTGGTGTTCACGATCGAACAGAGTAGATAAGTCATAAAAACTTACCGTATCCGTAAACCTCTATATACAAATTTTGAATATACGATGAACGCTTTCGGAGATAAGCTATAAAAACAAAATGCCTTAAACACGATCGCAACGCCACCTTCCGGTTCCAATTGTGAATCTGAACCATCCAGGGATCTCCCCTCAAACCACACAGAAAATTTAATCAAAACCAGTGCAGTCGTTCAGTACACACGTGCAAATTGTACAACAGCCCTCTAGTTTCGAGAAAGAGCAAAAAATATAGCACCAGAACCCTTGCCGTACTCGAAATCGCTATTTACAAATTTTCATCCAAATGGGATGAGCCGTTTTGGAGTTTTTCACGATTTCCTAAGATTTGTACTACAATGCCCTCTGGTATGATATATCTGAGTAGATGTCATGAAAACTCACCGTTTCCGAAAACCACTATATACCAACTTTCATGCAAATTGGATAAACGGCGTAGGAGTTTTTTGACTTTTTTTAAAATATTTGTACTACAGTGCCCTCTGGTGTTCAAAAAAGAACAGAGTAAATAAGTCATGAAAACTCACCGTTTTCGAAAACCTCTATATACCAACTTTCATGTAAATCAGATGTACGGCTTTGGAGGTTTTCGACGTTTTTTAAAATATTTGTACTACAGCGCCCTCTGTTGTTTAAGATAACGCAAAAAAATAAGTCCAAAACACTCACCATATCAGAAAACTCCTATATTCCAATTTTCATGCATATCGGGTGCACGTCATAGGAGTTTTTCGAGGTTTCTCAAAATATTTGTATTGCAGCGCCCTCTGGTGTTCAAGATAGAACAGAGTAGATGAGTCATAAAAACTCACCGTATCCGAAAACCTGTATATACAAATTTTCATGAAAATCAGATGAACGGTTTCGGAGATAAGCTAAAAAAAAGAATGCCTGGAACCCGATCGCAGCGCCCCCTACCGTGTCCAACCTATTTCACTGGATAAAAAGTAGCCTATATGTTGACCGGGGATATAAGAAACCTTATATCAAATTTCATTAAATCCATCCAGGGTTTTTCGCGTGATGCTTTAACAGACAGACAGACAGACAGACAAAAATTTTAAAAATGCGATTTTCGGACTCAGCGTCATTCAAAATGTCCATTGCAAAAGGAATTTAAAAAAAATATTTCAAGTACAGATTTTTTTTACAATTTTATATATATATAAAGACTATAGACAATATTCATACCCAACGAGTACTGCGCAAGAAGTATGTTTCATTTTAAAAACATCCTTGTGTATGGTGCAAAATAATCATTTCAAGAATGTTCGCTTGTGTATGGCGCTTAATTGTCATCTCCATGTTCAATTTCAAAGAACGATTCAATTTTAAAACTAACTGCCATCATTGTTAAAAATTTTGTTTGATGCGAAAAAGAATTGTTGTAGTTTTTGAAAATATGGTAATAGTGCAAATTGTTAACATAAAAATCAAGTTTTATTTGCACTTAGGCCCTAACTTCACTTATTTATCTCTAAAACATAAGAAAACTAAATTTCTCCTCTTTTTGGCACATGGCTTCTAGGTGACTTGTACGAACGATGTTTGCATGAATGGCGGCATGGATTGTCGTGCTTCAAATGAGTAGAAATTTAGTTTTCTTGTGTTTTAAAGATAAACGAGTGAAATTAGAGCATAAGTCCCAAAAACTTTTGCGTTAAAATACCAAAATCAAACCTTAAAACAACCTAATGGAAAACACGGTAATTTGGCAACCGTAGAATTAAAAAGTTTTTCAAATGAAAAACAGAAATTTTTTTCTAGAATTATTAAAGTTACTCCGAGTGAGAAATATATGTTTTTTCGATTTTTTATAATTTTTTTTTGTGATCGAAATGCTAGAAAAGAGCACTTTAAATATTTTGTTTTTAAAAAAGGGGCAACAGTTATAACTTTTTTCCGAACTTCGGTTTTTTTATTTTTTTGCATAAAATAGCTCAAGATTATGCTTAAAATATACATGCTACTGTTTTTCATAATGTTTTTTTTTTTGGATTCTTGGGATTTTTTTCGTAAAACTACTCAAACTCGATATTTTTAAATAGGTACACTTCTAGCAAAAAAAAAAAAAAAAAAATCACAACGACCAAGTTATTCAACATAACTACACCATTTCATTTTGCATATGCATCTGGTATAAACAAACGAAATGGCCATATTTCAGTCCGTAAAAGGACTTTGACCGAGCTTTTTATGATCAATTGTGTTGTGCGTGTTGTGAAATGTTTGAACACAAACGATCGAGAACTAGGCCTACAAGTTTTATGCCGACTCCGGACGGCTAACGTTCTCAAGAAGCTTTTCATGCCAGTTTTTACTCTCTGAGGTTTGCCATTGTCTGCAGAGAGGTGAAGGCCGAACAGAAAATTAATTCAATTGAAAAAACTTTCTGTGTCACGTGGGAATTGAACCAGGGTTCTCTGGTGTATGGGCCACACACTCTACCCACTGCGCCACGACCTCCACATGCATCAGGTATAGCTTAAGAAAATATTTCGTTAAGATTTTATTTAATTTTTTTTGAAATTTGTATTTTTTTTTTTTATACAACAAGAACAAAAAGGAGTTTTTTAGTTAGTTAGTTAGTAACTCTGTTAGTTTTCGCCCAATTTTTCCAAAGCTTGATAGTTTATTTGAAAGAAGTATTAAATAGAGAACTAGCTGCGAACCAACTCTTTCGCAACAAATTTACATTTATACAAAAGTTATTTTGGTTTTTTGAAA
Source organism: Coremacera marginata (assembly GCA_914767935.1). Lineage (NCBI taxonomy): Eukaryota > Metazoa > Arthropoda > Insecta > Diptera > Sciomyzidae > Coremacera > Coremacera marginata. The sequence continues at coordinate 53,316,412 of OU612047.1, forward strand.
AAAGTAGCACTTTTTCCATATCGTCGTCCGGGGATTCATGTGCTTCATTCGAGTCCATCCCGAGTTTTTGATACCAAATTTATAAAATCTGCAATTCGTTTTTTGCTATCGCGCTAATTTTGCTCTATATCCCGTTAGGCAAAAATTTTTGTGACCTCTTGCCCCATACAATGGCGTAGAGAGCAAACTTTCAGTACAAAATTTTGTTCTTGATTAACGAAAACCAATGTTTCAATGATGACTCTTCATTCGGTCCAAATCTCTTACCGTCAAGCAATTTCTTAAGGTTTGGAAATAGCAAATAGTTTCCGGGGGCTAAATATGGAAAATATGGTACATGGGATAGCAGTTCGTAACCAAATTTATGGATTTTTGTAATGGTGACTACATCAGTTGTTTTTGCTTCTAATCAATGCTAAATCTATCCAACAAGCTGCAAATAATATTCGCCGGTGATCCTTTTACATTTTTCAAGGTAATCGATATACCCACCTTGGCCTTCTTGGGTGCACGTTCACCCGGATAAGTCTACTGCTTTGACTGTTCCTTGTTCTGTAGTGTGTTGTGATGTACCATTGTCCACAAGTACGAGTGCGTACTTCGGATTTCGCACCCATTGCACGGATACCTTTTTCATGTCCAAATAATCTTGTAAAATTAAAAAGTAGATTTTTGATTCTATGAATTTCACAGACGATTTCTGGTGTAATGACCTCTTTTTGGGCGACCTGAACATTCGGAGTCACTTGAGCTGGTACGACCACAACGGAATTCAGTAAACCATTTCTTAATCATTGAAATTGATGTTGCAGAATCCTCATAGCATTTATCAAGCCTTTCCTTTGTTTCGGTGATGTTTTTTTTTTTACGCAAAAAAAAAATAATGCTTGATGACTACACGGAATTCACTTATTTCCATTTTTTTCGAAATTCTCGAGATTGTCAAGATGACGCAGCTTGCTCAAAATTTAACAGATGTCTAATAAAAATTTAACAGATGTCTACCCGAGATATTTAAAAAGCCACTGACTTCTTAAAGTGTTCTCGTATATGTGAATACTCTTTCGAGTATCATAGGAAGATACATTTTTTGAAAATACGGGGCAAATCTTGTGCCGGCGGGACACTTAAAGCCTTATTCAATAGATGTTCTTAAACAATCGTTGAACACTTGTTTAGTTACGCACTGTTTAAGGCTTTACGCATCTACGCAACGCCTCTACGCAAACTTGCTTAAATTGTTATTCATAAACATTTCTTGATTCATCGCTTAATTTTGTAAGGGTTGTGTCGAAAACAATCGAAAATCTTTTACATTTGCCAATCTGTTACTGAAAAAATTCTAAAAAAGTCGCATATGTATAATGCCTATGATATTCATATCATAAATATCAGCCTTAATCGCAACTACGAAACCAAAGCTTAGGTTAAATTTACGCAGCCCTTAAACGCAAATTTCTGCGTTTAAGTTACGCAGATCTTCAACAAGTCGAAAAAGCCTTTATGAATATCGATGTGTTGTTTAAAACTGATCTAAAGTTAGAGATTATGAATAAAGCTGTTAAAATTTAATACAAAATACAGGACATTCCTATAAATACGCAACATCTGGCAATACTAACCCTTAAGCATATCGTGTTATGCTCTCTCTCTCTCAGCTGACCCGAAGGTCGTGAGAACTTTCTTGAAAAAAAAGTACAAATTGGCGCGTTTTATTTGACGACATTTTAACCGTGCCAATTTACTAGTCAATACCTTTGAATTATTTTGCACTCAAAAAAAAAAAATTTTAATAATAGAATACATTAAATACGATTTTTGTTGCCATGGTGCTAGCAAGCGCTGATATTTTCTACATATGTATTTGGAGCGTTTAATGAATGTTATATTTACTAACTTCAACTGGGTCAAGGTTGATTAATATAGATTAACTTTTTGTTACCTTTGTGGTATGTTGGGAAAAAACCCAACCAACTCAGATTTGACTTAATAAAAATAATGATAACGATAATGATAATGATACTGATACTGATACTGTTACTGATAATGATAGTGATAATGATAATGATAATTATAATGATAATGATAACGATAATGATAATGATAATGATAATGATAACGATAATAATAATGATAATGATAATGATAATGATAATGATAATGATAATGCTAATGATAATGATAATGATAATGACAATGATAATGATAATGATAATGATAATGATAATGATAATGATAATGATAATGATAATGATAATGATAATGATAATGATAATGATAATGATAATGATAATGATAATGATAATGATAATGATAATGATAATGATAATGATAATGATAATGATAATGATAATGATAATGATAATGATAATGATAATGATAATGATAATGCTAATGATAATGATAATGATAATGATAATAATGATAAAGTAAGAATAAATATAAATAGAAAAAAAAAATACTTTTGATTTTTTTTTTACCTCAATGGTATTTTTTATAATAAAATTTTAGTACCTCAAAGAGTTAAGTCACTTGAGAGAAGCTCGATCAAACTGTCAGAATGGATGAAAAGAAATCAAAAACAAAAAACCTGAATGACACAATTTTTTGCTAATGACAGTTTTTTTGACAGTTGTTTTGACAGTTCGAACAATTTCAGGCAAAGAGTGCTTTTCTCTCAAGTGACTTAACCTATATTAATCAACCTTGAGCGGGGTAAAAATTAGCGATCATGAGTGAGCTCATGCTCAAACTCTCTCGTTTTACGTAGGTTCGCGTGTGTGGCTACTCTTTTTCGTCAGTCAACCACAACAGTATTTTTGGTTAAGTGACAGTCAGAGGCCATATTTGTTGAATTTTTGAGTGTCACGCATGATCGCTACCCCGCTTTACTTACTCAGGCCCATCTAAGGTTGCGAACATAGTGAACGCTTGTTGCTGAGGCGAAAAACACAATGGCGCAATATAGATGCAAGACTTAGTTTCTCTATACACCACACATTAGCGATCATGTGTGACACTCAAAAAACCAACAAAGATGGCCGCTGACTGTCACTTAACGAAAAATAATTTTGTGGTTGACTGTTGACTGACGAAAAAGAATGGCCACACACGCGAACCTGTGTAATAAGAGAGAATTCGAGCATGAGTGTCACTCATAAAGCGATGCACACATTATCGATCATGAGTGGCACTCATGCTCAAATTCTCTCTTTTTACATAGGTTCGCGTCTGTGGCCACTCTTTTTCGTCCGTCAATAGTCAACTACAAACATTTTTGTGGTTGAGTGACAGTCAGCGGCCATATTTGTTTTTGATATTAATGTGTACAGAAAAGCTTCTGTCAAGCATAAATTTAGCAGCACAGGCATGGATGCGAAGACAGAGTTTTTAAAAGTAGATAATTATACATTTTCATGAAATGAAAATATATATTTAAAAGTCCTCTTTTGATGACGTAAAATTATTTCAATAACAAATAAAAGTTCTTTTTTGTCTGATATTTTTTCGATTAGAAATAAAAGTTATTTGTTGACTTATTTGCATCTTTTCTTTTTTTGTTTTTTTTAATTTTCTAATTTTTCACCTTTATTGCTCAAATTTCACAATTTGAATGACGGTTTGAGCTTCAGCATGAATGATAATTTGATCACTACGAACACTCACTCAAAAGTGTTGAATTTTTGAGTGTCACTCATGATCGATAATGTGTACCACGCTTAATGTGTACCCCGCTTAAGGCTGCACACAGAGTGAACGCCGATGCGAACGGGTTAGCAGACAGGCGTATATCTATCTTGCTTGTTCTCATTTGTTCGGTTTATTATTGTTCTTCCGCACTACTGTCAAGTAACCTGTCTGCTAACCAGTCGGCATCGGCGTTCACTCTGTGGGCAGCCGGTTATACTAACAAGGAAAGATCAAGGTCAAGAAAAACACTTGCAGATTTTAAAGATTTTCGGATATTTAACAGAAGACAAAAATCTAAGGTTGACGTACGTTTTCGTTATGCCTTTATCATTTGAAAATTTTAAAATAACAGTTAACTTTGGCCCCTGATTTTTATATTATAATTTTTGTCTTAAAATTCACTTAGTTTCTTAAAAAGAAAATTTTTATTATAGTATAGTCCACAATATGGGTGTCAAAAATCTTATTTTTTTCGACAGATCGACTCGTTTCTTATATGTGCAGATATTTGAGTTGAAAAGTTTCTACTTTATAGGTCTTCCATACAAACTGTGTGCTTTGAACATGTTTGTCTGAAAGAATGAGAAAAAACCCATCAGATTTTCAAAGGTCTAACTTTCGATGCAAATATTGCCGCTTTCATTAAGCCTTAATTCCCTTAAATCTTAATTTACTCTAGCTTCATCATCCAACAAAATTGAAAAATTCAATCAATCGTTGTCAGTTCCTATATACATCAATTAAATTTTAAATATAAGTAAAGCTAGATATATTATTTACTTTACAACTATGGCCAGCCTTTTAATTTATTTATATAAATACATAAATATATCATAATTTGAAAAATTCGTGTGCGTAAACAAATCGTAGAACTGTTTACACAGCTCACAGTCGAAAAACGTCGAATACACAGCATGCAATATTAAATAATCTAAACAAATTTATGAGCTAAACGAAGTTTAGCGCATATAAATTATAAAATTAATCATCGAAGTTAGTGCAAAATATTTGTAAATAAAAGTCTAGGTAAAAAAATATAGAAACGCTTGAATTTGTTTCGAATCGCTAATGGAAACAATCAGCAGCGGCACCTTGAACTGCTGTTGATTGTAGCAATTGGATAACTCGGCGTGTGTTAGAAATGCTTCATTGGGCTTCAATAGAATCAAGCGAAAATTGGGCGCTTTGGGCGAGCTCTTTTTGAAACCATCATTGTGTAGGTGAACATCAAAGTGGATCTGAAACTGACGACAGTGTGGGGCAGGCTCAGTGGATAGCTGCAGCTGAATAATATCAAATTTTTCAAAAATTTTTTGAAACTGCTCATACTCGGGCTCATTTTTAGGTAAATCCAAGTAGCTCTGTTGTGGATGAGTTGTATTGGCTTGATAGCGGCTGCGCTTATTGTTCCAACATAATGGTGAAACAGCTTTTCGTTTTGCTGTCTGTTGAATTTTGTGCTGAAAATCGATGGTGGCGGTATCCACAGAAGGTAAATCTATGCTAACACATTTACGCTCTTGAATGCTCAACTTGATATTGGCCATTGACTGCATGATTTTCGAGTAGTGCGGCGATTGAACAATGTGAGCTTCGACGGGTTTATTTTGCACCGCTTGCTGCAGCAATGCCCAAATACAATCATGTGTTGTTGCTTCAGCTTGTTGGTGGACACTATTTTGATGCTTTACAAGTATGTAGCCGACACGCATGAAGTTCGAGTAGACAAGATATTCATTTAACTTCGATGTTGCAGCTTCACCTAGCAGCAGCAGGTAAGCTTGTTCCACAGACATAAGTTGGTGATTGTACTCGAGTTGCAGGCGTCCCTGTGGGTGAGAATACAACATAACCTTAGTTTATATACTGTCACATTATCGTACACACCAGTTCTAGCAAAAAGAGCGCCTCAAAGAATTCCAAGTAATGTTGACCATTATGATTGTAGCCAAAGTTACCAAATTTCCCATCCTTGTGTGTGACACGCACAGCTTGCTCTAGCTCATCCCATTCTGCCAACGAACGCCCTGATAGGCGCTCAATGCGTGGTACAGAAATTTGTTGCTTTAATTTCGCTGGTACAAGGGAGAAAAAAGCAATATAAACATTTGTTTTCTCTAGCTATTTGTACCTTCATACCGTACAACTTTTGCAGTTCTTCCGCTTCTTGTAAGCTTCCACTTGGTTGCGTTCTCTTGAGCCCCAGCCGCAGCGGTTCAATGTTTACATTCCGATATTTTGTTAGCTCTTCGGCGCTGTTCGAACACGGTTTTATTAATAAATTTCTAACGTGTTGTGAAATTTTACCTTAAAACCTTGCTTTTTGGTTGAATCTCTATTTCCTCTGAGGTTATTTCGTATTCCATCACCAGTTGGTTGTTGAGAAAACATAAACAAAAGAAAATTATCTGTTTTTTGCAATTATAATCAGCTGTTAATTCAGCACAACTTTAAATTTGTTATTAATCAGGGCTGCAACGTTAAATTTTAATATCGCATGGGATGAAATAAATCGGTATATGTCTCAGTGGCGACGCCTTCGAGAGGCAATCATTTTAATAAGACATTTCCTTGTCCCAATAAACCAAACGAATTCGTTTCGAATTCGAGGGGAAACCGGAATCTTTGATATTCATTCGCAAACGAAGCTCGGTCTCGTTTCGCTATTGAATGCGAGAATGGAAGAAATACACACTTCATTCTCGAAACAAGATTTTTAATATAATCGAATTACTTACGAAATGAGTATTCCTAAATTAGCAATTCGTTTTCGAATAGTTCTAGCAATTCGTTTTTCGAATTTGTTTTTGCAACGACAAGTTGCAACGACATTGGCAACACTGGCACGAAATGTCAAAGTTGTGCCCTTTTTTCGATAATAAACATTTCTATTACAAATTTTGCTTAAAATTAAATTAAAGTAAATAATAAAAGTCCATATAGCTCAAACACTGTGTCTAAATTGTTTACGGATGCCACCAAAAAGACAAAACAACGCATCTAAACTTAAATGCAGGCGATGCAAACTTTCATTTGAAGACGACGACTGCATGCAATGTGAAAATTGTCAACGCTGGCTTCACGATATTTGCAGTGGGCTAAACTAGAAGCAATACCAGGATGCAGTTGCAGACAGCAGCTCCGAGTTTATCTGCATGGACTGCAAGGGATCATCCGCGGAGGCAGTTAATATACCACCTACCCAGTTCAATAAAATGATGTCTGAATTCAGTGACATAAAAAACACACTGAGCTTCTTGTCACAGCAATATGACGAATTCTTTAGCAGCCTCAACCAAGCAAAGAAAAATATCGATCATATTTCCAAAGAAAATTCAACGCTGCGGGAAGAGCTTAATGAAGTGAAACATAACCTGAAAACACTCATGGAAGATAAGGTTCGAAATGACTGCATAGTAATGGGCTTAGAAGATTCATCCGGACAGAAGTCTGCTAATCAACTAGTTGAAGAACTCGTAAAACAGCTGAAGGTCTTAATTTCAACCACGGATATAGCGCAGGCAAGTTTCTTTAGAGGAAGGGCAGATAACAGCGGAGGTAGAAGCTCGGCAATGAATAAATCAGTGATGGTGAAATTTAACAGCATTGAAGCCAAACTAAAACTACTATCAGCAAAAAAGGAAATCAAACAAGACCCCGTGCTAGAAAACAAGTTATTCATTAATGATTTCTAAACAAAGGAAACGTTGCAGCTATTAAGTCATGCCAAAGCCCTAAAGGGAGTAGGCTGCAAGTTTGTGTATACTCGGGCCAACCAAATATTTGCAAAAAAAGCTGAAAGTTCACGTGCTGAGAAGATCAATAACTACCAACAGATAGATGAGCTCCTACTAGCAGCAACAACACATCTATCTAAAACAACAAAGTAAGGAAATAGTATGAGATAAGTGCTTTATTTTTCATTAATTCTTAACACATGAATTTAATCTCATCAACACAAGATCTCAATAGTTCTATAAACAATTTTACTAGCCAATTTTTAAGATTACTCACATTTAACGCTAGAAGTATTGCATCACTTGTTAAATTCAATAGTTTTCGCATGAAGTTAGCCTCTTTCAATGAAATGCCACACATTATATGTGTACAAGAGACATGGTTTTCTAGAGATAATCAGGAAATATATAATCTGCCGGGTTATAAATCAATATTTTGTTGTAGAGGCGACAATTATGGGGGAGTAGCAGTATATATCACTGTTGCAGTAAATTTCAAAATGGAAAGCATAAACAGTCAGGGCTTCATCCAGGCGATAAGAGTATCGTTTCCATCGATTCAAATTGAGAGCAGGCCCCTCACCCTCATATGCTTCTATAGATCACAGAAATGCCTGGTTGACGGATTTATCGAACTGATAGAAGCCCAACTTGAAGAAATAAATTTGAATACAAATAGCTGCTTACTGGTTGGAGATTCTAACATTGATGTGTTAAGTGACTTACCAGAGATGCGATCTTTAAACGTGCTGCTAAACTCGTACTGGCTGCATATATGCCACAAATTAGTCACGAGACTGGCTTCCAATTCCTCGAAAGATAACGTTTTCGCAAATTTCAACACTGACAAGTTTCAAATAACCTCAACAAAATGCTCTATTAGCGACCACAATCTAATACATTGCACTGTTGATACCTTCGGTCCACAAGAAAAATACAAAACCACAGTAAAAGTAATATATGACTTCCAAAATATAAAAAATTATATTGATACAACTCCAATTTCACTTTGCGACGAGGTTGAGTCCTCTGATCCTAATATTCTGTACAACAAAATCGAATGCTCGATAGTAAGCGCAGTAGAGAATAACAAACTTCAGACAACAAAGCGCACGAAGTTATAGCATTTAATGTGTCCGTGGGCGAGCGGCAACTTCAAGACTCTGAAGTTATCATTATCGAAACTGATAATGGATTCTTACTCACTTACCCTGTTTATGTGGCCAACTGTCTGAACAAATTTTTTGTTAATCGTGCTGTGGATGTAGCGGCGACGCTGGATCGAGATGCGGATGATAACATCAACGCTTTTTCAACTTTACGCCAATCGGGCAGGAGATTCGACTTGAAAGAAAAAAATTTGAAGAATGACCAAAAAGTGCAAGAACGGTATTTAAAAATTTTGCATAGTTTTGTGGTGGTCATTCATTTTTTTTCTCCCTAAACTGCGAAAAGCATCGCTCCTCATTTGGGCTCCAAGGTCTTTTCTTGTTTGTATTTTTTTTTTCTTTTTCATGCAGGTGTCACAGAAGTAGGTATGTTTTTTCCACGAATCGTCAGTTTTCAAATCAAGGGCTGATTATAATCGACGGAACGGAACGTTATAGAACGTTGAGAATGTCAATTTGCGATCTATTGCATGAATTTATTATGTGAGCGTTTATACTTAGTTGGAACAGAGCGGCATGCGACGTTGAGATCTACAGAAGTTTGATTTCTCCGCTACGTTCCGTTTATTGACATTTGCTGTAAATTTATTTATGCTGTATTTGCTTTGTTTATTGAATTTTTGATAAAATTTTATTGAATTGATGCTTAAAAATAATAAAATAAGAATATGTAATGTAATTTGTTGTGAAATAAGAAAATTTTGTAAAAAAAAACAAACTCTTCTGCCGTTGCTATTATAATCACTACACCGTTTGTCAGCGTTTCGCCACGCTACAATGAAATTATATCGAGAAAAAAACAACGTTAAATTAAAAATAACAACGTTGAATTAAAGTTGAACAGTGACAAAAGTAGGGTAAAGTTGAAAATTTTTAAATCAAAAATGATATTTTTATTCTGAACATGCACTTCATTTTCATTGTAAAATCTGTCACTTTTAGAGCAAAATTGTTTTATTTTCAAAACTAAATTAAAAAATTTTGTTTTAAAGTTGAAAATTTTTGAATTTAAAAATATAAATTTTTATCTTTAAATACAAAATTTTTAATATAAAAACAAAATTTTTATTTTAAAAATCTTTTATTTTTACTACGAAAACATAAAACTTTACATCAGCATCGTTAATTATGTACCTTTTTAGAGCTTACCTGTGATACACATATTAAAATGCAAAAGAAATTTTAGAACATATATTTTTATTTTTAAATATTTCAAATTATATTTTATATACTTAAGAAGTATTAACATAAAGTTTATATATATTTAAGACGGGTTGAATTGTTTGTCCTCCAAATATTTATACTCAACCATTTAAATGCCAATGGTTTTCCACACGGCGACTTAATGCTATTTTTCCTCCCTTCTCTGTCCACACTGGCGTTGTTAGCAAAATCTTATCCAAGTGACCTTTCGTTGCCGATATATGACCACCAGTACTCAGCGAGCCTATATTCAATAGAAGAATTTAATTTCTGGCTAGTTTTCCACTAGTGTACCCTTCTTGCCGCCGTCCGTACGAACACCCAACAATCTTCTCAGCAAATAATATGAAATTTCCAACTCAATATAGATGTCAGGCAAATGACCAACAGCACCCAACACCTGACCTACCAAACGAACCAATCTTTGTACAAACACTGATCAGATCTCCGGGCACTTCATATTGTAGATCATTCTGTATAGCGAAACAATAC